>ML663009.1:31852844-32448184 GCA_007570785.1 Antilocapra americana
CTAAGGAGCAAGCATCCTTTAATTTCATGGCTGCAGTCACCATCTGCGGGGATTTTAGAGCACCCCAAAATAAAGTCTGTCACTGTTTCCACAGTTTCCCTATCTATTTGCCATGAAGTGATGGAACCAGATGCTATGATCTTAGTTTTCTGAATGTTGAGTTTTAAGCCAACTTTTTCACTCTCCTCTTTCACTTTCATTAAGAGGCTTTTTAGTTCCTCTTCACTTTCTGCCATAAGGATGGTGTCGTCCAAATATCTGAAGTTATTGATATTTCTCCCAACAATCTTGACTCCAGCTTGTGCTTCATCCAGGCCAGCATTTCTCATGATGTACTCTGCATATAAGTTAAATAAGCAGGGTGACAATATACAGCCTTGACATACTCCTTTTCCTATTCAGAACCATCTGTTGTTCCATGTCTAGTTCTAACTGTGGCTTCCTGACCTGCATACAGGTTTATCAAGAGGCAGGTCAAATGGTCTGATATTCTCATCTCTTTAAGAATTATCCACAGTTTGTTGTGATCCACACAGTCAAAGGCTTTGGCATAGTCAAAGTATCTTAAAAAGTACAGTAGTATAATACAAGAGCTAGCACACAGGAGCTGGCATCAAGTGAACAGGCAAGAAGAATTACTGACTTGGAGGAGGGAGAGAAGGCAGAAAATGGTAGAGCTAATAGGAGATGGAGGGCAAGCTTCAGTTTCACTCACTCCAGATGTTAATGGCCCAGATTCCCGTTCCTTGTTGGATTCAATTCTATCTACTCTTTTGAAAAAGTGATCCAGTGATTTGGGGTAGTAACTCTTTCTTTTTCTTGTCATAGATGACATGGTAGCCCTGGATTGCATTCTGAATGCTATAACCTTCATGTACTATGTTCAGGTCCTTGTGCCTCAAAAGCTAATGGTGCCTCCTCAATGGAGAAAATCCCCTTGCCATTTGCTGCATCATGAATCTCTTCAGTTCTTCAGTTACTTCTTCCTCTTGTCTCTCTTCAGCCTTTCTCTGGGCCTCCAATTCCATCAGGTCTTCATTACTAAGTTCCTCATGTTGCACAACAAAGAGTCCAGTGGTGTCATCCTTTTGCAGACCTAGCTCTAGCTTCTCACTGAGGGTCACTAAGTAGCTGAAGACCTCTCTGGACTCCTCATTCACCTTCAAATCCACAAAAACTGTGAACAAACTGCAGGCAAACGTTCTTCCAAGCCCCATTCATGGTGATAGCCATAACTTTATGCCAAGCAAAGTTAATGTTTTCTATGGACTTGTAGATATTATAGTTCTCCCAAAATTATCACAAGGTTGTTCATGATTCATCACTTACTTTTCCTGCCTGAAAAAAAGTGTGGCATTTCTTGAAAGTCCATTTTACCCCTTGGTCTGTAGGTTGGATGAGCGATGTAGCATTTAGTGGCAGACGCACTACTGTGATGTTGGGATGAAAGTCCTCCATGAGTCGGGAGTGGCCCGGAGCACTGTCGAGCAGCAGAAAATGTCCTTCTCCAAGAAATATTTCTCCACCCCTTGGATAAAGTGATGGAAAAATAAGCTCTGGAAAATGACCTGTGAAACTCAGGCTTTGGGGTTACTCTTCTATACAATAGGAAGAGAGCACTTGGCTATATTTTTAAGGGCTCTTGGGCTCTCTGAATGATGAGCCAAGACAGGCTTCAGCTTCCTATCGCTGGAAGGATTGCCACCAAACAAAGAAGTTAGCCTACCCTTGGCTGCTTTATAGCCTGGGATCAACTTTTCCTCCTTACTGATGTCTTCAGTCTGGTATCTTCTTTCAGTATAAATTCCCAGTGCTTCTTAGTAGTTCCAGCTACATCACCATTGCTTTTCCACTTGCTTCTGGAATCTAGTTCCATCCACATTAAAAACTTGCTCAGGTAATATGTGCTTTCATCAATAATTTCTCAAAGCATTACAGAAAATTCCCAGGCAGCTACTGTAACTTTCACATGCTGTCTCACTACTTGCTTTTATGTTGTAAAGATTGGCTCTAGCTTTGCAGCAATGAAATCAGCCATGGCTAGCATTAAAAGATATGCCCTCTGATTCTTTGCCATATTTCTTCTTTAAGTTTTCATAAAGGCTTTTACTTTTCTCTTGAATCAGCATTAAGCTGAGTGGGACTTGACACTGAAGCTAATCCATCCACACACTGAGATGTTTCTCCATCTCCTCCATCACTTTTCCATGCTTCTTTGATAATATTGTTGCTATCACTGGCAGAGTAGGCTTCACATGGTCCATGATCTTGTCCCTGTTTTTTAAAATCATGCTGATGGTTGAATGATTCGTGTTATAAGAATGAGCATCTACCATTTTTTTGCCTTGTTCCACTCTCTCAATTATTTTTCATTTTTCCATTATTGTTGCTTGGTGCTTCTCAGCAGTTCCAGCTATATCACCATTGCTTTCACACTTGCTTCCAGACATCCTACATTTGAAATAAAGATACTGTACCACTGTACTCTATACAATATATACAGTAAAGTGCACAGAAGCACAACCACTTATAGAGGATGCCTGCACCTGACAATGTATATCAGCCACATGAACTAACTCACATGACTGGTCATGCAAATGTATGCTTGCAGCTTTGAAAGCTCACAACTTGGAAGTTTGTATGCAGAGGACTTACTGTAGCAACCATTAACTCTTTCAGTTACATCTACTGAATTGATTAATGAGGATTTTTCCCCATTAGATATTCCTTTTGTATTGCACTTAAATCTTTTTTAGGTTCTCTTATTCTATCTCTGCCGATTTCCTCCAGCTGCTCCCTTTGCTAAGATTCTGTCCTACTGGTCCGACTTATCCTTCTCTCTCTAGCTGCTGGGATCTCTCACCTGCAAGTTCTTTCTCTCTGTTGGCTCACTAGGGGTGAGTCTGGTTGGTAGTGGACAGGAAATGGTCTCTTCCTCCATGGCTGGTGGTACAAAAGCAGGTCCTGCTGAGGCTGCAGAGGGAAAGCAGCCAGCACTCCATCAACCTCAGTGGAGAGATGCCTTCAATCAGCTCATCAGAGAGATGAGAATTACCCACAAGCTGATGTCATTCTTCTTCCTTGGAGTGCTGAGACCTCACTGGGCCAACTTTTTACAGGAGAAACCACTTTGCAATCCCCACAGAACTCTGATGGTCATCGCAGAACTCTTTTCAAACCTGTGTCTAGTGTTGACATTAAATTCCTATAGTTCTTCCCTTCCACACAGCCTCTGGCCCCATTGGAACTGAGCACTCATTGACTTCAGCTTCCATTTAGTTCTAGAGAAGCAGATAAATTAGAATTGGAAGTGCAATGAAATTAACTCACTTGCAGGTTAATAAAACACAAAGACTTAAAAAAAAAACACTTCATATGTCTCTCCTCCCCTCAACCTAGTTCCAACTAGAAAATCACGAGTACCTGCTGCATGGGCCTGCTGGGGGGAAAAGAAAAGGAGCGATCCAATTTCAGAAACACTTTAAACGATATTTTTTCTTCATTTCTGCAATGCCTGCCCTGATTCTATGGAGGCCCACAGCATGTGGGTCAATTTTTATGTTTGCCACCGTGTTCATTAAATACAGGAAACTGGGCCGAGAGGTGGATCCAAGGCGAGGAGACGCTCCCCCTCCCTCCCCTCCAGGTCCCTCTTGGTCTTCGTTTAATTCCGCTACAGTGCTGAGAAAACTAAACATTACAAAGCAATAATCTTTGTGTGAGCACTGTTAGAAAATGAAGAAAAATAGCCCTGGCTCACACCCTAATATAGCAGAGCTATTGAAAAGGCTGAGAATTGATGGCACAGTCTCCTCTGTGAAGCCGAATGGCCATTCAGCTTCTCTGTCCCCTTTTTCCAGCGACTGAAGTACGTGTGTGCAGCCTGGAGTGACGTGGAATCTCAAATCAAGCACATAGGTAAACTCCAAAGGCCTTGTGAGGATCCGTGGGGGGTGAGATACAGTGGGGATAAGCCAGTGCCTGGCAGTGGTCCAGCTAGACCCAGGGGTGGCTGTGATGGGAGGAAGATGCTCTGGTCTAGAAGCTGCCTGGGTCTCCTCACCTGAAGGCAAAGCCAAAGTGCCAGTCTCACGGGGTTATCCAAAACTAAACTCAGGTGCTCGCGAATGTGAGGTGATGGAACACTTGTCCTTAGCCTCCTCATCCCAAAGGCATTCATGGCCTTGACTTTCCAAGTCCATGCTTCTGCCCCATTCAAGCCCGGCAAGATTTAGAAGACACATTTCTTCACACGTCCATCTATTTTTATAGTCCCCATTAGCAACAGAGGCATCAGAGTGGCTAAACCCGTGTTACAATTAACAGTCCTTCAATGATTGATGACAGTGCAAACAGAAAGAACATCCTATGGGTGTAGTTAACTAGATATATTAACTGTGCAATAAAAGATATTACTTATAAGTAATAAACTTGAATCAATCCTGGCTTTAAAAGTTGGTTCAAATATTTAGGAAAGCATAGCTTTTGTTTTGATCTTCTTCTCTTTGTTTTTCTTAATAAGGGCCTAAAGTTGTCTAGCAGATAAATAAGATTTTTCTAGAGTGCTTGGCTACTGTAGAAAGTGTCAGCTTTGACTTATTGCTCCCACACTAATAACAAGGGGGAAAGTCTTATCTCCAAAAGGGAAAAAGTAGCTGAGAAATTCTGGAATCATCACTAATCCCATAAATTGGCAATCTTGGATAGCCGTTCAGAAATAGGCTTCCTGCCAGAGTCAGAGATACTTGGGTTCTAACCAAGTTCCTCCACTTGGTCATGTGAACTAGTGACTCAGATCATTTCTTTAACCGCTTTTGGCTTCAGTTTCTGTGAATTTAGACCATAAGGATGTTCTATAACTTATCAACGAAGACTGTGCTGTGCCATGCTTAGTCACTTTAGTCATGTCCAACTCTTTGCAACCATATGAACTGTGGCCCATCAGGCTCCTCTGTCCTTGGGGATTATCCAGGCAAGAATACTGGAGTGGGTTGCCATGCCCTCCTCCAGGGCATCTTCCCAACCCAGGGATCAAATGCATGTCTCCTGCATTGTAAGCAGATTCTTTATCACTGAGCCACCAGGGAAGCCCTCAATGAAAACTACACTAAGTGAAATAATTCCTAAGAAGTCCCTACCCAGTGTCTGATAATAGCAAGCAGTCAGTAATTGAATACCTGTTTTTGTTAATAAAACACCATTTACTTCTGTACTAAAATGCTTGCATCTTCTTCAATGAAAATAAAATGCTGATGCAACCAAAGCTGGGATTTTAAATCTAGAAGCTGTGACTGTGTGTGTGTATGCATGTATGTGTGTGTGTGTGTTAGTTGCTCAGTCGTGTCCTACTCTTTGTGACCCCATGGACTATACCCAGCCAGGTTCCTCTGTCCATGGGATTCTCCAGGCAAGAATACTGGAGTGGGTTGCCATGCCTTGGATCTTCCCTGCCCAGGGATCAAACCCATGTCTCTTACATCTCCTGAATTGGTAGGTGGGTTCTTTACCACTTGTGCCACCTGGGAAACCCCCAGGAGCTGTGACTAGAATGGGTGATTTCCACAACTGGCTGCTCACCAGAATTTTCTGATGAATTTAAGAGTGCAAATGCTTCAGCCCAGATGAATCAGAACCTCCTGGAAGAGGGGTTATGGCAAGAAGCTGTATCTGCTGAAAAGCAGCCCAGGTAATCTTGACCAGCATTTATGTATGGAAACCACCAGCTTAGACAATCAGGACCCAAGAAAAGTTAGTTCCAAGTATTGAAAGCAAAAGTTAAAAGAAGTTCATCTCAATTTAATTCCAAATTGTATCTCTAAAGCTCTCTTTTAGAAAAAAAAAAAACTATTTTAGAGAATGTCTTGTATTTGTATATAAATGTGATCAAATTCATATAACTATGTAAGGAACAATATTCACAGGAGGAAAACACCCCATGGAAGCCAGCAAAGTTACAATTTGCCATAAATGAGCTTCATAAAACGCAGACACATTGGACAACGAAAAAATGAACTGAAGCATCCTTTAGCTTTTGTTATAATTGGCTAAAATTCAGGTAAATGTCCTGAGGGTTGTTGCACGCTGACTCCTGACCATATGGCCCAGAAAAGCCTCCATGAATTTGTATAATATCTCAAGAGATGGTGGTGCATACGGGAGGTACATGTGGATCCAAGCTTCCTTCCTAATTTTCGCTGAGGGCTGGTCCTTTCCTGCATGTGCTGCCCATCCAGCAGTCCAATGGCCAAAACCTGGGAACACACTTGACTCTTCTCTTCCCCTTGCCTATCTCACCCTGTGATCATATCCCGTCTACTCCACCTTCTAGTAATCTTTTCTCTTGCCTTGCTCTGTGTGACCACCACTGGCCTAAGAAAACCCTTCGTTCTCCTGTACCAGCTGTTCCATTGCCCTTGGCAGACAGGGGTCTGCTCAGAGTCAGAACCTTGATAAGGAAAGAAGCAGGAGGCTGAGGGTCAACAAGGCACAGAGGGACATGTGGTAACAACGGTCTTTGGGCCTGAACTGAGGTCCCACAAAAAGATCCATAAAAAGTATGCTGGACTGAGCTGTCTTATACTACTGGGAAAGTCACAAGAAGGTGGGGTCACCAACCCTAGAGCCAAGACCCATCCCGCAGAGTATCCCGAGGTACAGACAGTGTACTGTCAGTTAGTGCAGCACAGCAGGCAGGACCTAGGTCAGAGCAGGCATGGGGATGGACTTTGTCACTTCCTGTCACCTCAGACAAATTACTTAATCTCTCTGGACCTCAGATTCTCTATTTGAAAACTGGAAGAACAATGCCCATTCTATGAGGCTACTCTAAGAATTAAAAATATTTCAAAGTGATTCTCATGCAGTAATCTCTCAATAAATTTTAGCTAGTGCTTTAATCCAAAACTGTTTGTGTATGTATGCCTGTGTATTAGAAATTTAAAAGGTATATGCAGAAGACAACTATTCTTCAGGGTTGCATAATCCTCAGTTTTGAGTTTTAATATTTTATAAATTCCCCCACAGCTTAAAAGTCTCAGATTCTCCTTGTTTTTCTTTGACACAAAGTCAGAATCCAGTTCCATTTTGGTGGCAATAGGACCTGCAGGAAGGGGAAAGTGAAGCTTAGAGATGGGTGAGGGGGTACATCAAACACAAATGATGTCTAAAGCCTTAATACTGCCGGGGTCCAGCCCTGGCGGGTCTGGGGGTCTTGAGGGATGAGTGGCATTGGCGGAGTACTGAGCTGAGTCAATGTGGTGATGGAGCAGTCTCTCTCATTTATTGTTGTTGGTTTACAGTTTTATAGCCAAAAGACATCCCCATTACATCATTACATCACCTATCATTCTATACAATTTTTTGTTTTCTACCTTCCATAGCAACCTTATCATTGAGCTCATTCCCCAATCTGTCATGAAACATCCCCCTTGCAGAAGTTAGATTTCTGCGTAATTAGATTTAACAATAGTATGTCTACCATTTGATAGTCTTCAGCATACTTCATTCAATCATGATAAGTACATCAATCTCAGTAGAAATGTTACATTTCTCTTATCAGGTGCAACTATGTAGAAGCTAGAGGGAAGGGCTTAAGCTTGAAACTATTTTATTCTATTAACCTACTCCAGTTCTTACGAGGAAAGAGGACAAAGAGACAGTTTGGGAAGAGGAAAGAGGACTAAGAGACAGTCTAGCAGCACTGCTTTAGCAATAAAACCCTATTAACCTTATAACTACTGTAACAAATTCCTATGCCTACATTATCCTAAAGCAATCAATATCTCCAACTATGCTGGCCACAGTCATGAGCTTTCCTAAGTCCCATTGCAGCCTGGTTTCTTCAAGGAAGGGAGCCTCCTCCATGGAGTGGTCAGGGGAGTGGGAGGTGGAAAGGTGACCCAAGTACAAGCCCTTCTGGTGGTGGCCTTGCCATGACCCCCAGAGAACTCTTGGTAAACTCCCCAGTAACGAGTAGGAGGTGTAGTAATCTATTTAAATGTCCCTTTTATTCCTCCTTAGTCCCCGGGGAAGGGAATCCACCTTCCCGGATCCTCTGGTTGATAAGGTCTGGGGGAATTATCTCAGAACAAATTCCTTCTAACTGGGACTGACCTACTGAGATGAGCTAATGTTCCGAGCATAGACAGAACTCCCAAGAAAAACACCAGGGGGGGCTTGCCCGGGGTGCCCCGATAGTCAGCTTTCCAGTTTCCTTCTTAGTCTCGTGACCTTGTCATTTGAGAAAGGGGGCATCCTGACAGCTCCCGGCATCATACAAATAATCTTCAATGTTCGTGGCCAAAGGAAAGAGGGCACGTTGAAATACAAAATGCCATTATGCTCACCTATACAATCTACCTAGAATTAGGACCCCCATCATGCAGTAGATAAGAAAAAAAACAACCTAAAATAAACTATATTTGGTTAAATAAGCCTTGCTGCTATGACAACATCAAAAATCTCAGTGGCATAATACAATAATGGTTTGTTTCTTCTTTACATCATAATTTCATGAGACAGGGACCATAGAATCATGAAGGGACACAGATTCCTTCCATCTTATGACCTTGCCTTCTTTTAAATCCTGTCTTCTCCAGTCCACTGGCAAACAGGGAGAGAGAGGGTATCATAAGTGGTAGGTATGGACCACATCCCTTCCACTTACTTTCCTTTCACTTAAACTGTTTTGTCCACCCCCACCCATCCAATAGCAACGCAGGCTTGGCTACATAGTCCAACCATGGCAGGACAAGAAGAGAGCTCACAAACATGGGTAAGTCTCATCACTCTCTGGGATCTTCCTGAGGCAAACATGATCCATGATCATGGTATTTACTCACTGTGCATTTTTTCCCCACAGACTTGCAAACTCATTTTTTTTTTTTTTTAAGATCTTTTTTACTGGTGTCAGGAACCACTGGTTCATCAAGTCCTAGTGTCACTACAGGTAGCTCCTGGATCTTCTTAAATGTTCTGAGTCCACTCTATTTGTCAGAAGTCATCCAGGCCACAAGGGCAAACCAGGTTAACACATTATCTGATTTAGCAACCAAAAAAAAAAAAAAAAAGATTCCTAAGAGGGCATGGCTACCAGGCTGGTTCAGAGCCTAGTAGTAGGAAGTCTGAGAGGAGAGGAGGCAGAAGTCTGTCCAGGTTCTACTCGCTAGCCACAGAGAGACTTTCATAGCTCCACCCAGAGAACCAAAGCCCTCTGCCTGGGGGGACATCTCCTCAGCATGGATGGCCAGCTCCCCTGCTTCTCAAAGAAAGAAAGAAAGTGAAGTCACTCAGTCATGTCCGACTCTTTGCGACAATATGGACTGTAACCTACCAGGTTCCTCCATCCATGGGATTTTCCAGGCAAGAATACTGGAGTGGGTTGCCATTTCCTTCTCCAGGAGATCTTTCCAACCCAGGGATTGAACTATCCTAAAACAGCACTGTCTCCTTCTTGGCTAATCACTAAGGCAAGATGATAGTGAAGCCCTTGAGGAGAACACCCACATCACAGACAATGTTGCTCTTGTTGTTTAGTCAATCAGGCGTGTCCGACTCTTTGGGACCCCGTGGACTGTAGCCCATGAGGCTCCTCCGTCCATGTGCTTTCTCAGGCGAGAATACTGAGGGGGTTGCCATTTCCTTCTCCAACCGATCTTCCCGACCCAGAGATCGAAACCGGGTCTCCTGTGTTGGCAGGCAGATTCTTTACCACTGAATCAGCAGGAAAGCCTTGTTATAGATAATACTGATTATTAAAATCTGGTTTTGTCCTCAGGTCCTGTGATAAGCAGCTTTACATGGGCTTCTTCATGTAATTCTTCTGACATAGGTTCTGCTGTTATTTCTACTCTCTTAGAAGGGAACTGGGACTTGGCAGTTTAGTTGCTTGAGCGAGGCCTCCCAGCTAACAGGACAAAATCAGGATTCAGTCAGGTCCTCCTCCAAACCAGAGAGGAACCACTAGAAGGTGCTCCCGTAAATCCTCGGCTGGGGCTTCTGATTCTTCTGCGCTGAGCAGTGGGAAGGGCGGACCCTAAGTCTACGTTCCTCAGGCAGGGAGCGTTCACTCCACTTTTCCTTTTTCCTCAACTCTTCATCAGATGGTGGAGGTGGGGGACAGAGCCATTGCCCTATTAGGTAGGAAGTCAGACATGAGCAAGGATGGCCTGGCTGAAAGGGATGCCTGGCTGACCTCTAAACCCCATCCCAGACACACTGGGGAGAGCTCACAGATATGCTACAAAATAACCACAGAGACTGTTTCAACTCCTGCACATATGCCTAGGGCACACAGTGGATACAAACTAACCACATGGGCTTCTCCAAGTAAAACTTAGGCAGCTAGGAGCCCATTAAGGAGTCGTAAATATTATATACATATACACAGAGAGAGAGATCTGATTATAACAGACTGAATTATGGGATGACATAAACAACAAAGCCTGCTGTTATATAATTTGCAATCGTCAATCGGTCTTGAGCATATGCCCATTTGCATTCCCTTTCATCGATTGGTGGTGAGTACAAGCCCTATTTTGCACAGGGCACAAACAAAAGGAGGAGATGGGAAGTACAGAAAGGCAGGAGCCAAGAGGGAATAAGGAGCAGGATTGCTCTGTGGTCAGCCTGCTCGCATGTCTTGGGAGGGTCTGTCTAAGAAAAGATCTGTTTGCTTGAGCTGAACTAAGCTTTAACTTGATTTGTTGCGATGAGACAAGAACCAAAGACAAGCCGCCCTGACACCTCCAATTTTCCCCTTGCATATCCACACAATCCTCTTTCCCCTCATATTTTAGTGATTCTTCCCCTGACCCCTACTCATACCGCTCTTACTTGTCTACGGGGCAGAATAAGCCCTGGTGACTGTTCCAACAACACGCAGCCATCTCCCCATAGACAGCCTCTGTGGTGGGAATGGTTTACACCAGTGAATCATCAGCTACTGGAGCGAGCACATGGGGAAGGGGTGTGGAGAACATTATCTGACCCATTGCAACCCGCATGGTAAAGGTAGCCTGATATCAAATTGAGGAAGGGATAAGAGGGCACACAACCAGCCATGTCTTCACAAGCCCAGAGCAGGGGGTTCTGTTTGGGGCTGCAAAGATCATCCCTGAGACCATCAGAGAGTGCAGAGGCTCCAGGACCATCCATGGAGAAGGGGGAGGGAGAACAAGCCCCCTCGCAGGCACAGGCAACCCATGTGCAGGCACCTAGCTCAAGTCCCAGGGTCAGAAGCCTGACACGTGTTTTGAGGTCAGGACAAAACAGACTGATTCTTCTGTTTTGTTAATGAGTGACATCCAGAGGCAGGTCACAGTGTCCCCATCCACCCAGTCTGAGTGGAGCCAGTAAGAGCTTTGGCATGACCTTGTTAGGATCGCAATTGAACATGCTCCATACACTTAGTACCTAATGCAGCGCTCAGTGCAGACAGATGCTTAGAAATTACTTTTAAATGAGTATTTTACAGATGACCTCTCTTCCCTCTCTGCAAGCCCAGATTGAAATAGAAGAGACAATTATAACGGTAATGTGCAAAAACCTTGTTACAGCACCATTTGTTCCACTGAGGCTCCATCCTCGATCCTGCCAAAGGGATTTGATTATCAAAATACCTAAAAGGTATATTACACAGTGGTTTCACACACACAAAAGAAGCTGAGAAACATCAACTTAAGTAAAAAGTAAGTGCCTTGCTGTACTTCCATCCCTCCAGAATTAGAAGGCAGTGGGGAGGGGGTAAGCACAGAAAGGCAAGGGCCAAAGAAGAGGAGGAGGTAGGTCATGCTTTCTAACCTTCCCAGTGGTTTAACTTTGTGTGGAAGATGAGCAATGGAGAATCCTATTTCCCCAATTCACCTGAGCAGCCTTCTGTAGCTACTTCAGGTCTCTAAAACATCAAGTCTTGAAAGAGATATAGGGATGAGAGACACATCCACACATCCCTTTATTCTTTCCATATGAATTATTGCTTTTAATGTGCCAGGCATTCTGCTGTAACAAGGGATACAAGAGTGAAAAATACCAGCATGAACTTGCCCTCATGGAGCTCCCAGTCCAGTAAGAGATGCAGACAAGCAGGGGATTATCTCACCCACCATGTCAGATGCCTCTAGTCTTCACCTCATGTTTTCAGAGCCCAACTTCTACCCTGAGAGCTCCCACAGCTGTACCCTTACAGCTGTTTGGTGTATCTCTCACTTTCTGTGCTGGAGATTCTCTGAAGCCATTGTATGAGGTGCCAGCAGCATCCACTGGCCACTCACATGATGCAATCTGGAAAAACAGGAGAGTTCATACCCCCACGGGGCATTGACATTGGAGGCCATGAGCCTGAGCTTCGCTCCTTGGTCCCTTTGACAGACAGTTCTGAAGTAGAGTTTGTAAGACTTATTACAGGTTAAGCTGTGTCCTCAAAAAGGATGTTGAAGTCTTAACCCTTAGTACCTGTGACGTGAACTTATTTGAAAATAGGATTTGGGGAGATGACCATTTGGGTGGGCCTTAATCTAATATGAATGATGGCCTTATGAAGTGGGGAAACTGGGACACAGATACACACACGGAGATCACCATGTGAACATAAACCAGAGACTGAAGTGATGCTCCCACAGACAAGGGCCACCAAAGATTGCCAGCAAGTCCCTGAAAGCTGGGGAAGAAGTCTGAGGAACAAACTCTGGCAACAGCTTGACCTCAGACTTCCAGCCTCCAGAACTGGGAGACAATACATTTCTCAGGTTTAAGCCACCCGTTTGTGGTGCTTCGTCATGGCGGCCCTGGGAAACTAATACGCAACAGCTCAGAACGTTCTGGTGAAATGGCACCTTAGTTTCCCACAGCAGGACCAGCTTAATAACCACCCTTGCACTGGCTTCACCTCAATCCCTGTTTCAGCTTTCCCCAAACGTCTTCAGAGTCCCGTGGATCCCAAAATTAAGTTCCCAAATAAAACCCCTGCACCAAGTCCTTGTCTCAGGCTCTGCTTCCTAACAGGAAGACACAGGACACGACGCCTGCCCTTGGAAGGGTCAGCCGCCAGCCTAGGTCCCTGAACGGATACACGGAAGGGGGTGACGCTGGGCTGCTACATGAGATGAACAAACGGCCACAGTATTTATCCAGGTGATGTGGGGGAGTTATTTATTTGTAGCAGGTCAGCCCACACCGGACCGTACAATCAGTTCAGTTCAGTTGCTCAGTCGTGTCTGAGTCTTTGCAACCCCAGTGACTGCAGCATGCCAGGCCTCCCTGTCCATCACCAACTCCCAGAGCTCACTCAAACTTGTGTCCATCAAGTCGGTGATGCCATCCAACCATCCCATCCTCTGTCATCCCCTTCTCCTCCTGCCTACAATCTTTTCCAGCATCAGGGTATTTTCCAGTGAGTCAGTTTTTTGCATCAGGTGGCCAAACTTTTGAAGTTTCAGCTTCAGCATCAGTCCTTCCAATGAATACTCAGGACTGATTTCCTTTAGGATTGACTGGTTTGATTTCTTTGTAGTCCAAGGGACTCTTAAGCGTCTTCCCAACATCCCAGTTCGAAAGTGTCAATTCTTCAGTGCTCAGCTTTCTTTATAGTCCAACTCTCACACCCACACATGACTACTGGAAAAACTATAGCTTTGACTAGATGGACCTTTGTCAGCATACATCAGACCCCCCCCCCTTGCTTATCCACAGGAGATATTTCGAGATCCCTATGGATGACTGAAACCACTAATACTACCAAACCCTATACATATTATGTGTTTTTTTCCCCATACATACATATCTATGATAAATTGTAATTTATAAATTAGGCACAGTAAGAGGCTAACAACTACTAAAAATAAAATAGAACAGTTATAACAATACAACGTAATAAAAGTTACATGAATGCAGTCTCTCTCTCAAAATATCTTCTTGTGCTAATTTAGTGCCCTTTCCATATTAACTAAGTAATTATTACACACTGTGGCTGTAACTTTTATTTACTTATGGCCGCACTGGGCCTTCCTTGTTGGGCACAACCTTTCGCTCCTTGTGGTGGGGGGCTGCTCTTGCTGTGGAGCACAGGCTCCCAGCACATTGGCCTCAGTAGCTGCAGCATGCGGGCTCAGTAGCTGTGGCACGTGGGCTTAGTCGCCCCATGGCAGGTAGAATCCTCCTGGAGCAGAGATCCAACCCAAGTCCGCTGCATTAGCAGGCAGATTCTCAGTGACTGGGCCACTAGGGAACTCCCTGTGGCTGCAACTTTCGTCATTTGAGGTGCAACCGCAACACTAGTGCAAATTTCCTTTTCCTTCTTCACAATTTCATGGATGGAAAGGTTTGTTATTGCCATAGATCTTAACAACCTCAGCATAAGAATTTTTCTTTTCTTATTAAGTAGAGAACATTCACCCTTTCGCTTAAAGGGAGCACTCGACAGCTGCTTTTTGGCATATCCAAATTGCCAGCCTCACTCTTCTCGAGCTTTGGGGCCATTATAAATATGATAAGGGTGACTTGGAAACAAGCACTGCAATACTGTGACAGCTGACCTGACAACCAAATTGGCTACTAAGCAACAAATGAAAGGGACATGCTGGACAAAGGGAGGATTCACAGCTCCAGAGGATGAAGCAGATGGCGGGCATTTCATCATGCTACTCAGAAGGACGTGTAGCTTAAAATACAAAATAGTTTATTTCTGCAGTTTTCCATTTAATATTATTAGGGCACAGTTGACAACTGGTAACTGAAACCACAGAATTGCATATGGGAGGAAGGCCGGCCAGAGGTGCGTGGCAGGGAGACTGCCGTACAGGGGGAGCCGCCCGAGGCCCCACCAGTGCTTCAGGCACAGACACCCCCTCTAGCCCACGGACGTCCTTACATTCATCATGGAGCGTTTAGGAGAAATGAGGATGTGCTGGTCAAAATTTCTCCAGGACCTCTGTGTTCTCTTCCACAGGTGCTGAGGGCAGTCATTCCTCGCTGCCACTTCTTGGATGGAGTATAGGGGAAGTGCTCTTCTTTAAGGGCCCACTTTTTGGCTTCCTGGAAAATCCACCCACCTCCTCTCACTGCTTCACCCAAGCCCTCTTGTTCGTTCCTCCCAGAACAGAGGCTATAAGGTCAGTTTGGTATATTTGCATGACTGCTTCAGTTACTTTCCTAAGCCAGTTTCTCTAGCATATTCCAGCATAACTAAGAGAGTTCTTGCAGAAGAAATATGAGAAAATTCTACACAGTCATACCTTGGAGATACTGCTGGTTCAGTTTCAGGCCACTATAACAAAGAGTATATATATTTTTAAAAGTAAGTCACACAATGTGTTTGGATTTCCACTGAATATAAAGGTTAGGTTTACATTGTACTGTTGCCTATTAGCTGCCCTACTGGCTCAAATGGTAAAGAATCCTCCTGCAATGCAGAAGACCTGGGTTCGATCCCTGTCTTGTGAGGATCCCCTGGAGAAGGACATGGCAACCCACTCCAGTATTCTTGCCAGGAGAACCCCATGGACAGAGGAGCCTATTGGGCTCCTCTGTTGCCTATTAAGTGTGCAACAGCATTATGTCTAAAAAACAATGTACATAATAATTTTATAATATTATGTTGCCAAAAATGCTATCATCTGAGTCTTCAGCCAGTTGTAATCTTTTTGTAAGATTACTGATGCCAGATAATCAAAGCAAATATAACAATAATGGAAGAATTCGAGTTATTGTGAGAATGACCAAAATGTGACACAGAGACATGAGGTGAGTAAATGGCATTGGAAAAATTGCACCAATAGATTTGCTCAGTGCAGGGTTACCACCAACCTTCAACTTATAAAACACAGCATCTGCAAATTGCAATAAAGCAAAGCACAGTAAAACAAAGTGTGCCTGTATATGCTAAAAGTTGCTATTGTATGCTGATTATTATATTACCATAACTTTAATGTGTGGACCTTGACTCCTGGACTAGATTGTAAAGTCTCTGATGATACCAAAGGATTTCCTTATGAGGTCGTTCCAATAGTCCATAGCTGGGAAAACCTTGCTTTGTATGGAGTAGGAGTTGAATTAATATTTAAGGGCTTATTCTTCTCATGTTTACATCTGCTATTCTCTAACCCTCTTTCTTTTCAAGTATAGTCGTGAGTATGGCTGTAAAGAAGCAAAATTCAGTAGTTTTCTAAGATGAGTTTTTAACCATAGGTACTGTTTTCTATGCTGCAGTTTGAGATGATCTTGGGAGTGAGAGAACTGGACAAGTCCTTCTGCCCTGGCCTTGCCTCTGACCATGGATACAAGTGGAGTTTGCTCTCACCTCCCCAACCCACCTTGCACACACATTAAAATTAGGTGGCATTTGTCCAAAACTTGGAAATGGAGCCAGAAGGAAACAATCTCCTTCCACAAAGCTTCCCACCTGCAGAACAGTTGTGATAACCTCTTATTTTTAGCATGGAATAATCACATCAGGTGCTAGGTGGAGATGATGGGAGTGGGGCTGGATTAGACCAAAAGGCATATAGGCATACACACTCTACTATAGGCATACACACTCTACTTCTTTGATGTAGTCACCCTGCCACACATGTTTGCTCCTCTTGGCACTTAAAAATCACAAAATGCATGAGAGAAGCTAGCAGACTACTAAACACTACAAACAATTTAACTCTGTGAACAATTATTTGTTCAGGATTGGTCTGCACCTGCAAATATTTGGGCAAGGTTTGAATAACAGCATGAAGGGCTGAGAGAGAGCTTAAGGTAAGCGAGCCATACATTTCTCGGCTAGGGCATGGTGAGGCTGTCAGCACTGTTTAGAGACGAGCCTCCAGGGGAAATGGGTCTGCCCTAGTTTTCTGCATCCTAGAAAGCTCCAAGTTTCCCCAGTGACACCAAGAAAGCAAATTAGGCAGAGAAAGTAGAGACTCAGTGGCTGGTAAAACACTATGCCTAGGAAACTGGGCCAGAGTCTAATTTACTGTAACTAAACCACAACAAGCCACTCATAGTCATAACTTGTGAGCATCTCCTTTGGATCCAAAAGTCAGAGGTGTTTTCCAGTTGACCTCACATGAGTCTCAGCTTTAATCACTTTGGGGAAATATCACACACCTTCTGCTCTGAAGCTCTTGCCAATTAAAAAAAAAAAAAAGTTATCCCCAGAAGAAAAATATAGAATATATCAATTAGGGTGTTAGCATGTATCCAGTGAGAATGCTCTCAGTTCATCAGGTGCAGTAACACTGATCCAACGACATGATGTGAGCACCTGATCAGTGTATTTCCTTGAAAAAGAGATGGATATGCCAATTTTTATGGCACTAATCATTAAATGAATCTTACCAGTTCTGCAAAAATCTTTGTACATCTGGTAACAGGGTTTTCTCTTTCAAAATTGTTCCTGCGAGATTTCGTTCTCTGAAGACTCGACATTTCACCACTCATGCCCACCTGTGGGGTGCAGGGACCGAGGACACTGAATAGGAAGCAATCCAGTGTCAGGCAGGAGGCAAAGACCTTTATTCCTCCAGAAGGATGAGGATCACAGACAATGATCTAATAGCTCTGGGGAGCTGGAGGCAGAATGAGTGAACACTGTCAAGCCTGGGATCAGAGAGAAAATATGTGGTTTCTTGTCTTCACTTCCTCTTTTCTCAATGCTCTGGTCCCCTGGGGTCTCCCAGGCTGCGACCATAGAGCTCCCTCTGAGTTATTAGTTGGCTCACGGACAGGCACCTCAAGGAGGCAGCAGGCAGGAGGGACAGAGAGGAACAGAGCTCCTGGCTGAGACCTGGAGGCCCTCCTAGGACAGGCAGAAATGTCACTGAGCCAGTGTGCTTCCAAAACACTTGTTTAAAGGAAAAATGAACAGGTGAACTGAAGTCTGAGCCCTTTACAAAAAAAAACCCACAATACTAGATCATGCAGTACAGAATGGCTTGCAAAGCTGCTTAGAGTTTTGTCAGAGACTGTCATCACTGGGAACTAGCATTCCTCAAGTCAAGAGTCACCCACTCCAGAGACAACAGTTGACTCCAGTGAGGTCAGCAGGCTCTTGGCATCTGTGCTTGTAATAAGAGGCAACTCAAAGAAAGCTTGTGCAATCAAAGCTTAGAAACTCAAGAGTACCTTTCTGGTGCCTGCCAGTGCTCATTCTTCCCCAGAGGGCGGGGTTTGCCAGCGGAGAAGCACATTGGAATCATCCTGATGTGTGTTTGTCAAGAACGCTTCTAGGAGGCAGGATGTGGGGCTTCAGCATAGGAAATTAGGCCTCTCCTGTTCTGGGATCAATTCAGGGTATTAGCAGGAGGTGGCATCAATGGGACTCCCCTAAAACAGGGAGGGGATTCAGAGTTACTGGGAAGAATTCAAGCCCAGAAGAAGCAGACCCTAAATGTAGGTGTCAGGGACTGCTACTGAGGGGCAGGGCAAAGGTCTGTGGAAAGACTACAGTCTGCAGTTGGCAATTACCTGGTCTTGTTCAGGTATTTAAAAACTCATCTTCCCTCTCCGCCCCCACTCTCTGCCAGAGTTCTGAGTTCAGTTAAACACTGAAAGACACACTGGTATGTGTTTAACAATGGTTCTTGGTGATGGTGGGGGAATGTGTACACATGTATATATCCATATATTGATTATAAATTGTACAGATCTAAAATGTGCATAGCATACAATGACAGCTAATTATATTTACAATACTCTATAGTGTCATTTTCATGTAGCTAATGGATTCATTTACAATGTTTTCATTGAATTTTGCAGTCTTCTCATTGGTGGAAGGGGGCTTCCCAGGTGGCTCAGGGGTAAAGAATCTGCCTGCCAGTGCAGGAGGTGCAAGAGACGTGGATTCAATCCCTGGGTTGGGAAGATCCCCTGGAGTAGGGAATGGCAATGCACTCCAGTATTCTTGCTTGGAAAAATCCATGGACAGAGGAGCCTGGTAGGCTACCGTCCATGGGCTCACAAAGAGTCAGACACGATGGAGTGACTGAGCACACAGCACAGTTGATGGAGGAACTCCTGAGGACCATCGCCCCCTAAGGACAACATCCAAACAAGGGAGAAGGGGCAGAAATTTCAGGGCCACAAGGGACTGGTTGGCCTAGAATCGCTTTGAATACAAAATTACACTCAAAATTTGCTCCACCTAGCTCGGCAGCACTGCTCCTGTACACGTGTACAACACACCCACAAAGGCGTGCACACACGTGGGCACTTGAACATGCCACTCAGAACAGCCTCATTTGTCTAGTCCCAAAGCAGCAAATTCCATGGTAGGGTTGTTATACATGGAGTCACATTATGACCCAGCAGTTCTACTCCTAGCTATATTCTCAAGAGAAATGAAAACACCGAAATACATCAAAACTTGTAGACAGCTGTTCATAGCAATAGTATTCATAATAGCCAAAAGCAGAAACAGTTAAAATGTACATCAACCAATGGCATATCCATACAATAAAATATTATTTGGTGGAACATGGATGAACCTTGAAAACATTGTGTTACATGAAAGAAGCCAGGCACAAATGTCACATTTTATACAATTCCCTCTACATGAAATGTGAAGAAATGGCAAACTTACAGAGGCAAAAAGTATATTAGTAGTTGTCTAGACCTGAGGGATCATAGGGGAAATGGAGAGTAACTATTTATCGGTATGAGGTTTCTTTGGGGGGAGATGAAAATGTTCAGAAATTCATTGTGGAGATAGTTACACAACATTGTGAACATACTAAAAAAAAAAAATCACTGAATTGCAACTTTTAAATTGTGAATTGCATGTGAATTTTATGTCAATAAACCTGTTTTTTAAAAAGTCCTGAGCCATGAATAAAGTGTATGTTTTATTTCAGACCTGAGAATATGTTTCCACGGCTAATGGTTTAAAGGAGAGCTTTACAAAAATCTTGGCCTCATTTTCTGGTCAAGTTTCCACAACTGCCAGATGAGGTTGGGAGAGCAGAGATTATGCTTGTTTACAGAAGGCTGGTTTCAATCTATTAGGTGGTTTGCTTAGAGTCACACAGCCAACTTCGAAGGAGGAGAGCTGAGGTGCTGGCTCGAAGGATGAGCCCAGAGAAATAAGTAAAATTAGAGCTTATAAGCCAAATATTAGGGGCACCTTATTTATTTATGCATTTCAGTAAACACTTTCTGGGCATCTATGGTGAGCAAGACACTGTGCTGGACTCTGGGGCTCAGTGGAGAAAAATGCTCTGTCATCATGGAGTTTCAGGGTAGGGTAGCACAGACATTAAACAGATAATCCTATGAATGATTAATTATAGTGTTGAAAAACGTTCCCAGGGAGAAATAAAAAGTGCCAAGAAAGCATATAATAGGACCTGGCCTGCTCTGGGTTAAAGACAGACTGGGGATGGAAAATACAGTATTTTGCCAGATCCTACCTAACTAGTCCCAAGCATGTCTTTGCCTTGTAAAGTCAAACATGATAATTAGTTTCTGCTTTTTTTTCAGTTAGCATATGATATTTACTCTTCTACTGTCAGGTTTTATCACAAGAAGAACCGTCTGCAAACACTTCCACCCTCTCAAGAAGCCCTTCACAGAGGGGTTTATCTGCTCAGTGAGAAGGGTAGGAGGCTGACACCCGCTGGATCCATACACCAGGGGCAGTTCCACGCCCATAAAGTCTCGGGCTCAGTGTTCCCTTCTCACTTCTGAACCCCCAGCTCAGGTTCCCTGGGTCTCATTTTGTGCATCACAGCTAGAGAGTGCCTGCTTGTTCTGCCAACCTGTCCTCTGCTATCAGCATCCAGCATCTCCATCTGGGGCTGGGTGAGTGTTCTGATTATCTCTTGCTGAGAACCAAAGGTTAGTGACCAAAAACAACAGCCATTCCGTCCTATATCACAGTTTTATAGGTCAGGGATTTGACTGGGCAATTCTCCTTCCTGTGGCAATGATCACGGTTACTCTGTCACATTTAGCTAATGGCTGGCTGGCTGGAGATCCCCAGACAGCTTCACTCAGGTGCCTGGCACCATCACGGGAATGGTTGGAAGGCTGGGTTCAGCTGGCACCTCTTCCTCTCCATGGAGTCTCAGAGCCTCACTGTGGGGTCACTCCAGCAGGGTAATTGGGCATCTTACATGCCACTCAGGGCTCTAAGAGTGAGTGTTCCAGAAGGCCGGGAGAAGAAAGAGGGGGAATTGGCACAGTGTCACTTCCACTCATCTTCTGTTCATCAAAGATCCTACCAGATTCAAGAATAGGGGCCGTAGATCCTACATGTGACGGGAGAAGGGGCAAAGGATTTGCAGCCATCTCTACCACAATGGGGAGATCTGTCTGATTCAAAGCCAGGGGAAAGGGTAAAAGACCCATCTGACCTCAAATCTATAGTGAAGGACAGTCTGGGAGGCTGCAGTCCATGAGGTTACAGAGTCGGACACAGCTTAGAAACTGAACAACAACATCTGCAGTTTACTGGGGAGCCTTTCCTTTGGGACATAAAGGTGAGGTATGGACCCCCATTCAGCTCAGTTCTTTGTGTTTATATTCCATAAGCCAGAACCCTTGGGAGTGGAAGGGATCTCTAAATCCCCAGATCTAGAGAGGCCTGGTCCTTGAGAAGTCAAGAGCACTGAGAAACCCAGGCAGGCTAGTGTGGTAAGAATCCCACAGAGCACTTTAACTTCTTCTCAAGTTTTTCCACTGCCAGCATGAGACCCAGGGAGGGTGTGATCAGTGGCTGCTATCCGATGACCATGAGGCTGGGCCAGGTCTGGGAATGAGAGACTCCAAGTGATGCTTTGGGAACTCTTTCCAGGCCCTCGCATCTGAAACAGGGCTTGCAGGGCCTGGAGGTGTAATTCCTGGGATCCAACAGGTGCAGCCTCTCAGCATCGCTTGGCAGTTGCAGTACGTTTTGTGCAGCAATCAACCTCACAACAGGCCTGGTGTGTAGGCGCTTGGGACACCACACTATCTGAATCACAGATGTGTTTAGTCAGACTTGTGCCCTGTACATTCGTGCATGGAGTCCCTGTCATCCTCACCACCAGTGCAGATTGCACGGCGATATGGATGTTGAACTTTAACTATCCAGTGCACAGAGGTGGAGGCGTACTTGGTTAGAGCAGGGGGAGACAAGTGTTGAAGGTCAAGGGTGTCTTTTTCCCCACCCCAAACCCAAGTGAATGCTGTCATTGGTGACAATAGGGTAACAGAACCACTGCTCTAAATGCAAATGTACAACTCACTTCATCTTCAAAGCAACCCTGTAAGACAGGACCCAGTATTAACCACATCTTATAGGCAAGAAATCCGAAGCATGTGGCTAACGAGTAACTTGTCTAAGGTCACCCAGTAAATAAGTGATGGTGTTGGGGGCTGGGGGGCGGTGGGCGGGACTTGAAATTCGGAGTTCATGACCTTGATGTGTGTTGATGGTCTGGTTAACCTCAGCAATATGACTGTGGGTTCTGGTAGGTGGAGAGGACATTGGCTCTGATTTCTCAGACTCCCTGAAGATTTCTTAGGGTTGCTATAACAGATTACCACAAACTTGGCAGGTTAAAATAATAAAAATGTATCCCCTCTCTGTTCTGGAGGCTGGAAGTGCAAAATCAAGGTGTAGGCAGGCAGAGCCACTCTCCTCGTGAAGGTTCCAGGTGAGGATCTCTCCTGGTCTCTTGTAGCTTCTGGTGGTGGCCAGCAACCCTTAGCATTCCTTGGCTTGTGGATGCCTCATCCTCATCTTGGTCTCTACCTTCATACACCCTTCTCCCTGTGTGTCTGTGTCAATCTCTATGTTTTTTTTCCTCTTTGTATAAGGACACCAGTCATATCACATTTAGGGTCCACTTTACTCCAGACTGACCTCATTTTAACTGATTACCTCTGCAAGACCTTATTTCCAAATAAGGTCATACTCTGAAGTTTGGGTGGAACATGAATTTTAAGGAGGACATAGTATATTTGGGGACAAAAACAAGGTCATTTCACTGCCAAGAGGCAAAGAAAATCTCACCTTGGACACACGCTGGGAGCCATCAGGATGCCCCCTTGCTTGGATGACAAGGTCACGAGACTAAGAAAGAAATTGCAAAGCTGACTTTCTTTATCGGGGCATCCTGGGCTAGGTACCCCCTGGTATTTTTCTTGGGAGTTCTGTCCATGCTCGGAACATTGGCTCATCTCAGTAGGTCAGTCTCAGTTGGAAAGAATTTGTCCTGAGATAATCCTCCCAGACCTTATCGACCAGAGGATCTGAGAAGGTGGATCGCCTTCCCCGGGGGCTAAGGAGGAATGAAAGGGACAATTAAATAGATTACTGGGGAGTTTACCAAGAGTTCTCTGGGGGTCATGGCAAGGCCACCACCAGAAGGGCTTGTACTTGGGTTACCTTTCCACCTCCCATTCCCCCGACCACTCCATGGAGGAGGCTCCCTTCCTTGAAGAAATCAGGCTGGACTGAGACTTAGGAATGCTCATAACTGTGGCCAGCAGAGTTGAAGATATTGATTGCTTTAGGATAATGAAGACATAGGAATTCATTATAGTAGTTGAAAGGTTAATAGGGCTTCATTGTTAAGGCAGTGCTGCTAAACTGTCTCTTTGTCTTCTTTTCTCTTTCCTTGTAAGAACCAAAATAGGTTAATAGAATAAAAGTTTCAAGCTTAAGCCCCTCTCTCTAGCTTCTACATAGTTGCACCTAATAAGAGAAATGCAACCTTTCTATTTAGACTGATCCGAAGTATGCTGGAAACATTCAAATGGTAAACATACTATTGTTAAGTCTAATTATGCAGAAATCCGACCTTTAGCAAGGAAAATGAGCTTAATGTTAAAGTTGTTGATGGTAGGCAGAAAACAAAAGGTAGTATAGAATAGTTGTGATGTAATGGGGATGTTTTTTGGCTATAAAGCTGTAAACTAACAAAAATAAAGGGAGAGACTTCTCCATCACCCCACAAAACTAACAGCAATAAAGAGAGACTGCTCCATCACACACACCGACTCAGCTCCGTTCTTCCACCGACGCCACCCATCCCTCAAGACCCCCGGACCTGCTGGGCCTGGACCCCGGCAGACACACCAACTCAGCCTTCTTTCAAGTTAAAATGGATGCCTCCCATGCACCCAGGTTAGCTCTGCTGCCTCCAGGCCCTTTTAGAATTTGCGTTTTCACCCATGGCGATAGCTCTAGCATCCCATCGGCTCACACATGAGTTCTGCTTGTTAAGGGGACCCTTCATTTCCTGATGGCGGGCAGACTCCCAAGTGTTTTGCCTCTCCTGGTATCTTACACATCCAGTCTGCCCACAGCTCTCAGAATGGACTTTCTAAAGCACAACCTGAGTGGGTTATTTTCCAAATGATAAAATCTTTCCCAAGCCCGATCCCTCCCAGGAGCTGAGCATGGCATTCCGTCTCCTTTACAATGTGGAATAGCCCTGTGCTTACAAGTGTGTGGGTTCCGGAGTCAGGATGCTGCTGCCAAGTCGCTTCAGTCGTGTCCAACTCTGTGCGACCCCACAGAAGGCAGCCCACCAGGCTCCTCCGTCTAGGGGATTTTCCAGGCAAGAGTACTGGAGTGGGGTGCTACTAATGCCTTGGCTCAAACCCTGACTCTGCCATTTACAGGCTGAGATAATGGAGTAAAGCACTTAAGCAGTATCTGGCACACAAGAAGTGTCTGCCAAGGGTCAGCTATTAGTATTATTATCGCTGCTTTCCAGCCTTGGTTCCTGATCCACAGTGTACTCTAACTTCTCACCATTGCCCAAATACTCTGAGATTTTTCAAACTCGTTATCCTTTTCCTGGAATACTATTTTCCTCCATTTATCGCGTGGAAAATTTCCATTTTTCTTTAAAGTCCACCCAGCTCAAATTCAGCCGTTCAGTGACACTTTCTCTCACATCAGTTCAGTTCAGTTCAGTCGCTTAGTAGTGTCCGACTCTTTGTGACCCCTGGACTGCAGCATGCCAGGTGTTCCTGTCCATCACCAACTCCCGGAGCTTGCTCAAACTCATGTCCACCAAGTTGGTGATGCCATCCAACCATCTGTCGTCCCCTTCTCCTGCCCTCAATCTTTCCCAGCATCAGGGTCTTTTCAAATGAGCCAGTTCATCTCATCAGGTGGCCAAAGTATTGTAGCTTCAGTTTCAGCATCAGTCCTTCCAATGAGTATTCAGGATTGATTTCCTTTAGGATTGCCTAGTTTGATCTCCTTGCAGTCCAAGGGACTCTCGAGAGTCTTCTCCAACACCACAGTCCAAAAGCATCAATTCTTTGCTGCTCAGCTTTCTTTATCGTCCAACTCTCACATCCATACATGACTACTGAAAAAACTACAGGTTTGACTAGATGGACCTTTGTCAGAAAAGGAATGTCTCTGGTTTTTAATATGCTGTCTAGGTTTGTCATAGCTTTTCTTTCAAAAGCAAGCGTCTTTTAGTTTCATGGCTGCAGTCACCACCTGCTGTGATTTTGGAGCCCAAGGATATAGTCTGTCACTGTTTCTGTTGTTTCCCCATCTATTTGCCATGAAGTGATGGGACTGGATGCCATGATCTTAGGTTTTTGAATGTTGAATTTTAAGCCAGCTTTTTCACTTTCCTCTTTCACTTTCATCAAGAATCTCTTTATTTCCTCTTCTCTTTCTTCCGTAAAGGTGGTATCATCTGCATATCTGAGGTTATTGATATTTCTCCTGGCAATCTTGATTCTAGCTTGGGCTTCACATGATGTACTCTGCATATAAATTAAATAAGCAGAGTGACAATATACTGCCTTGATGTACTCCTTTCCCAGTTTGGAACCAGTCTGTTGTTCCATGTTCAGTTCTAAACTGTTGCTTCTTGACCTGCATATAGGTTTCTCAGATGGCAGGTAAGGAGGACTAGTATTATCATCTTTTGAAGAGTTTTCCACAGTTTGTTGTGATCCACACAGTCAACCCCCAAGTTAACTCCCACCTGATTCTAAATCTCTTCATTCAAAAGGTTTTTATCATCCCCAAATACACAAATCCTTTGTGATTTACCCATTTAACACAGAGTTTATCAAGATTTAGACCTTGTCCTCAGGGTTCACTAATGTTGAGTGAGGAAGGCATTATTACATTAGTAGGTTTCATGTGAAAGTGTGAGGGGGGGTGAAAATACACAGCGCAGGGGTGTTGACTGGTTTGGAGAGACAGGTAGTCCTGTGGAGGAAGTGATGTTCTCTCACGTGGCCCAGGAAAATTCTGTTTTCTTCTGTGTATTCACAGACCTTGAGCTTTCGGTGCTCTATCTCTTACTACCTTCCTCCCGCCTGCAAAAGTGTCCAGCACAGTGCCTGGCACATCGGTAAGCTGCCAAAACTCTCTGCTAAGCTGATGTACAATGTACAGGATGCTGGACACTGTTTTTCATTCTTTCCCCTCTTTTCTCGCACTCCTGCACAGACTCACCATTGTCCTTCTGCCCATCTCCCTACCTACAATCCTTCCAGGCTCATTTATAAATAGGAAATGGCAGCTGCATACAAATATATCCCAGAGGCCAGGAATGCTCTGAAGACAAGGTCAGACACATGTACTTTTTGCACCTTCTGAAATATCTAATTCTTATCTATTGTGGCTTCTTCAGTACCTAAAACTCAGGTTTCACCCTCAAGGTCAGTGACTGCTTTGCTCACCTTTTAACATTCTTCAGGGAAATCCTCTCTCCTTAGGCTGTCCGCCCTTCCTAAGTTAACTCCCACCTGACTCTAAATCTTTCCATTTGAAAGGATTCTATCTTCCCAAAGAATCCAAACCCTTGTGATTTACCCTTTTAACTCAGAGTCTAACAAGACAGATAGATTTAGACCCTGTCCTCAGGGTTCACTATTGTTGAGTGAGGAAGGCAGTATTATGTAAATAGGTTTCATGTTTTATAGGAGTTCTGAAAGTGTGTGGGGTTGAAAATATGCAGCCTGGGAGTTTGGGGAGACAGGTGGTCCTGTTGAGGAAGTGATGCTTACTCAGAGATTGAAGGATAAGGAGGAGCTGTCTAGGAAAAGAGCAGGAAGAGCGCTCTGGGCATGGAGGGTAGCATGCGTAAAGGCCCTGAGGTGGGAGAGAAAGCTTCTTTATACTCAAGAATGATACAACCAGTGTGGCCAGAGATCAGCAAGGCCCCAGGGCTGCTGGAGTAGGCAGGGGCCAGACTGCAGAGGACACTGCAAATCAAGGCAAAGGCTTTAAACCTTCTCTTAAGAACACTAGCAAGCCTCTGAAGAGGCTGTAAGCAGGGAAATGAGGTGCTTATTTTACTTTGTTTTAGAAGATTTTTCTGGCTGTGGATAATGGATTGGGGGTGGTGAGAAGATGAGTTAGGAGGCTGCCCCTGAAGCCCAGGCAAGAGCCCATGGAGGCCGCTTTGTAACAATGTCACAGAACCTTGAATTTGGATGCTCTTCCCTGAGCAGGGGAGAAAGGAGTGAGGCTGACACATCAGGAATTATGCAAAAAGTGCTTAGCACACCTTTCACTATCCATTGATGTACTGTGGAGATCATCATCTAATGTTTCAACAGGAAACGCTGCTTGAAAGACACCAGCGGTGGTTATGCTTTCCATCCCTTCCACCTGCTCTCTCTGCTTTCCCGCCTCGCGTCCCCGCTCACTGTGCCTACTCTCGGCTCACAGAGTGGAGATTAACAGTGACCCTCCCCCCCCAATCCTATCTGCCCACTTCTCACAGGAGCAGAATCGAGGCCAGCCATATGCATTCCAACCACAGCACATTTGCAGTTAGGTCAGGTCATGGATGAAACTCTCACCAGGGGGACGCACTGTGAGGGGTGCTTCTGTGCGCAGCACCTCCGGCACTCTCAATGAATGACAAAGCACTGGAGCAGCGGAGCTTCAAGACGGAAGGAGCCCAGCCCTGCAGGAAATGGACAGGAGTGCTCACCCTGGACACGAAAGACGAATAAATTCCTTTGCTCTTTGCATCACTTAACTTGGAGTTTTCCTGTAATAGCATCTTAGTTTCTGCTCACACACTGACCTCCCTCCTTGCTTGTTTCTAGCTCTCTAGCCTAGAATGTCCCATTTATACAATTACTCTTCTACACATACACCACGAAGTGACACAAAGTTTCTTGCTTTTTACGAATAGTCATAAGCAGTTTGGTTTTCTTTTCTTTTTTAAAGAAAAAATTATAAATGCTGGTGAAAATCATAAAATGCAGATAGGCAAGAAGGAAAGAAAAATGATTCATAATTCTGCTCATAGAATTACTTACCAGTTAATTCTGTATTATTGTAGCTATGACCCTTTTGGTGTAATGATTTTATGAATGTATTTTTATATCATGAAATTATTTTTACAGTGAAATTTTTTAACGGATGCCTAGTGTTCTATTGAATCTTCCATAATATAGTCATTCACTCTCTCCAGGTGTTAGAAATGTATGTCATTTTCAGGTTTTCCCTGTTATAAATAAGGCTGGAATGAAGACCCTTCCATATATTTTATTTCTTTGGCATAAATTGCTGCAGTGGAATTGCTAGATAAAGAAACACAAAATTCACAGGTTTTGATATACATTGCCAAATTGTCATCAAGAAACAGTAAAAAAAAAATTAAATCAGGTTTGTCTTCTAATTATCGCTATCCTGTTCTGCATTGTTATGTGGAAAAATACTCGTCTCCTCACGCCCCTCACTGCACTTCATGCCATGTCACCTCCTCAGGCAGGTGCTGCGCCCCCCTCCTCCGGGCACCCATGCAGCAATCCCGCTAGTACAGGTGGCTGTCTCTGGTACAGAATAAAGATGAGGAAGGCAGGAAAAACCCATAATTTGGTACTTTTTTATGAGGCAGCTTCTTAAGACTCTTTGAACAGGACTAATTTCCATTTTCTGAGAACTCAGTAACCCTCTCCAACATAGAGAAAAAAAAGAAAAATCAAACCATAATACAAATTCCCGAGAGGTTTCTTCTCAGACTTCTGCAAAGATTTACTGGCAGAGCAGAGCATGGTCTCACCACAGTTTAACCACCCAGCAAACCCATGCGCTGGCCTCACAGGACACAGAGAGATGACTGTGTCTGTCCAAATTAACACCTGTTCCCTTGCTGAAAGTGTTGTTTTTTCTCTAAAGCTGCTCAAAGGGTCACAAAGTTGCATTAAAACACGCTATTCAATGCCCCCAAATGCTAATGGGTCTCTTCATTTGGCGCTTCCCAGATGACTCAGTGGTAAAGAATTTGCCTGCCAGTAGAGGAGACCCAGAAGAGACAGGTTCAATCCCTGGCTTGGGAAGATCTCCCAGAGAAGGGAATTGCTAACCACTCCGGTATTCTTGCCGGGAGAATTATATGCACAAAGGAGCCTGGTGGGCTGCAGTTCATGGGGTCACAAAGAGTAGGATACGACTGAGTGAGCACAAGCACACACATCTAAGACTCGATAGTGAAGATTTTCTGTCTGTATTTCTTCTTTACACAATCTAAGCTGCAATCATTCTGAAGCCCAGAGATCACACTTTTCAGTACTAAACCAAACAATTCCTAACCCTTTCTATGCAGGACCCATTGATTCCTAACATTCCCTTCCTTTGCCTCCTCAGCAGGGTCGATGACTGTGGTTTGGGAGGCGCTCAAACGAACAGCCGCAACACTCTGACAGTAAAGAACGTGCTCCTTTCACTTGGCCTCATTGAATCTCCTGTAAACCTGACTTGTGTGCCCACTTGTGTGCCGCAGCACGAGCGGTGTGGTGAACCTCCAGCGACAGAGTCATTCCCAGCAGAGCTGCCCCAGTAACGTACTGTCTGCTTTAATCAGCTGGAGACAGTCCACTGAAGCGATGGCTTCCGGATAAGACCTACAGATCGTCAGGGGCCTCAGAAGAACACGACTGTGATACCAGAGGCAGTGATTTATATATTTTTAGGTTAAAATGAAACAAAAAAAGGGGGGGAAACTTGGTTCTTTTTAGTGTAGGACTTTAGACAAGATTCCAGCTGAAGGAAAGAAAGCCCAGTGGCTCCTCCTCTGCCTGCGGCAGTCCTGCTGAGCCCCTCCCGGTCCCGCTGCTCGGGGGTCTCCTGGCTTACCCCACCCAGTTCCAGGCTCCCCCATTCAAACTCCCTGCAAGAGACTCTTGCTGACCAGCTGTTTATCTTCTCTCTCCTATCAGCTGGTCAGTTTGCTGGCGTTAGGCTGGGCCTCGCCCCTGGTCTGGTCAGCGGGCTCAGGAGTGTGATGGGGCGGAGGTCCCTGCAAGGCTGAGCTTTCCATATGACAGGAGGGGGACGGGTCTCTTTACTCAGAAGGTTCAGTGAGGATGGGGCTAGAGGAACCGGAAAGACCTTCCTATATGGATACATATTTTAACAGGGAAGAGAGGAAAAGGAAACTTGAGCAACCCAGACAGCCAGGTTAAGTCTGAAGCACCCCACCAAGTCAGGGCGGTCAGGTATGTGGGGCACAGAGAGAGGAGGCAGAGAAGGACTGTAAGGCAGCAGGAGCCTTCCTCAGCAAGAAACTCCAATCTTGAGTCTTTGAAACCTTGAAAGTGTCTGGACTATTTCCACCACGAATTACCTGTTCATCTGGAAAAGCCAGGAAGGAAGAGCGGACCCCCCCCCCCGCTGGGAACCTCCAGTGGGGGGGTCTGCAAACGTCCCCTCCTCTCACCTGGCCCCTCCTTGTCTTCCAGAACACCTGGCTGTTCCCTGGGGGTTGTTCCGTGGGAAGAGGGCGGATCTGAGCACGACTCACCTAAGTAGCGTCTGGCAAAGCGTGAGTGGGAGCTGGCGGCTGACACAGAAGCAAACGGACCGTAGGGCTCGGAGGTCATTAGGCTGAATAAGGAGCTGTGATTCGTCTTTTTTGTAACAATAATTCGAATTTTGTAATTCGTCTTTTTTGAAAATAATCGCTTTACAATGCTGTGTTGGTTTCTGCTGTGCAATGAAGCTGATCAGCTATGTGTATACATACGTCCCCTCCCTCTTGGGTCTCCCGCCAAACACACAAGCCTGTCTTAGGCATTTACTGTGGAGCTAGGCTAGGTGTTAGAATATGGAGACCCCAGAAAAGCAAACAGTAACTGCAGCACACGGTAAGCGCTGGCCATTGTGCAAGCATATAGAAAAGCCTTCTAACTCAGGTTGGGGAGGACATCAAGGAAAGACTCTGAGAGGAGGTGGTAACGGTGCAGGAACAGAAGGGGTGAGAAGTTCAGGAGAGGGCATGCTTGGCCGAAGAAGACTTGTGTTCAAAAGCCCACTGTGTTCCCTTGGCGAGAGAGTGTCCTGGGCAGGGACCCACAGGGCCACGATCCCGGCAGCAGTCTGACACTAGCCAGCTGCTTCCTCTGGGAAGCTAAAGGCTTGGATGTGTCTGTGTATACAATTTCTGATATAAACACACATGTAATACCTTTGTGTTCAAATGCTTCCAAGCTGGTGTCTCACAGAGGAAGTATTTGCTGACAGTGAACATCTGTAGCCTAGAGGAATCCAGTGCTGGTGATGTGACTTTGAGTTTAATAACATTTTTACTTACTCATAGACAGGTTTCTGTTAAGCCTCGGGGCCTTGGGAATCAGGCTAATTTGTACACAGCAGAGACACACAGGTTTGTTTTAACTCAGAGCAGAAGATAATAAGTAGATGAGGTTGAAAATTCTAATTGGATAAAGAAATTCAACCACCTTAGGAGAAAATAAAAATAAAAACCCTTATAAATTACCCAGCTTAATAAGTTGTAGGGTGATACATCCAGCTGGAGCACCCAGCCAATCACTCAGGATGACTGACAGGCTAATGCTTCAATGAGTCATCTTTGCAATGGCAGGGTCAAGACTAGAGGTTGAGAGACAGTTTTTAATTTAACAGGCCATCTGTAAGAAATGCAAGGTTTTCAGTTTAGCATCTTTGGCTTCCCTATATAAATACTTCCACATTAAGGTCCAGCACATCTCTAATTAAAATCTAAATTGCATTCAAGACATTTACATCCAAAGAAGGCCATTCTGTTCAGCAAAGACCCAGATCACTGAGTTGTGAGTTAATATGGAAAGGCTCTTTAACTCTCCCTTCTCCAGTGCACCATTTTCCATTTTCACCTGGGTGCCAGCAACCTTGCTGTGAATATAACTAGCCTTATTTCTCCTCCTGGCAGATATAACAACTGACACTTCATAAGAAATAGAAATCTTCAAATGATTCATCCCATCAGCAGCATAACAATAGCTTAGAAATACAGTGGGTTTCCAGACACAGCTCTTACATGTGAGAGAATGGGGGGAAGTACATCGTACAGTCTACATTTAGAAAACTCACTGCAGGACTCCACTGTCCTAGCACTTCTCATCCTGAATGCATATTAAAATCACCTGCAAAAGATTAAAGGCCATCAAGGAGATGGAGCAACTCAAATTAACCCAAATTGCAACTGATGAAATTTGGTTAAGGTCTATAGATTTGTGAATGGTAATGTTCTGATGTTAACATCTGGCTTTGATAATTACGTGGTGCTTATGTAAGACCTTAACATTTGGGAAAGCTAGGGGAAGGATATATGGGACTTCTTTGTACTACTTTACATCTTTTTTTTTTTTTTTTGGTGGGGGGTAAGTCTAAAGTCATTTCAAAAGGAAAAGTAAAACAAAAAAAAAAAAAAAAAGAAAGAAAGAAAGTAAATTAGAAAAAAATCTCCCAGGAAGCCTTTGAAAAATCTCAATGCCTAAGTCCCACCTTAGACCAATCAAACCAAATCTCTGAGTGTGAAGCCTAGTGTTTTTAAAAAGACCCTCCAGTAATCTCAATGTGTAGCTAGGGCTGAGGACCACTGTTGGAGTGTGAGAGGAGTCAGTGAACTGAGGCTGGTCCCCACTTCATTGCATCCTGCTCTATGACTTCAGGCACATCATTTCCTCTCACTACGCCTCACGGATGGAGTTACTTGACGCACCTGAGGATCCTGACAGTGTGAAGACAAAGACAGCACAGAGAGAAAAGCTCTGTAAAACTGTGAGAACTGTTGAAACTCAAGGTGTCAGAGAAGCTTCTGAAGCGAAGATTCAATATTCAAGAGCCTGAGTGACCTTCAGAACACAATGACACACTGGTAAAGAAGTGAGGGAGGCCTCGTGGTCAAAAGGTGAGCAATCCCATTTTAACCAGGGCTTCCTTTCTTTCAGCCATCTCAGCCACACCTTTCCCTGCATGGCAGCATCCTGGGTGGGCACACACCATAGAATCCCACTGCCTAGGTTCTTCCTTTTCCACTTTGACTTATGACCTAAAGGATAAATGGTTTTCTCTATTTATGAAAAATAACCGTCTTGAATTATTTCTTTTCCCACTTCAAATACAATAATGGTTCTCAAAAGCTAGCATGCCCTGGAATCACCTGAAGGGCTTGTGAAAACACATATTACACAGGAATGTCCATGGCAGCAGTATTCACAATAAAAAGGTGGAGACAACCCAAATGACCATCAGCCCATGAACAGATAAACAAAATGTGCTATATGCACATAATGGAATATTATTTGACCATAAGAAGGAGTGGAGTACTGATACACACTACAACATGAATGGGCTTGAAAACATTATGCTAAGTGAAATAAACCAGACACAAAGGCTTCATATTGTATGTTTCCACTTATACAAATAGGCAAATCTCTAAAGACAGAAAAAGAGAAAGGAGCGGTTGTGTGCAGCTAGGTGGATAGGAGAGTAGAGCTAAAGTGTACAGGATTTCTTTTTGAGGTAATGAAAGCTTTAAAATGACTGTGGTGATGGTGGCTCAAAACTAAAAACTGTTGAACTGTATCCTTTTAATGAGTTAATTTTGTGGTATGTGAATTTTATCTTAATAAAGCCTCTTAATGAAAGTGAAAGAGGAGAGTGAAAAAGCTGGTTTAAAACTCAACATTCAGAAAACTAGGATCATGGCATCCGGTCCCATCACTTCATGGCAAATAGATAGGGAAACAGTGGAAACAGTGAGAGACTTTATTTCCTTGGACTCCAAAATCATTGCAGATAGTGACTGCAGTCATAAAATGAAAAGGCGCTTGCTCCTTGGAAGAAAAGCTATGACCAACCTAGACAGCATACTAAAAAGCAAAGACATTACTTTGCCGACAAAAGTCTGTCTAGTCAAAGCTATGGTTTTTCCAGTAGTCATGTTTGGATGTGAGAATAGGACTATAAAGAAAGCTCAGTACTGAAGAACTGATGCTTTTGAACTGTGGTGTTGGAGAAGACTTGAGAATCCCTTGAATTGTAAGGAGGTCAAACCAGATTTCCTAAAGGAAATAAGTCCTGAATATTCATTGGAAGGGCTGATGCTGAAGCTGAAACTCCAATACTTTGGCCACCTGATGCAAAGAGCTGACTCATTAGAAAAGACCATGATGCTGGGAAAGATTGAGGGCAGGAGGAGAAGGGGACAACAGAGGATGAGATGGTTGGATTGTACCACCGACTCAATGGACATGAGTTTGAATAAACTCCTGAAGTTGGTGATGGACAGGGAGGCCTGGTGTGCTGTAGTCCATGGGGTCGCAAAGAGTTGGATACAACTGAGAGACTTAACTGAACTGAACTGAAAGTAAGAGGACCTGTCTTCCCAAATGGGACCCCAGAGCTGGGGCACCTAATATGTGGTTCAAAACTGCTCACTCCTCAGAGGGAGGACCTCTGAGCCCATGTAATCCCCCTCTTCTGTGCCCTCTCCTAGGGGTATAGGTTCTGATTTGATGGCTTCTCTTCCCTTCCTGCCCAACTCTGTGAATCTTTTCTTTACAGCTTTGGTTGTATAAGAGTTTCTACCAATCTCTAGCTCATTTTCAGTGAGAATTACTCCAGATGTAGATTTAAAAAAAATTTTTGATGTGTATATGGGGAAAGGTGAACACAGGAAGCTCCTATTCATCATCTTGATGTTCTTGGAAGTACCTTTGGTTTATAATTTTAAAGAATCATTTTGGCTTTTGGATAAGTGAAAAGGCAGAAACAGGAGACTGGTTAAGAGTTTACTGCAATATTCCTGGGAATGATGCATTGTAACAGAGTGGAAATTACAATGGGAATAGTGATAAGAAGTTAGCTTTTGGATGTATGTCAAATGAAAACCTGACTGCATCTGCTAATAGATTGTATCTAGGATTTAAGAAAGACAAGTCAAGAAGGTCTTCAAGGATTTTGGATGGAGAAACAGGAAAAATAGATATGCTACTGAGATGGAAAGAAAACAGGAGAGAAAGATTTAGGGGGGAAATTAAGAGTTCATCTTGGGTCATGTTAAGTTTGATATGCCTACTAGACATCCAGATAGGATGCTAAGTATATGAGTCTGAAATGCAGAGAAGTTGGGCTAGAGATAAAATCAAGTTATTAGTCTAGAGATGGTATTTTATATTAGGAGTTGAATGAGATCACTCAGGCAGTAAATGTAGTTAAAACCCAAGGGATGAAGTCAGAAGGTCTCTAATGTTTAGAAGTAGAGAATACGAGGAACATCCAGAAAAAGAGACGGAAAAGAAGTAATCGACAAGAACAGGAGTTAGCAAATTGTACACTTAAACATGTACAGCATATTCATATCAATTACATCTCAATAAAGCATTTAAGAAAGATTGGGAAGGGAGAAGGTACAGACAGGTGGTAATAGAGACAGCTCTTCTGAGATCAAACTGTAAAGGGACAGGGAGAATGGCACTCTGCCTGGAAAGGGACAGGGATGTCAAGACTTTTTGTTTTAAGATAGGAGACATTATAGCATGCTTGTTTGCTGATGGGAATAACCCAGTAGGGAGGGAAAACTGGTAATACTGTAGAGAGGGGACAACTGCAGAAGCAATATCCTTCAAAGGGCCAGAAAAATGTGATCAGCACACATAGGGGGTTTGGCTTCAGAAAGGAAGAATGCATATAGGTACAGGGGTGGATTTAAAAGAATCATTTTGGCTTTTGGATAAGGGAAAGGGCAGAAGCGGTGGGAGTTTGGGGATGGTCTCTTGCCTTTCGATTTCTCAGTAAACTCAAAAGTAAGATCATCGATGAAGAGTGGAGAGGGCAAGGGGCATTGGAGATATAGGATGGCAGGGAAATGTGTGAAATAGCTGTGGAGTGAAGGAGAGCGGGCAGAGCTTGGGAAACAATACCAAAGGTCCACAAGAAGAATGAATTTTCTAGTGAGACCGGTCTGTATGGTTGGCCACGCTTCTTCATTCACATCCTGCTCTAAAGTGCTGCTGATGTACTTGGGAAGTAGGTCCTGTTCCTCCAGATTCCTACTCATCAGAGGTCTTGCTGACCTTCATCAAAATAGCCTCTGCCCTGCGGCTCACTTGCTCTACCTCCTTACCCTGCTTTATCTTCCATTGTGACACTTATCCCACCTGAGAAATGTATTATATCCTGGGTCTGCTTCTTGTCCATCCTTGTTATGTGTTTATACTTACAACAGTGACTGGTACACAGTAGGTGTTGAAGGGACAAAGTCTGAGGGCCTCTCCTTCTCCCCATAACAAGGTTCCACCCACATACACCCTATCTCCTTGCCAATTTCTTCTGTTGGTTTCTTACACTTCTCCACCTTGCTGTGTCCCGGAGACTGTACAACTATGTCTGTGGGCAACTTACTTTCTGGCTTTCGTTGGGCCAGTGGGGACCGCTGGCCAGAGAGTGAGGTCAGAGTTTATTCTCTTGTCTCTTTCTTTGTGGTCACCTCAGGCTGACTACGTATATCATTTGAAGGTCAGAAATTGGCTGTCTCTCCTTCCCCCCATCCCTTCAGGGAGAGAAGTGGTAACTATTCTTTTGTGGTTTCCTTACACCCTGCTCTGGCCTATGTAAATGATCTTTTTATTAAATCCCCTTAGAATGATCCTAATTTGTGTGTGCCATCTGTTTCCTGCTGGGACTCTGACAGGATCCCTATCTGTAAATAATGATTTTAATAACTCTGAATTCCATTAGTGCCTTGCTACTCAAATGTGGCCAAGGGCCAGCAGCATACCATCATCTGGGAGACTGTAAGAAATTCAGGCTCCACCTCAGACCATCTGATTTGGGATTAGCATTTTTAAGTGATTCCCTGGTGATTCCTACACACATTAAAGTCTAAGCAGCAGGCACTAGAGTATTCTGAGTTTTACTGAAGCTCTTTGGGTCTAAGGAACTCAAAGTCTCCTTTAGACTAACTCAGACAGTGGAGTCTTACAGCCCGGCTAAAGCAGACAGACTTGCACAGAAACCTAAGAATAGGACCCAGGAGAATATGAAGGCTCATGGAGATGAAGCCCAGAGGGTCAGTGAGGACCTCGGAGACTTCACAAGGAGTGTGCAGGTCTTTGTTGCTCCAGCCCGGGTGTGATGCTCTCCATGCATGCTTCCTGTCCACGACCAAGTGAATCCCTCACCATTTACTCTTTACCTATTTTTGCCAGAGTTCCTGTTCACTTGCAGCTTTGCCTCATTTCTAAACTGAGCTCACTTATGCCCATGATGTGTTCCTGGTCTGTCTCATAACCTTGTACTACTGACTACCGAAATTTCAGCTTCAGAGAATAAGGACATTATTTGCCCAATCTGTCCCTGTTTGAGCAGAGTCTTTTGTGCCAGCCTCACTCACAGGCTAATGGCCAGCTTTGGGGTTGGCTGCCAATTCCTGATTCAGCAGATGCTGGATAATATGGTATAAAATGTCTGCCCTGGGCTGTATAATGAGCAGGGACTTTGGAAGAAAATCACACTATGATTACATACCTCGTTAAAATGGTCTTAAAAAATATGAAACAAGGTTTTCAAAGCTTGGTTGTAGGCTCTTTCCCCTTTATCAACACCACTACCCCCAGCCCTGCCTTCCTTCCGACACTTCCCAGGAACATCTGCATCCTCTGGCAGACTCTGACAATCACGGAGATGACTTTCATGTTCAGGATATTGCAAACGTTGTATAATAAAATTAATTACATTTAATTAAACTTATCCATTTTTTATAGCCCCAAGCAAATCTAAAATGCCATGTTAAGCTTATGAGATGGCAGTCCTCCAAAGCACTCTGCTGCTGAGTGTGTCTGCTCAGAGACTTATGTGTCTTAGGGATCATTTTACACGAGTGAATCTGAAGAATGGTCTCTGGGCCTCAGTTAAGCATCAAATAAGAATGCAAGCCTCTGTGTCGTAGGCCAAGAAGCTACTTCCTGTGTCCTACATCCTTCTCGCAATCCAGCAGCAGCTCTTTCATTCAAACAGCAATCTTCCTTTTCCTGCCTGTTCTTTTTATACTGCACTGAAATTATGCATTTCCTTCTTTCCTTCCCTCACTACATGACAGCAGGGGAGGGCACTGCTCGATTTCTCATGAGTGAAAGGCTTGGTATATGGTAGTTGCTGGACTAACATCTATGGAATGAATGAATGAATGAATGCTTCTTGCTCATCGGTCAAGTGCTTATCTCACCTTATCCTGTGAAGAACCCCAAGTCTCAGTGGATTTCTTGCTTCACAAGACTTAAAGGGGACCATAGGCCTCTTTCATGTATCTTCTCACCTTGTGCCCAGCCTGAAGCAGTATCCTCTCTGGTCCATGCTTGTATCAAGGTAGAAAAGAAGAGAGCAAGAGGGCTGATGGAAGCATCAGCGCACCTTAAAGCCTGTAAGGGGTACACGGTCACTTTCACCGCACTCCATGGGCTAAAGTCAGTCACATGGAAAGCCCAACATAAGCAGACTGGAAAAATTATGCTTTTCCAAGGGAGGAAGGGGCTGGAGCGGCTATCTTTTGAACAACAATGCTCAAGCTTTCTACGGACACTATTCTGATGTTCAAATTCATTTTCAAATCAGCAAACTAACCCCCCCAACACCTCCCCCGCAACATATATATTAAGTCAGGGTCCATTCAGTTCCAGGAACAAAATGCAATTCAAAGTAGTTTATGCAAAAAAGAAACTTACTGATCCACAACTAGGAAGTACAAGCAGTAGAAGCAGCTGAAGCCAAAGGGTTCAAATAATGTCATCAGGGCTCTCTCTCCATCTCTCCACTCTGCTTCCCTCAGGGTGTTGGTCATTTCCCCCAACCTCTCAGAGGCAGCCTCCATTTGACCAGAAAAAAATGGCTACAAAAGGTTCCAGATCCACGTCCTCTGTTTTTAGGAATTTCCCATTGGGTAAGGAATTATTATTTTTTTTTCATATGCTACACTTTATCCTCATGGAAGGAGTCTTTTTATGTCTTTACCTGAGTATTATACCCACGTCTTTGTGTCTAGGAAATGGCTTGGCCAGTTAGTTAGATTTAAATAATGTGCCCCCAACTCCACCATAGCTAAAACAGTAACAATTTAGTCCACTGAAATATATATTTGTTACCTGAGTTTTCAATCAGTGCTATTCTGATGTTTTAAGTAGTTTTCAAAATTCAGCTAACTAAAATTCCCTCAGTATATAAATTAGAATCTAATCAGGTCTAGGGACAGACTATAACTCAAACTAGTTTATGAGCCAAAAGCCCAGCAATATATTTATTTAATGTGTGTACATAAAAATTGCTTATTTGGATTAGAAAAAAACAAAATAAAAAACTGCATAGAGTAAACTCTTAGTTTATATACTCCTGTATCTTTCTGTCTGAAAATATTCAAGAGATCCTGCACCAGAAACCTTAATCTCAAAATCTTTCCAGGTTGTTATACCCCAAATTCCTTTCCCATTTGTTTTCTTCATTATAGTCATTCTTGTCCATTACAGCTATTTCATCCAGTTCTCACTTCCACCATTCTATGTTCTTCTCACCAGAGGTAACAAAGCAATGCACTTTTAAAACCTACCTTGATTTTTTGCTGCCCATTTGGGCTTATTGAATTAATAAGCCCAGCTTCCCTGGTGGCTCAGACAGTAAAGTGTCTATCTGCAATGTGGGAGACCTGGGTTCGATCCCTGGGTTGGGAAGATCTCCTGGAAAGGGAAATGGCAACCCACTCCAGTATTCTTGCCTGGGAAATCCCACGGATAGAGGAGCCTGGTAGGCTACAGTCCATGGGGTTGCAAAGAGTCGGACACGACTGAGCAACTTCAGTTTACTGAACCCATTACAACACAGGTGCTGTGCTTGGCTCTGTGCATACAGAGGAGAGAGAAAACAGTTCTGCTCTCAAGAAACCTGTCATATAACAGAGGGAACAGGCCTATAAGCAAATGTCTGCAACATTAAATAATAAGCACTGCAACAGGCATAAGAAACATGCTCAGATCAATGCTATGAAGAGAATGCTGACAATGTGGAAGGTTGGCCTAGAGAAATACAAGGCAGGAAGCACAATGACCGGTTAGGAGATCACTGCAGAAATTTGAACAGGTCGTGTTGAGAATCTGAACTCTGCCTGAAAGTAGAAGCTGTAAAGATGGAGAAGAAACAATGGCAATATAAGACCATTATGAAGAACAAGAACCAGCAAAGTGAAGGGTGGGGAAAGGGAGAAGCTGAGGCGTTATCAAGTTTCTCACTAATGAGGATGTCAAGTACGAAAGCAGGAGAAACCTTTCAGAGACAAATATGGACTTAGGCTGAGATAGAAGTGTTGGTGGATATTCCCTTCCTTGAATTCAGGAAACATTTATACCAGTAACCAAAAATTAGTTTTGTGTATGGAGTGAACAGTAGGAAAGAGAGAAGACAAGGAGAAGGTGACAAATCTATGATCAAATCAGTGGTGTCATGCCAAGGCACAGATTTCTTTCCCTGTGAAGAATTTGCCAGTTATTTGTAACCAAAAGAGAATCTGTCTTATTGTACTCATAATCAGGAGCTGGCTCTGGGCTGGGAATCTGTGGAGCATCCTCAACAAGGCACTTTAGAGGACCTATAGCATACCAGGTGCTCACGAACAGATCTGGTTTTAGATAACCAAGTCTTCAGATTCAGGACTGCTATTTATAAATGGCTACCCAGTCTGCAAGTGTAAGTTAAAAGATATCTTTAGGAAGGCTAATTTAAGAATATGAAAGATTCACTGTTTCAGGAATTGGCCAAGTATTTTAATCTTAAAAGCCTCCCCTTGAGAATCTCTCATATTTCTGGATACAATGATAACATTAATATTTTATTTTATAGGAAATATGTTTATTATTGATCATGGCATTCCAAAAATATTCATTTTTTTCTCAGGGTTGGTCCATCATACTCTTTAGAGATATTAAATATATCAAAACTGTGAGCAATTTTGTTTAATATCACAGAGAAACTTCTGTATAGTAAGCAAGGCAGGAACTTCTAACAATGAAACAAGGTCTTCAGAACTTGCCAGTAAAACACAGGAAACAGTTCCAATGATGGATGTAGGAACCCATGGATAGAATCTAACAGAGCACATGCTAGAAACCAGGATCAGGAAATGTTATAATCCACTGTCACTGCAAGTTTCCTCTGGGATGCTTCAAGCATGGCCTGTGAAAGGGGCTTAGAGATGTGATCGCTCCTGTCTGAAGAATGGGTCCTCTGGACATGGGACTCACGTTACTTAAGTGCCCCAAAACGGTTTTTTCAATTTCTTGTCCACATAATCATGACAGGAGGTTTAAAGGAGAAGACAAGAGCAGGAACGATTTAGCTTTGACTTTTGAGCAGATGTAACACCAGCTCTTCGTCCTCAGCTAAAGACAGGCCCGTATCCAAAGGTTCTAAGGCTTCCCACTTGGTTTTCTTTCCGTCACGACTTGTTGGTCCCACGTCTTCTACTTCACTGTTGTTCCTTTTCCTCATTGTCTGCTTCTTCTTGGTATCGCTAGTGGAAACAAATCCAATGATTTACTTTATAAATAACTAAATTCATTATTATGAAATTAAACATTTAAAATAGGACAAAATTACCGATGATAGATACTTGACAAAGTGGTATTATTATTCAAGAAGGAAAGCAGCTATAACATCAGACTATCTGTGTCATAAATAAGCACGTTCCCATTCATTAACCGATGTGAGCAAAGGGCCTATCATATACCAGGCACTGGGCAGGGTACATTGTACACACGGTCTCATCTAATCCTCACAATAATTCCAGGAGATCTGGACACAGCATCCACAATTTGAGGACACCAACTGGCCCACAGCCTGGGCTCCAATCTGCGCTTGTCCTGCTATATCAAACTACCTCTATCTAAAGTTAGTTTATCCTTTAGGTAATATCTGTTGTATCAATTTGTGATATATGGATCATGAATAAAATAGAACATGAAATGTTAAGTTAAAAATTACTTAAGACACAAAGTAATTCTGCCCCATTTAAATCTATATCTAAGACTCACAAATGGTCTTAAGAAAACATAAACATCACTGTAGTATTCTGCACACACTTGACATACAGACCATAAAAATAAAACTAATTTCTGAAGGTAGAGAAAATCACTTGACACATGAAAAACTGAAGAAAAAGTAAAATATCCTCAAAGCATTTTGACATACCATCATCCAGCATGTTCAAAGATGACCAAATTACTGGATACAAGTCTAAAACAAAATTTAAAAATCCACCTGGTAGCTATGCCAGTAGCAGCTGTTTATTAAGGGCTTACCAATGGTCTGGCGTTGTGCTACATGCTTTACACAGACTACAACATTTACCTTCATGAAAATCCTTGGGGTGGGGAGCACTGGTTAAGAGAGGTTAAATGACTGAACCCATATTACGCACATGATCTTCAAACCCACATCTGAATGACTCTAAATTCAGCCCAAAGCCAGATGATGGAAAGCAAAATTTATTCCAAGCATAAGATGCATTCCAAAAGACAACAAACTGCTCCAGTTCCAAACAACTCCATTATACCTTAAGAAGACAGCTGGGATATCGAGTGAATGTGCCTAATCAACACACAGTTCTGACCAGCTTGAAGGAAATCTGTAAACAGTTTTCCCATGCACCTCCCACAAATGCCCAATACTCTGACTCAGCAACCATGCTCTCTCACCATTAGAGGAAAGATACACTAGACAATACTATGAGGTTATTTAAAGCCACGGATTACCATATTTTAAAAGGGTGGGTACCTACAGAGATCAACATGAAAGAGTTCCTTATAATGAGAGTTCAGTCAGTAAAGAAAAGAAAGCTCTTCTTAGTGGAAAGAGGACTTTAAGAAAAAGTACTGTGTCCTGATCTTCTTGAGTATGGCCAGTCTGGTGCCAATTCCACTGGACTAGAGTACCATGATTTATTTGGAACAAGTTAATACTGATTTCTGCCCTGCCTGTACCTCAAGTGCATCTCCGAGCAGCCTAATTAGTGGGTTTTACTTATGCATCCTTTTTTAATGTGATCCTCACATTATATTCTGTACAGGAAATAGCTGGTTCAGAAAAAATTTTTTAAAAAAATAGAAAATTTATGTATATGGAAAATATTTTCAGAATTACCAACTTTGCTGCTTTGTGGACCAGTTAAAATTTTAAAATGATATTTTATACTACTTTCCATAGCAATTAAGTGGCAATTGGTATGAAAAATTAATTATTAAATAATAATTTAGATATTCTATAGGTAAGCTACCCATGTGGATGGTACCACTATAATGGCAGAAAGTGAAGAGAAACTAAACAGTCTCTTGATGAGGGTGAAGGAGGAGAGTGAAAAGCTTAAAACTAAACATGAAAAAAACTAAGATGGCATCTGGCCCCATTACTTCTGGCAAACAGAGGGGAAAAGGTGGAAGCAGGGGCAGAGTTCCTCTTCCTGGCTCTAAAATCACTGAGGATGGTGACTGCAGCCATGAAATCAGAAGACAACTGCTTCTTGGCAGGAAAGCTCTGACACCTAGATAGTATGTTGAAAACCAGAGACATTACTCTGCTGACAAAGGTCCATATAGTCAAGCCATGGTCTTCCCAGTGGTCACATACGGTTGAGAGAGCTGGACCATAAAGAAGGCAGAGCACCAAAGAATTGATGCCTTCAAAGCTGTGGTGCTGAAGAAGACTCCCAAGAGTCCCTAGGATAGCAAGGAGATCAAACCAGTCAATCTTAAGGGAAATCAACCCTGAATACTTGTTGGCAGGACTGATGCTCAAGTTGAAGCTCCAATATTTTGGTCATCTGATGTGAACAGCTGACTCACTGGAAAAGTCCCTGATACTGGGAAAGATTGAGGGCAGAAGGAGAAGAGGGCGTCAGAGGATGAGATGGCTATATGGCATCACTGATGCAAGGTACATGAACTTGGGCAAACTTTGGGAGGTGGTGAGGAAAAGGGAGGCCTGGCATGCTGCGTCTAGGGGGTCACAGAGTCGAACGCGACTGGGTGACTGAACAACAACAACTTACCCGAAAGGGGGATAATGTTGTGAATCTAGAAAACATTTCCCCAAAAGAGACTAATGTAATAAATCTGGAAATATTTAGTCAAAACGTGGTCATAATTTGGTATCTTCAGAAAAGGACTCTTCCAAATGGTGCAGTACTAGACCAGGATGTCAGCAACATGGCCAAGTGAGATATCCTCACTCATGTCCCCACTCAACAACAATCTGGCATCATCCATGGACAAAAGTGCCTTTGTGGATGCTGTGGGATCTAGTGTTATACACCAAAAGACCCTAGAGGAGTCTCACCCAATCGTGTGTGGGTAAGAGGCATAAAGACCTCAATCCCAGCTGTGAACCCTGCAGTGGACCACAGACCACAGTTCTAGGCCTTCTTGGCAGTGGAATAGCAATGTCTGAGACAATCACCTACAGACAAGTGAGACTTTATTTAAAGTCCGGGTCTCCTATGGAGAAGTTTCAGCATACCAATGGAGACACACTGGAGAGGGTAGATGAAAGTTTGATTTTATTCACATCAATCCTTCCCCAAGGTGGCATAGTTCAGGGCCAAGAGAGATCTTGGCCTGTAATTTTTCACATTAAGGAAAGTGAGAGCATGTGAGTGAGTGCTTGACTTCCCCGACTGTATGAAACTTCTTTCCCATCTCTCTCTCACCCTATGCAGAGTACTAAATCATGAGATCCATGGGGTGGTGGAAGAAGAGGCTAGGTAGATAGGACTCTCAGAGGGAGTTAAAAAGATATGAATCCTACCAACTACATCTTGAATTCCATCCAGACGCCTGCCCATGAACTGCTGGAGATGTCCTGTGTAGATCTCTCCAACTGGCCCACGGGCAATGAGTCTCACCCACACCCACCCCTGTCCTGCCTGTGTCCAGCTCCCTGTAAGTGCTCCTGATGCTAGTGGTGAGAGTGAGCTTTGGCAGATAGCTAATGAGCATGAACCAAATCTGTGGGTCAGGGACAGGCCACAAACTTCAGCTTTAGTATCACCCATGGAAAAACAAAAGGGAAGCTATCAGTACTCAGCCTCATGCTTTGAAGAATCGAGAAAGGATAAAAGCTTAATAATTCTGCCTTAAAAGAGAGCAAGAGGCAAAGAGCAGACATATCTAAGGAAAGCCTGAGAAAGCCTCAGAATCCCGAGACAGGCTGACAGGAGGTATTTCTCTCCTGAGGGCAGTTAGCAAACACTGGAGGAGGTGACTGCTACTGCAAATGTGAGGACAGCAACACAAAACTTGAAACATGAAAAATCAAAGAAACATGACACCACCAAAAGGATCACAATAATCTTCTAAGAAACAATCACAAAGACATGAAGATCTACAATTTACTGGATAAAGAATTCAAAATAGCTGTTTTAAGGAAGCTCAATGAGGTATAAGAAAACACAGAAAGAAAATTCAACAAAACCAGGAAATCAATATACAAACAAAATGAGAAATCTGACAAAGAGACAGAAATCATTAAAAAAAAAGAAAAGTACCAAATAGAAATTCTGGAATTGAATACAACGAATGACATGAAAATCTCAAAAGAGAGGATTGACAGCAAATAGATTAAAGAAAAGAAAGAATCTGTGATTTAGAAGACAGGAATTTTTACATTATCTAGTCAGGGGAGAACAAAGAAAAAATATCAAAGGAAATAATTTGTGAATTATTGGTGGCTCAGTGGTAAAGAATCCACCTGTCAATACAGGAGAAGTAGGTTTGATCCCTGGATTGGGAAGATCCCCTGGAGGAGAAAATAGCAACCTGCTCTAGAATTCTTACCTGGAAAATGCCATGGGCAGAGGAGCCTGGCAAGCTACAGTCCATGGGGTCGCAAAGAATTGGACATGACTGAGCACACACAGACAGAGGAAGAGGAGGAGGAAGGGATGAGAAAAAGTGTTTTTCTTTTTCTTTTTTTAAATCACAGCTGAGAAATTCCCTAATCTATGGAAAGATTTGTATACCAAGTTCACGAAGCTCAAAGATGTTCAAACAAATTTGACTTAAAGAGATCTCCTACAAGACATTTAATAATACAGCTGTCAAAAATTAAGGGAAAATACTGAAACTTAAAAGTAACAAGAGGACAAAAACTTGCAGTTTATAATGGAATTCTCATAAGACTGTCAGTGTATTCTCAGCAGAAACTTTACAGGCCAAGAAAGAATGTGATGATATAGCAAATGTATTGAAAAGAAAAAAGCTGCCAACCAAAAATACAGACATTCTTCATAATTCATGGGAAATTAGTTTCAGGACTCTCTCCCCTTCCCCCCTCAGGTTACCAAAATCTGTATATACTCAAGTACTTATATAAAATGGTGTAGGATTTATTGGCATATAAACTACTCATATCCTCCCATATGCTTTAAATCATTCCTACACTATTTTTAACACCCAATTCAATTTAAATGCTATTTAAATAGTTGCTGATGCATGGCAAACTTAAGTTTTGGAATTTTCTGGAATCTTTTGCCTTATGTACCTTTGATTTACAGTTGGTTGAATGTGGAACCCACAGGTACAAAAAGCTAACTGTACTCTAGCTGGCAAAGCTGTCCTTCAGAATTGAAGGCAAGATAAAGTCTATCCCAGACAAATAAAAGCTGAAGGAATCCATCACCACTAGACCTGTCTTATTAAAAAAAAAAAAAAATGAAAGTTCAAGTTAAAGAACACTAATTAGTACATGAAAATATCCAACAAACCAGTAAACACACTACTGCAATATGGTGGTGTGTTAACATTCATCTTCCATATATCGGTTAAAGGACAAGAATATTAAAAATCACTATAGCTATGATACTGTCATAAATACACAAGATAAAAGGTGATATATAATTGTGACATCAAAAGCATAAAAAGAGGGGATAAAGGGGTAGAAATATTTGATATGATTGAAATAGGCTATTATTAGTGTGAAACAGACTGTTATATCTATATGATGACTCAGGTAAGCGTCATAGGAATCATAAAGCAAAAATCTACAGCAGATTCACAAAAGATAAAGAGACAGGAATCAAAGCATACCACTACAAGAAATCATCAATTCACAAAGGATGTAGCAAGAGGGGGAACAAAGAACAAGAGAACCACAGAACAGCCAGAAAACAACACAATGGCATTAGTAATTTCTTACATATCAGTATTATTCAAAATGTAAATAGACTAAATTCTCCAATGAAAAGGCATAGAGTGTGTGGAGTGGATGGATAACACCCAACTATATGCTCCTTACAAGAAACTCAATTCAGTTTTAAAAACACATACTCTGGAGATGAAACGCTGGAAAAAGATATTCTATGCAAGTAGAAACCAAAAGAGAACTGAGGTACTAAACTTTCATCAGGTTGAATATACTTTAAGCTAAAAATGGTAACAAGAGACAAATAAGATCATTATATAAGGACAAAGAGATCAAATCACTAAGAGGATATAACAACAATAAATACACATACACCAAACATTGGAGGACCACAATGTATCAAATACTAATAGATATGAAGACAAAAACAGACAATACAGAAAGAGTAGAGAACTTCAGCATACCACTTTCAACAGTGGCTAGATCATCCAGACAAAAAATTGAAAGGGACATGTTGGATTAGAACTACACTTTAGATCAAAGGGATTTAATAGAGAGATAAAGGACATTCTGACTAACAGCAGGAGAATACACATTTTTCTCAAGTATGCTCAGAACATTCTCCAAGATACATAAGACAAAAAACAAATCTAAGTAATTTAAGGAGACTGAAATCATATCAAGTATTTTTACCAACCACAATGGTATGAAACTAAAAATTATAAGAAAACTGCTGCTGCTGCTAAGTCGCTTCAGTCATATCCGACTCTGCGACCCCACAGACAGCCCAGTTTAAAATGATATGTACCCCAATGCTCACTGCAGCATTATTTTCAATAGCCAGGACATGGAAACAACCTAAATATCCAACAACAGATGAATGAAGATGTGCTACATATGTACAACAGAACATTATTCAGTCATAAAAAGGAAAGAAATCAGGTCATTTGCAGAGAGTGGGTGGACCTAGAGTATGGACCTTCCACATACAGAGTGAAGTGAAAAACAAGTATCATACATTAATGCATATATGTGGTATCTAGAAAAATGGTAACGATAAACCTAGTTCCATGGGCAAGAATGCAGACGCAGACCTAGGGAACAGACGTGTGGACGCAGTGGAGGAAGGGGATGGTGGGACAAATTGGGAGATTGGGACTGACATATAAACACTACCATTTGTAAAACAGATAGCTCGTGGGAACCTGCTATAAAGTACAGCGAACCAAAGGATGTAAGGAGGCTCACAGTATGAAATGAAAACTGGGTAGTGGCTACAAAACAGGGCTGAGAATCTGAGGCTGAACTCTGCATTTCATTTTTATGTTAGTATTTCTGTGGGGTTTGGAGTGCCAAACTCTCTCCCTATTCTTCAAATGTATTACATTAAGAGTCAAGAAAGACCATATTACTGTTCAACATTAAAAGAATACAACATATTAGGTTGATATAATATGCCTTAAAAAGCAAAAGGATGGCTCAGAGCACTAAAAGCCCCATTATTTCTGTACAACTACAAAAGCAAAAGAATCAGAGCTACTTATCTTGAAATACTCTAATTAACAGATTTAACTAGCAATGTGATTTACTAATATGTAAGTCAGGTATATGACTTGAAGAACCTACCAAACAACAACACACACATACACACAAATATCATGCTATAATATGTAATCTGAACCAACAATAAGTTTTACTTCAATGACTTTTTAGTGGAAATGTTTACACAAAAGCCTGTCATGATACCCAAAGAGAGCATTTGAGACAATTTATTCATTGCTAATAATTAAGAAAAAAAGATTTAACATTGGAATGTGAATTCTATTCTGATATCTTAATATTATTAATAACTGACTTTTAAATGGAATACAACTTTCCTACCTTCTAAATTTTTGGTCCTACTTTGTTTCAAGATCCATCTTCAATTGCTCATCATCCATAAAGGTACCTAAGCTCCCTATTAAAAGTGAGTTCTTTCCTCTGAATTCCTATAACTCTAATTGTTCACTAGTCATTTTTTGCACCTACCATTACTATTTCCGGACACTGAAGGCATTTTTTTTTCATGTATGAATCTTAATTCCCAATTAGAATGCAAACCGCTAGGTGGGAATGTAAATTAGTACAACCTTTCTGGAGGGCAAATGCTAACACCTTTTAAGAATGCACATCCAGCAATTTCTCTTCTAAGAATTTATCCCAAGGAAATAATTAGAGATGTGTATAAAGATTTAGTTACAGGATATTTAAGCAAAGCTACTTGTAATTTCAGAAAGTCAGAAACCCAAAGGTCCAATCATAAGGTATTAATTTGTTAAGTAAATTATAAAATTAGAAATGAAATACTATGCAGCCATTTTTAAAACGTTGCAGGAATTTCTTTATTGATACTGAAAACAGCTACAAAACCAATACAGAATAAGCGTCTATCTTTGTTTAAAAAGGCTGCATTTATGTTTGTACTGAATAAGATTTGGAAGATTTTTTAAAATATTCTTTTTTGTTGGTATATGTATCTCAGTTTTTCTGTAACAAGCCTGTATTACTCTTTGCAATTAAAAAAAATCAGATTTGAAAGGAAATGTAGTTCTGAGCAAAGAATAATTACAATTATTCTTTGTAATTCTATATAGTTCACAGCATAAATAAGTGTGCTACAAAAGCTTCCAGGGTGCCTGGATCCACAGAAATATGGGGAAAGGTAAGATTTCTTTTGTCATGATAGATGGGTCATGGGTTATTTTCAGCACTTCAAAATACCTGCAACTGTATGCCCTAGACTAAGTTCTGTATTTTTTTGCTTTTGTCTGAAATAATAACTGAGCTTTGTGAATACTTACAAGCTTGGGTGGACTGGAAATTATGCCTTTGTTAATAAAACAAATCTGAAACATTAACTTTTTGTTAACTTTCTTGAAAGACAAAAATCTTTCAAAACAGAAGGACCACAGGAGTTGAAAGCAAAAAGTTCTCTGTGATGATGAAAACATTGGAAGTCATTGTTCTAGACTTGAGAACTGTGCTCCACTGATTGTACTTTTCAGATTTATATATTAAGCTTCTAAAAAAGCCATTTAATAGTGATTTCCATGCCCACTATCCCCTAAGAAAAAAGGAAAAGGTTAAAAACCAATTTTCTTAACTCTAGGTTCTTATTGAATTATCATACTTGAAACCTTTATGTCTCCCAGTAACAGTGCTCCCATTTCTGCCAACTCAACACATGCTTAAAGGAGGACTCCTTGTAAAGTACACCATGGTTCTTGTAATTCTTCATAAACGTTTCAGGGACTGCCTTCTTGTATTGCCTGCCTCTGTACGCTATTTTGCATTACCCCTGCTTTAATATACTCCATTCCTCTGGACTACATTTTATTCCCTGAATACGTCTTAGGTTTTCAATTTCTTTTATCTTCATTTGGAATTCCCTTTTCTGTTTTACAACTATTTGAATCCTCCCTATAAAGTCCAGTCCAAATGCTACCTTTTCCTCAAAGATTCCCTTCACAAATTCCAGTTTACATACTGTCTGTGCCTCTTTCATTGCATTCATTCTGAATGGTACTACAGTAAACTTTGTACAGATCTTTTCCTGTGTCTACTAAATTTTTAGGTTTTTGTAGTCTGGGGCTGTTTGTCTTCTATGATCTGAATAAAGAAGTCACTCAGAGAGAGGAGGGATGCTCAAGAGACGGGATGTATGTGTAATTATGACTGATTCACGTTCTTGTAGGGCAGAAACCAACACAGCATTGTAAAGCAATTGTCCTCCAATTAATAAAAGGAAGTCATTCAATAAATGTCCACTCATCTGAAAGTCAGAAATCATGACCTTTTTGAAGGTTCTTCAAGTCCTGAAAAGTATCAGTACTGCAATGAAGAAGGCAGGCAAGGTTTCAACAAACTCTGCTTCTAATTCAAGCTCCAGCAGTCACAGGAGAAAGCTTCATGCATGGGAGAACTCTCACAGCACTCAGTCTGCTCTGTGGGTACACAGGCTCCAGTCTGCTGACTAACCCCCTGTTTTTAATAGCACAAGTTCCCAGTGTTCTAAATTTCAACTGTGCATATGCTTTTTAAAATCATGTAAATCATGTTTTCAAAATTATACGGTCATGTTATGGCTAAATTCCATAACTCACTATCTTCCACAGTGCTTTTGACTTACAAAATATGCATCTTTAGCCTAGAATTCCTTCCTAACCACCAGATCAGCATATTTCAACTGGATCTTGGATAACTCTAGCTGTATTTTCAAAGGTACTGCAAACTCAACACGTCCCTAACTACTACCCACCCCCCACCAATATATTCTTTCTCCTATATTTTCCTTCCAAGCAAATAGTAATATCCCTACTAAATGCCGAGAAGTCATCCTTTTACCACTTCTTCACATCCTTAATTTAAATGATCATTTCTTCACTAATCTCTCTCAAATCCATCTAAGTCTTCCTAGCACCTCTGTAACTATCTTAATTTAGGCTTTGTCCATATTTGTCATTCGTTCTCCTCCTTCTCCTGACTCAACTCTGGGAAGCTTCCCAGACCATCCTAGTCTAGGTTAAGTGCCCTCTCTTAGGTGACCCCCTAGCATTATGCACTCCTCAACTACACCCTATGAACTGCTGTACTTAGACTGCTTCACCCATTAGATTTCAAGTTCCTTGAAGACAAAAACTGTCTTATTCTTTGCATTCTTTGCAGTCACATTCCCTAGTATCCAGAGGCTCAATAAGTACTTCTTAAATAAATGATGAATAAACTCACAAAGCTAAGCATCTATATTGCTAAATATCCAGCCTACTCTAATACGTAGAATGATATCTAAAAATCACATTCTTACTTGCTTTGCAAGCTACTATATAAGTGGACATTAAAATCTGGACTGTACTTTTTTTTTCAAAGAGCATATCATTAATCCCAAAGAAATCCAAAAGATCAAAGCTATAGTGAAAAGTAAAACGCTAACTGCATGAGGAAAATAATACTAGAAAGAAGAAGAACCCAATAGCTGCTGTCTCAGAGTAAGGAATGAAACACTACTTCAACATTAGAGAAGGAGTGTAACTTGCCATTTTGATTCAGTGAAAAAATAGTAATTTTTATTTTCTTTGAAAAAAGACATGTAACTCCTCCAGAATGTATATATCTCGTAATGTAAAGAATATCTTTTTTCTCGATTATCTTTTTCTTCTAGCATGTCTAATGTTGAAATGATTGCTTTTTTAAATCAGTCACTTAATAGTTTTATAAAAATTCTGGTATGGAAAAAGTGGCTTTGGAGTCAGACTTGACTAAAATGCAACAAATGCCCAAAACTTGGGAAAACTGCTTAACTTCATGAAGTGTTAATTTCCTAATTTGTAAAATGTGATTAATATCTATCTCATGGAAGATAAGTGATAAATAAATGATATATGCATGGTAAATGCATTGTAAATATTACAGTTTCTCCAGCTATTTTCTTTCTCATTTTTAAATTGAAGAATAGTTGATTTTCAATGTTATGTAAGTTTCAGGTGTACAACAGAGTAATTCAGTATTTTTATAGCGTGTACTCCATTTAAACTTACTATAAAATAATGGCTATATTTCTCTATGCTATACAACATATCCTTGTTTCTTACTTATATTATACCTGGTAGTTAGCATGTCTTGATCCCATACTCCTATCTTGACCCTCCCCTCTTCCCACTGGTAATTACTAGTGGTAACCACTAGTTTGTTTTCTTTATCTGTTAGTCTGTTTCTGTTTTGCTAAATATATTCATTTTCTTTTTTAGATTCAACATATAAATGATGACATATACAGTATCTGTCTTTCTCTGACTTATTTCACTAAGCATAATACTCTCTAGATAATGTCAAGGTCTATTGACATTGTTGCAAATGGCAGTAACTCATTCATTTATATGGCTAAGTAAGACGTAACTGTTCAGTTCTGTTGACAACAGGAAAGGCTGTGGGGGACCGGGGCAAGGGATATATAAGAACTCCACTTTTCATTCAAATTCTATTGTAAAAACTAAAATTGCTACAGAAATGATATGTACATAGTCAATAAGAAAAAGATTTGCATAGTTCAAAAGGGTTGATACACCATCAACACATGATAACCTAAATATAAAATACAGTTAAATATAAAAATACAGTCAAGTTTTCTCCTCTTATCCTCAGTGAATGACATGCTGCTTTAACTAATAATCTAAATCTTAGGTTACGAGTACATAACCTAAGCCTTTCCAAGTCTTCAACTGGTGTGCTCAGCCCATCTTAACACCCTCCTCCTGTCCTCATAACCTTCAGGCTGGCATACACTATTCTAATAAGCTGCCGCTCTGAGGACCAGAGTAGCAGCTGCTTCTTATCCTCATCACCTTCTCTGAACCCAATCAGACTCATCCTCAGGACAGACACATGGTTAAGGACGATGGAATGGAAAAAAGCTGAGGAATCTCTGGCAGCAATATAACTATAGAAGATGCTTTTAAGATAAATATTTAAATGTTAATAACTGTACAAGCAATTCATGGTTAGAATGTTAGGATGAATGACTTCCCCTTTCCTAAAGAGAAGGCTTTCAATAATTCCTCTTGTCTCACTTCAGAGAGGTTATTCCTAACCACTTTATATAAAGCAAACTCTTCCAATTCCTCTCTCATTACCCTACATTTATCACTTTCATGGCCCTTATCACCATCTTTTCTCTTTACATTCTCTCACTGGAATATAAGCTTTATGAGGATTGGTATCTAATATTTCTCTTGCTCTATGCCAAGTACTTAGTAAACTTTCAGTATGCTTAATTCCTGAATAATAAGAATGCTGAGGAAGAAAAATAGACAAGTAAAAACATTTCCCACATCCCAATCTGGCAATATAGACTCTTCACCCATACACTGAATAGGATATTCTAATGACATCATTTTCATTATATCATGCAGCACTAGTCTGTAGGATAGTTCTGTAGTATTGTGAATACAGGGTCTGCCACGTTGTGTTTATGGGGTGTGATGAATGATTTTTTTTCTTAATGAATGATTTTGATGAGGAAGAAAACAGAAAGTTGCTATCCCAGAAGATATCCTATTCTTATAAGTGTACACACTTATTTAAAAACTCCTGCCACAGTTTTGTTTTTAGCAGTTAAAATGACTATATTAATGACTATTATATATCATACTCTGCTTTCTTCTTACTCTAATTAGATCTTCCTGGTAACCTTGCAAGATAAGAATTATCTTCATTCAATTGATGAAGAAAACTGAATATCTGAGAGATAATAAAGTACACTAACTTGGTATGGCCTACAACTTTTAAAAGAAACGAACATTCAAACTTACAATGGTCTACCTGACTCTGAAAGTCACAATTTCTCCATAGGGCAAAATAGGCTGCCTTTGTTCTAACATAGATTTAATCTCATAAAACTACTTCTCTGCATGTTGCTAAGTTTTGGATACGGAACGTACATCCATATTCCAAACTATATGCAGTGGTGCGTGTAGGAAAGTCATCAGTTTCTTGGTTCATAGCATGCATGTGTGCTAAGTTGCTTGAGTTGTTTTCGACTCTGTGACCCACTGGACTGCAGCCTGCCTGTCTCCTCTTTTCAAAGGATTCTCCAGGGGCAAGAATACTGGTGTGGGTTGCCATGCCCTCCTCCAGGGGATGTCCCCAACCCAGGGATTGAATCCGCGTCTCTTATGTCTCCTGCAGGCAGTTCTTTACCACTTAAGCTACCTGGGAAGCCCTGGTTCATAGAAGCTCATGTAATTCGTATCTTAGACCTGCTCAAGCAACTATTTCTGTAGTACAGATGCTTCTGAGACCATTCTTCGAGGAACAGACAAAGAGACATAGTTTAAATTCCCATGTATTGATACTCAAAAGTGGAAGGAAGGAGTCTGATTCACTGATACAATATTTTTCCTCGTAGAGGAAACTACCATGTCTTATTTGGCTTGATTTTAAAAAATTCTCTCTCTGGCCCTTAGGAAGATTTAGTCAATAGTTTTACAGATGTAGAAAGGGATGGGACATTCCAACAAGAAGAATGTAATCATCAGTACTTGCCATGAATAGAAAGGCCACTAGCTGTTAAATAGCATACTTTAAATAAATGATGTGTGAGTAAACTCCAATATAAGAGATGAGAACGTTCTCTGTAATCTGGAAACCACACTCCCTGGCCAACAGGGTCTGAACTTGGAACTGCTACTCCAAGCCTCAAGAACATTCCAAGTGCTATCTCATATGATTGTGGCCAAGGCATCAAAGAAGAAAAGATTTGCTGGGAAAACCTTTCAGCTTCTTCCCTGGTATACTAGGGCTTTATAGAAACACAATGCAATCACTAAACTTCCCAGGACACTGGGGCAAGCAGTTACAATAATTAAGTTACACAATGGTAACCAGAATCAGTTGGGAAGAATCTACGCCTGACACTGGAAGAGACTGTGCCGCCAGGAAGCGTCACGGTGCCGAATGCTAAGAGCTCCTAACTTCTGTGCCAGCTGTGCCTGTTCACGCACAATTAGGGCTGGGCACACTTTATTATGTGTGTTACATCATAAAATGGAGGATCAACGTCACCATACAAGCCTATTCAGAAATCTAACAAAAGCCAGGATAAGTGGCTGCTGGAAGAAAGCATGCTCCTTCCACTACAGGGTCTGTACAGCTTTGCAACCTCGAGCTTTTCTTCTCTTTTTTTGGAATGCAAGGAATTAGGTGAAACTGCATACTGATCTAGCTGCAAGGAAGCTGAGGACAGGGAATAGTCACTCACACAGAAACCTGTGGGTGTCCTTTTACAACATGCTGCCAAACAGTGTGTGGAAAGCTACCAGAGTTCAGCATCTGATCCCTTATTTATATAAAACTCTCCTTCTTGCATTCATATCAGTAAATGCAGCTTGGACGACTTCTTAAAGAATTTTAAGCCAATAGTAAGTGACCTTGGGACCATTAAAAAATTCTCAGAAATCTTTATACCTATCCTTAAGTACTGACACTCTGGTATTCAAATATGTAGTGCCAGACTTTTCCTACCATAAATTTTCATTTACAAGGCCATGGCAACAGTCCTAATGAAGATTAATTACTTCAGTACATTCCATAAAATCTGCCCAGCTTCCTTCTGATGGTGAAGGCTACCGCATATAGAAATGGAACTGAAAATGTATCATGTCCTTAATGTCTCTTTTCTGGATGCTTGGTACTACAAACAGATTTGCAAAAACAATTTAGTCAAAGAAAATATTGATTAGCTCAGCATTCATTACAAATATAACTGCAAGAGCAGAAGATATCCTCTTAGATCAGAATTCTAATAATCAGGAAAGGCTGGGGATTGTGAGAAGGCAACAGCAGGCAGGGGATTCCGATCACATGTACATGTTTCCTTCTAAAAAACACACAAACATCATTTGAGATGGGCAAAAAGTCTGGCTCCCCCATCTCACAATAAACAGGTTTGCTGCTACTGCTACTGTTAAGCCACTTCAGTCGTGTCTGACTCTGTGTGATCCCACAGACGGCAGCCCACCAGGCTCTGCTGTCCTTGGGATTCTCCAGGCAAGAACATTGGAGTGGGTTGCAATTTCCTTCTCCAACGCAAGAAAGTGAAAAATGAAAGTGAAGTCACTCAGTCGTGTCCGACTCTTAGCGACCCCATGGACTGCAGCCCACCAGGCTCCTCCGTCCAGGGGATTTTCCAGGCAAGAGTACTGGAGTGGGGTACTACTGCCGTCTGTTTGAGATTCCCCTAAAGTTCATCCATCAAGTCCAAGTTAAGAACCTCTGCTCTGTAGCAATTTAGAAGACATAGATAATGATTTCTCTTCTCCTAGATTAAAAAAAATTTTAAACATTCACATGAGTTCATTTTGTATTATGGATTTATCTTGCTACTAATCTGTATGTAAAACATTTCTGCTCCCCAAAAGTACATTAGCTTTTCTCCTCAAACTACTTTCACTGATTAGTTTTTAATATTCATGATCATCATCTACCCAATCATGTCCCCAGTGTTCTATCTGGCGAAATTAAGTTTTACACTTTCATCTTACTCTTCATTAGTCATTCAAATGATTTTAAGAGAGAGAAAACCCGATGTTCAACAAAGTTACAAAGAATTACTTACAATAGCAAAAACAAAACACATCCAAATAACAAGGACCAAAAAACTAAGCACGTTTTTTGGATACAACCTAAAATTCTAAAAGAGGAATGGATAAGGAAAATGGTGTAATACAGTCATTGACATTAATGTATTTTACATGAAGCAATGTGAAATGAAAAGAAAGGATGGTCCTAAGAAAGTGTCACTCTCAAGGATGGTCCTAAGAAAGTGTCGTTTTCAGCAGTCTTTTCAGTGAATGCAAAGTTGCCATGCATCATCATCAGGGCAGCAACCAAAGGAACCCTTCAAGGTGTTTCATCACCCTTCAGAGATGGTTCATTCTGGTCTCATGGCATCCTCAGCCATTCAGCCAACTTCTTAGAGATCCCAGCACTTTTGAAACAGGGCAAACCTGCCACTGTCACTGAGTGACAGTTACTCAGTGGTGCCTAAATGATGGAGTAGAACGCACAGGGTACTGTGCACTGTTCTAGCTTCGGGCTTCCCTTGTGGCTCAGCTGGTAAAGAATCTGCCTGCAGTGCGGGAGACCTGGGTCCAATCCCTGGGTTGGGAAGATTCCCCGGAGAAGGGGACCGCTACCCACTTCTGTATTCTGGTCTGGAGAATTTCATGGACTGTACAGTCCATGGAGTCGCAAAGAGTCGGACACGACAGCGACTTTCACTTTCATGCTTCTGCTCAATAATTGTAGCAATAAGTAAGGTCAAACTGGGAGCTTCTTAAATACTGTATTTCTTATGATATGTCTTCCCTATCCCAAATCTCATCCCAGAAAATAATATCGTCTCTTCTTCAGTGGGTAGCAACCTTTCCCTTAAGAGTCTGAAGACAAAAAATACTGCCTTCCCACTCCCGACACCCTGCTTACTCCCTGCCTCCCTGTTACCCCAACAATCTGCCTTGGAAGTTTCTCCATTCATGCTTTATATCACACACAATATGCTTTTGTTTGGGCAATGACAAAAGAGAGAAAGACAAAAGGAATACAATTTAAAGAATGTCAAGTAAATTAACTAATCATTCACAACTCATTAAGTTATGATAAAAGCTGTATGAACTCTGATAGGTCATGAACTTTGTATTTCACAAAGGAGAAATGATTGAGATTTTCTTTTGAAAGTTGCTAGGCATATTGGAATCAGGGATATACTTCCTGAAGTTAAAAAGAATAAAAGGAAAGAATGGCAGGCACATAATAAAGTCAATATATTAAGCTGAGCCACCTTCTTTCCATATCTACCACCCACAACTAGATTGACCAGTGAATAGTGGTTCAAGGAAGTAAAAACTATAGCCAATCCTATTTAACAATCACCTAGACTTTGAGTAAGAAAAAGAATCCCTTCAAAAATCATCCCCTATATTTAGCACTTATGATTCCACCAATTTATATAAAATACATAATGTGCAACACCCAGCCCCAGATGAAACCAGTTAAGAAAGGAAAATGCTTTCTGGGAATTTTCCTTCCCCCCAAATTTATCTTTGATGTGTACATATTTCTTTTCCAAGTGAAAAAGTCTCCCACATATAAAGAAAGCTGACTATGAAGTCTTGGAAGGGTATTTGCTGGGCTAAATTTACTGAAGGGTTATCACAGAACAACACTAAGAGAAACCATACAGATTAAAGTGGTGCATCTCCTTCTAGTAACAGATAACTTTTAAAGATGGGCAAGTTCACTCAGAAACCGAAAACTCGCATAACACAGATTTTTAAAACAAAACAGAACCCCCAACAAATGGAAAACACAGACAAAAATCCTTGATCAGCCTTTTGATTTAGAGCTGTGTCAGACTAAGCAAAAAGAATAGCTAATATATTAGATGTGAAAATTTACCCTGTGCAAGAAAAGGTATCAATCCATATAAAGGCTTTTATGTCTAAATTATGCCAACAGTCTCACTACCAAGTACATATGTGAGAGATCTTAGACCACCTAAAATAATCTACCAAATACCCCACCACATAACAATGTAAAGCAATCTGCCTTAGCCAGAGACTGTGGTCTGCAAAGAAAACATTGACACAACGCAGTAACAGGCTAATCACAAAGTTTTTTGCTTTCCCTTTTTTGTTTGAAAAACGTTAAGATTATAAATATTAAAAACTTAATTTGACTGGATAATGAATATCTGGAACATCCAGCTGCTTCTTTTCCTTAGGATTTAATACTTTGCAAATTTTCACATCATTAGCAATCCACATGAAGATGGTCATAAACCAAACATGATGAATGCTATTAGATATACAAAAATTAATCATATATTACATATAAATTTCTCTCAGCTTGTGAGGCACAGCTAAAGGTAACACTTTTATTGAAAGAAGAGTTTAACTGGAATATGGTTAAAGGTACTTGTCTTACTTCAAAGGCCATTCTCTTTAGAAAGCCAATTTACCCTTCTACCTGCTCTCTTATAACTTAAACTCACTTCAGGTTTAGCTTAGCCATCACGCCCTTCTGGAAGCTGTTTCTAGTCTGCCAAGCCCAAGACTTAGGCACATCATTTTCATGCTCACCTATCCCCTTCCCCACCACCTCCCCCAGGGCACAAACCACAGTACTTAACCAACACGCTGGTTTGTAACTGCTTGCTTATCCATCTGTAACCTCCACTGAACTAAAAGGTATTTAGTTCACACAAAACTGGGAAGGTATTTTTCTTGCTTAATGTTTTATCCTCTGTACCTGCACTAAGCCTGGCACAGGATAGGTACAAAAAAAATTCTCAGTTGAAAGAATGGATGGAGGAAATGAGACAAGAAGCCAGAGATTACAGATCAAGAAGATATTTTTAACTCTTAAGCAACAGGATGTGATTTAAATAAAGCAGAAAGTTCTTCAGCTCTTAGCACCACATATAGAAGCTTGTCAAAATGTTTATTGTGAAAGCAGTCCACTCTACTACGTGGACTATTTGGGAGATAAAAAAAAATGAAAAATCATTTGTAAGTACAAAGATAATTGCATGTAATATTTGAGGTCTTATGTCCTCAAAAAGTATAAAAAAAATCTGTATCAAAACTCACTGGAGATAAGAATACATGATTCTATGTAGTTTCCAGAAGACCAATGAATTCTCTGATGTCACAAAGTCCACAGCAACAAAGAGCCAGGTTTTCTACCAAATTGTTCTGTCTATTTCTAATTATAGTAACAACAAGAAATCCTAACATTTTGTACTAATTCTACCTATGCTAATTCCATAGAAGGAATCAGAAATGAAAGCCACAGAGTAAAACACAGCCTGAACCAACTGTAAGATGGAAGAAGATAAGAAAAGAAATCAGAGAATACCAAAGCAAGTTCTCTCTTCCTTACCTAGTTTTAGAAATAGAGCACAAAAGTTTAGAGCTGCCACTGGACTTCAGGCATCTGCTACTGACTCACCAGCTGACATTCTCCTGTACAATGGGGGATTACCCACTCCCTGTATTTCATAGCTCCGCTTCTGTGGCTACATGGAGCTACTAACAGCAGCATTTACTTTTAAAATCCCTTAAAAGGAACTGAGGGTCATATAATTGACCATACTATAAGCAAGACACCTTTTTGTCATGTAAATTTAAAGGAGTTGATTCATATATCAGAATCTCTTTTGAATTTCAGTGACAGAAATGACAATTCTGATAATTCTAGAGAGGGTTAAGGAGAGTTTAAATTCTACTGTGTTTCAATACCAGGCTGAGAAGGACAAAAGTACAAACTCTTTAAAATCCTATCAGATCTTCCTAAAGAGGAATTATTGATCCCAAGTTCAGCTGTCCTCCACTAAATCTGGCTCTCCTTTGCCTGTTTCCTACAAGTGTCTTTCCATGTAGAGAGACCAAAGCGTTACTTGAGCTGAATATCTCTGGGTGTCACCAAAGTGAAAGTAAAAGAAATACACAAAGGGAACTTTCAAAGAAATTAGCTCATACTATTTAGTTTGGGGCTAAAACCCACTTTCTAATTGGTATATGCAGTCCCATACAAACTCGTATCTGAAAATGCTAAATTAATCCAGAGAACAGTGGCAGTGAGGATGATCAAGAGGCTGGAACACTAGCTGTTGCTACAATTATTGAGTAGAAGCTAGAAACTGTGAACCAAATAAAACCTGTGAAGAAGCCAGGAGGATCGTCTAAAGCTAACATCACAAAATCTTAGCATTAAGTTATGCTCATGAGAGGCAAAGAAAAAAAGATGTAGCAAAACTGGAACAATATAGACAGACTGTATTAGTGCTATCATGCACAGCAGAAGCAATTAACTACTGTCAAAATTCTAGTGTACCGTGAATTTATTTGTGAATACCTTCTCTTATCTAAGACAACGTGGTTTTAGTTTACATGTATCTTTATTCATTGCCACTCAAGTAATTTCAAAAGAGAAGGGAAAATGAGAGTATAAGTTTCACATGTGGACTATTACTTGCAAATTACCCTAAACCTTGCCTTCTAGACCAGGAATGGAAAACAAGTTTTATTTTGTATACTGATCCCAATTGACTGATGGCCCTGTCTGAGAAGGACTGCTAGGGCTAAATGGACAGAATACAAAGCCTACCTTGGATGAGGGATTGGGCAATTAAGGTACTAGCAATAGGTTCTGCCATCCTGGGGTCTGGTGCAGTGGTTGTCCAGCTGTGAGAGAATTTCCTCCCCAAAACATATCTGGCAATGTCTGAAAATAATTCTTATCTCAACTGAGGAGGTGCTAGTGGTACCGGATAATGCTAAATAGTCTACAGCACCCCAAATCCCTCAAAACAAAGAATCATCTGGGCCACAAAGTCAGTAGTGCTGAGAAACCATGGTCCAGTCAAATCTATCATATGATTAGTCCATGGATCAGATCTTCAGTCAAATAACATTACATTTGTTTCGATGTAGTTTTCCTGAGTTATCTCTCCTAATGCCTGAGTAATTCTGTACAACCTGATTGGAGTATTAGAACCAAGGAATCAATTTGATTCAGGCAGATCACACCGATCTGTCCTCAACTTGTACTGTGATTACAAATTATTTTATTTTATCCTTTGAAAGCTTGTTTTTTCATCTGAGAGGAGGAGGTTGTACTGGATAATTACTGTGCTCAGACAAAACTGCTACGGAATCCCTAAATGCACTAATGGAGTAAAGCCCCTGTTGATATTCTTTTCAACCAAAGATAATTTCCCTTTGGCCTAAAACCAAAGTTTCTCAATTCCTTTCAATCTCTTCTAGTGTAGTTACCAGTTATGCCTGAACTTAAAACTATTTTAATTTTTACATAATGCTTAAATATTTGCAATCTGGGGCTTCCCTGGTGGTGCAGCGGTAAAGAATCCACCTGCCAATGCAGGAGACATGAGTTTGATCCCTGACCCAAGACGATCCTACAGTCATGAGCCAACTAAACCTGTGCATCACAACTAGTTCTCTAAAGCCCAGGAAACACACTGTTGAGTCCTGTGTACCCTAGAGCCTGTGCTCCACAACAAGAGATGCCACCGCGATGAGAAACCCACGCACCGCAACCAAGAGTAGCTCCTGCTCACAGCGCCTAGAGAAAAGCCCGCACAGTAGTGAAGACTGAGCACAGCCAAAAATAAACACACAAAATAATGAAAAAAGTATTTCCCATCTAAACCCTTGCCACTGAATTAGATGCTTTGGCATCTCTCAAAGTATTCCTACTGTCTTGACCATCACTGTTACACTATCTGAACTTGGCTTCTTCCAGTTCTCCAACAACATATTCTGTCATTTCTTGTATCATTTAAGCTATCAGGATCAGTTGTATAGCTGCTTATCATTATACTTCTCTCTTTTACTCTGTAAATCTCCTTCCTCAGTTAATTAATCAATTCAACTATTTCAGGGCCTTTCTCTGTGCCTATTACATTAATGGTGGAGAGATGAGTAGAGGCTGGAGCTGAATGTGTTGATATAAAAAGAGTTTCTGGCTACAAAGCATTTACAGGCTAATTAAAAGGATGAAACATGTGAAACTACTAGAGAAGAAGTCATAGTAACTAGGAGGTAGCAGAGAAATGTCACTAAGAGGGTGAGAAATGCCAAAAGAATGAAACGAAATGTCTGCTATCTGAAGATTAACGACAACTCAGAAGCTATCAAAAATGTTAGAAAAAAATCCTTACAAATCAGATACAGTAGGACTGCTGTCATCTTACCAATGACTTCAAAAGTTGGCCCTATGTCTTCAAGTTATGCTAGAGAGATATGGAAAACATGGCCAAATAACAAACTGTAAGAACCAATTAAAGCTTCCTTCAGAGAGGAAAATTACACAGAGCATTTGGAAGTTACTGATATAAAGTCATGTGTGTTAAAACCCCACCTATCGAAATGGAGATCCCATAAATAACTCTGAAAGCAGGGCATTTATATAAGAATAAAAAGGGCAACCAATTTACCCATAATATACTGATAGCTCATCAAGGTCTGGACATGTACACCAAGAAACTCTGAAGCAGAATACAGGTATTTACTCTTAAAGGTCAATTTGTAAAGATTAACATTATGCTCTGGACCTAAACTATTTAACTCTTATCACTTATATATTTTTTCTAAATAATAACAAACTATTTTCACCTGTGATGCTTCTCGGGGTAGGAACACTAGCATGTCCATAACCTAGTTGTCCAATAGTAAATATCACATGGGCATCACATGGGAAGACTACGTTTTGGATAGGTCATTTTCACTATTATAATCTATGTCTAGATGAGCACAAGATTAAAATAAAGAGTAAGTGAAATGATCTCTCCATAGCATTTCTCTAAGGGGATAATCTTTTTGAGACCTCTTCGTAACGCTTAAAGCCAGATTATAGCTCTCTGGGGCCTATTTTTTTCAACTCCAAACTTTTCAGACTAGTACTTGAGGGGTTCCAACCAGTTAACTTCATCCAGCATTAGTATCCTCCTTGTGCCTAAACAGGCTCATTGATTTAGAATGTCCATGCAGCTCAATATTCTCAACTTTTAAATCAATAAAATTTCAATGTAATCTAATACATAGTGCTCTGAAAACAAGTGTTGCGCAGTTCATTTAATTCATTACATTTCTGCTTTTGGCATAGCAACAAGTAAGTTCACATTTGATAGAGGGCTGTTTATGTACGAGTTTTCCATTATTTTATGTGTTTCTTACTTTTATATCAAAGAATGTGATTTAAAAATTCAGAAATAATCTCATCAGAATCAAAATAAAATCTTATCTCTGTCTGCAATAAATATATCCTAGTGGATCAAACACTTAAGCATAAAGATTCAAAGAGAGAGAGAAGAAAAGAATAGACCAAGAAAAAGATACAACTCTCTATCACTCATGTATCTATTAAACGGGTATTACAGGAACAGTAGGAGGGCCTCTAAAACGATGAGAAGAGCATGAGATGTTTGTCTCCACACATCTTTTGAATTTATTAAAAGGAGAAGATTCCTATTCTTAATGCTACCAACAGTAAAAACATACCTGATTTTATTTTCTGTATCTTCACTATCTGACTCTTCAGAGCTTCTGTACTTATCTGGATCTGGAAGTGTGCTTGGATCAAATCCATCATTATCATCATCGCTCCAATCCAGAAAGGCTTCTTCTTCATCTCTAGCCTAAGAAAACACAAGGAAAATTGTGGTTTAAGAAAACAGCTGATAAATAATCAGGTCTTATTTCTAGCCCCCAATAAATACCGCTAATCGAGATCCTCAAATTAGAAGTCTTCTATTCTGGTGAAGGCCTCCACGTGACTTTCACAACTGTAATCATTTGCACTGAGAGGAAAAAACCACATCATTTCAAAAGTAAAACAATACATGGTTCAAAAAGTAAATCATTAAGAAGTCCCTTATATGCAATATAGGAAAAATTTGATAGTTCAATTACTTCCAAGTTATTCAACTATCAAAGAAATAAAAGTATAAAATAAATTTTTGTGCTCCTGTTCACTATGCAAATTTCAAGACTACCAAAATATTAGGTAAAGATGTAAAAAGCCAAACGAGAGAGTACAGGAACATCTGCCTGATAATTTTATAACCACAATAAACCTTAAAACAACGATCAAATCTTTACAAGCTCATTAATAGTAAGGGACCTTCTAAATTCAAATTAAGTATACAAAGTCACTAAGAACGATGGAAAAAATAGGATGAATATCAAGACACAGAAAGCTGGAAACTATCCAGTTTCATAGTTTCATGCAAGTAGGTAGGTAGGTAGGCTTTTTTTACTTTGTTTTGCAATGGTTTATTTTTGTCAAAGACCAAAGTAATGCAAAATTAAATTTACTACACATTTTATGTAATGAACATCCCTTATAACAAATTTATTTTTGGCAGATTGGTTATGTCACCTGGTAGATAAGAAACACAGACAAACAGTGTCACTGTGCTTTTAACAGATTATAAGCAATAAGTAGGACTAACAAACAATTCTGGACGAATTTCTCTTAGTGGGTACACTTTATAAATTTTCTTCACACCATATGAAACAAACTTCAATGATTCTTTGATTTCAATGTTTAATATTCTTTCCTAGAAACTGAATAGCAACTCAGAATATCACAGCTATTGACTGTGTAGGCCTCTACTGAAGCCTGAAGTCTGCTAACACTTTGTGAACAGCTTTCCCTTGATAACCTCTAAACATAACAAAAGGAGGTAGAAGTAAAGAAAATAAGGATTAGTCACCACTACAAAAGTCACTTACTGCTTTCCTGGTAAAATTCCTGGCTCAAAATAAAGGGTCTGGAAACAAGTATCAGAAGGGAAAATGGAAAGGCAGCCCTAGCACACTCAACAACATACTACTATATGGTCCACTTGAAAATAATTAAGGGTGTCAACAAAAACTGAATGCCATCTTGTATTGAAGAACACTAATCTCCCAAGCTACAAGATATTCCAATTTTCCAGTCTGATGCTCTCAAAGGAATCTGCTATCTAAAAGGTGCAGACAGAGAATTACCAAAGTATTGTGTTGACCAAAAAATTGGTTTGGGTGTTCTGAACAAACTATTTGGTCAACCCAATAATTCTTGAGCTCTTTTGGTCCAAAGAGTTTGTGTTAATGTGGATTATATCTAATATCATTTAATGTATTAGAAGTTTAAAGTCAGAATTTTAAACAATTAATTTAAAAGCAATAATAACAAACACTGTATCATTATATATTAACATATATTAACATAGTGTTTTATGAAAATAGCTACAAATTCCAAAACAAAAGAACTATGTTTTACATTTTAAACAAATCTTTTTAATGTCTGGCTAAGAAGAAGGTATTTGGATTCTTATATCTGCTTTTGCATTCAATATGTTGTTCTGGTTGAAATATATGCAGAAAATCCAGTCTCTCAGAGATGGGAAAGGGAAAACTTATTTAATAGCCTTTTTAGATAGGTGTAGTTCTCCTTTGATACTATAGTATCGATGAATGGCAGTTTCTTAAAAAGTCATTGCAATGTGGAATCTGAAGCCATTATTAATACACTTTCTACATCCTGTTACATTAAAGTCCATAAGTCTACCACGTACTTTGAATAGATCTTTTTTTAAATCAGTGAATGATTTCCTAACACTGTGCATTGGTCATTTGGAAAATAATGATTCACTAAAATATCCATGTCTTCCTTATGTGGATCTTCAAATGTTAACACATGTCAACTATACAATATTTTTAAAAATCTTATTTCTTAATATCAGTACCCTTTTAAAATGTCTTTCAAGGTACTGGAAAGCTATTGGTAGACATAAGTTTTCCAAAATTCTCATTTTTTCTTAGTGGCACAGTAGAGAATCTGCCTGCCAATGCAGTGAGAGGCAGGAGATGCAGGTTTGATCCCTGGGTTGGAAAGATTCCCCGGAGGAGGAAATGGCAACCCACTCCAGTATTCTTGCCTGGAATATTCCATGGACAGAGCAATCTGGCAGGCTACAGTCCATGGGATCACAAAGAGGTGGACACAACAGAGTGCACAGCATAATTTTTTTCTTAAATGCTTAGACTTTTTCATTAGCAAGAAATAATTTCAGTTTTTTTCCTTGACATGTAAGCAACAAGTGTTTTTTCCCTCTGGATGCTTTCAAAATTTTCTCTTTATCATAAAGCAGTTAGACTATGGTGTGTCTAAGAAAGGTTTTCCTTTGTATTCATCTTTCTTCAGGTTCTACAACCTTATTGGATTTCTCAATGCTTTACACTAAATTTGGGAAGCTTTTGGCTATTATTTCTTCAAATATTTTTATGCCTCTTTCTCACCATTCCTTCCATGCTTGCAAAAAATTGTGTATTAGACTGTTTCACAGTTCTCTTAGTTTTGCTCATTTTTCTTCAACCTTTTTTCCTTCTGTTCTTTGCATAGGGTCATTTCTCCGGAATCATCAGGTTTGCTGTTGCTGTTTTTTTTTTTCCCTGATAATTTCAAACATTTTTCAGACCACCCAGCAAAAACTTCATAGTAACGGTGCTTTCAGATCTAAGACGAGGTTTCTTTTTGTTTTGATTGTATTAGGTTCCATAATTTTCATAGGTTATATTCTTGCTCTGGGGAAGCCACCTATCTGTTTATTCACATACCTGTAATTTCTTTTAATTCTTCAAACATGTTTTCTCTTAATTCTGTTAACATCTGAAATAGCTGCATTGAAATCTTTGATAAATTCAAATCTGGGCTACCGAGTTTCTATTGACTATGTTTTCTTGGCCATGGGTCACAATTTCCTGCTTAATTACATGTGTAATATTTTTGTAGAAAACTAGATACTGTAGATAATAGAAACACTGAATTCTACTAGGTTTTTCTGAGGATTATTAGATTTCTATTCTAATAGAGAATTACCTTGCCCGGATTCGAGCTGCAAATTCTCTCTAACCCATAGTACTCAGCTACTATATCTTATCTCTGATTTATTCTTGTAGCTTCCAACTGCTGTTTTTTTTTTTTAAAGCATTGTTTCCTATGAGTCTTCTCTCAGCCTGTGAAATGCGAGGTTCAGCCAAGGATTTAGGCAGAGGTGGGTTCACCCATCCTGTGATCGCTTTGCTGCTCGGGGTTTCCCCTAATTTTCAGTTGCTCTGTTGGCTCTGAAATCTAACTCTGACATGTCAGGCAGAATTCTTCAATTAACTGTATTTTAATATATAAAATCATTTAATATGCTTCTTTAAAATTTACTATAAAGCAAATAACCTTCATAAAATAAGTACAATAAGAAATAAACTCAAAATCCCACTGTACATGTTTATCTACCTGATCATAAATATGTTTATCTACTTGATAAAAGGAAAACATGTTTATCTATTTGATAAAAGGAAAACACTAATACAAAATGATGAAAATTTATTTTTAAAGGGATAAAATATTATGTGGACTTGTATTACCATGACTCTCTTAAACTGCCAACATTCAGATCTTGCTATTTCCTGATCTATAAGATGATCCCACTGTTGATACTGTCTGTATAGCATTTTACTCCTCAATTCATGACAGAGACAAATAAATTTCTGTTGGCAATAACTCCTTTTAGAAACACAATTTCAAACTACTAAAAGTGTAGAGATGATAGAAGAAAGACATATTCATATTGACCTTTTTTGTTTTTTAGTTCATTACTTGAAGGGTTAGAAATATATAACTATAAAATGTATAACATTTGTATTAACAAGTATAATGTGCTTCTATTGATGTTTTTAATCTATTAAAAATAAACAAAACCTACCATCTACAACAAACTGACAAAGCATAAATAAAAGTAAGGAAAGAGGGTATTTCCATAATGAAAATATTCTAGAAAAAAGCACTGAGTGTCTTTCTGGCAAAGTCTAGTTTAGAAGTATGTTCTTTCTAGTTATATAATGTAGCAAAAAAAAAAAAAGGACAATGGACATTTTTGCTGCTCCGTCTTGCTCTATCTTTGTGATTTCATGAACCATTTAAAAGCTAATATATAAATATGGCTTTTATCTCTCTCTGGACTCATTTTCATGAGAGACAGCACAAATACTATGATACATCTATCACCCTGCATATGACTGTGACATGCCAGTCTATTAGAACATCACAGTCAGAAACTTATTGCTCTAAATAAAAGGGAACTATTAAAGTATCCTTAAATACTTAAATACAGGAGACTAAAATCTGTATCTTACAGATGCTGCACTCTGGCAGCAATGGGAAGGGAGGTTGGAGGACTATAAGATTTGAAGGTAGAATATCAGTTTAAAAACTCCCAATACAATAAACCAGGAAAGGCAAGGGACTCGATGAAGGAAGTAGCAGTGGAGATGGAGGTAGGGAACAGGTATGAGAGACGTTAAGAAGGGAGAACCAACTAGATTCTGTGGACCACATGGGTATATAGTACATTTAAGAGAATCAGAATGATTCAGAGAATCAAAAAAAAAAATGTTCAAAAGCATAGTTGTACATGTTAAATATGATTTAAGAAAGTTGAGTAAATATTATGAAGATGCTTTACAAAAATGTCTTCCTTCAACAAGTTTTTATTAAGGATACAGTACAGATAGCTGTTAGGTACTGGGGATGTAGCAGTGAATAAGACAAAGTCTCTGCCCTGATGATAAAAATAAGTGTTCTAGGATAGTTATCCACATAAGCACTAAACTGAAAGTCACATTCTTCTATTTTTGGGGAGCATCTAATCAACAATGAATTGACTCCACTAGCTCTGCTAAATGTTTAACAACTGGCAGAATGCAACCTGGATCCTGGCTGTCAACATGCCACTCTCTTCAGGTACTGCCAGGTTGGAAGTTGCAACCATTCCTCCCTTGCTGACTAGTAACTCCCATCTCTCTTCTCTCTTCCAGCTCAAAATGAAACAAGAAGCCCTACAGTTACACCCACACCCCACACTCCTCTTTTACAGCTCTGAGAAATTAATGTAGTTCATACACACAGAGAGATCAGGGGCACCTTTATGAACTGACTGTTCCTGAAATATGGACTCAATTATAAGTAGGGCAGATGAAAATATCCAAAAAAGAAATGTAATCCAACTAGATTTTATTTTGCTTTCAATTTTGATGAGAAGAAATACAGATGAGAAGTCGCATTCTCCTACAAATTTATGAAGTGCTCTGACATACATTACCTTAATTCATCTTCAAACTCTATGAAGTAGGAAGAAAAAGAATTATTGTTCCCATTTTCAAAACTAAGAAAATGTGATTCAGATGATTAAACAGCTTAACCAAGGTAACACAAATATGTACATATGCTAGGTCTTCTCCTGTATCACCTGAATCTCAACTTTCACTAATAAAGCCTTGAATTTACTACTTGTATAATTATTTCTTCAGAAACAAAATAATAAGCTTCAAAAGACATACAGGGGTGCTTTCTGTGTCATCTTGTACGTGACCATCTCCACTTTTACTGTCCTTGTCTCCCATATTGTTCTTCTCTGTTCTGTGGAACATTACAACCAGCTTCTTAATCAGTCTCCCTGTAACTATTCTTCTTCTGACCACTCCAATTTCATCTTGTCATTTCTTGTTGCTGTTCAGTCAGTCATGTTCAACTCTTTGTGACCCCATGGACTGCAGCACATCAGACTTCTCTGTTCTTCACTATCTCCCAGAGCTTGCTCAAACTCATGTCCATTTAGTCGATGATGCCATCCAACCATCTCATCCTCTATCCTTCTCCTCCTGCTACCAATCTCTCCCAGCATCAGGGTCTTTTCCAATGAGTCAGCTCTTTGCATTAGGTGGCCAAAGTATTGGAGCTTCAGCTTCAGCATCAGTCTTTCCAAAGAATATTCAGGGTTCATTTCCTTTAGGACTGACAGGCTTGATATCCTAGTGTCCAAGGTACTCTCAAGAGTCTTCTTCAGCACCACAGTTCAAAGGCATTAATTCTTCAGTGCTCAGCCTTCCTTATAATCCAACTTCTCACATCGTACATGACTATGGAAAAACCATAGCTTTGACTATGTAGACCTTTGTTGGCAAAGAATACGCTGTCTAGGTCCGTCATAGCTTTTCCTCCAAGGAGCAAACATCTTTTAATTTCATGGCTGCAGTCACTGTCTGCAGTGATTTTAGAGCCCAAGAAAATGAGGTCTGTCACTGTTTCAAGTTTTTCCCCATCTACTTGCCATGAACTGATAGGATTAAATGCCATGCTTTCTTAACTGAACAATGCAAAGAAAGAGGAAAATAATACAATGGGAAAGACTAGAGAGCTCTTCAAGAAAATCAGAAATATCAAGGGAACATTTCATGCAAAGATGGGCACAATAAAGGACAGAAATGTTATGGACCTAACAGAAGCAGTAGATATTAAGAAGAGGTGGCAAGAAAGAATACACAAAAGAGCTGTACAAAAAAGGTCTTAATGACCTGGATAACCATGATGGTGTGATCACTCACCTAGAGGCAGACATCCTGGACTGTCAAGTCAAGTGCTGTCTTTAGAATTTTTTTAAAAATAAGTTTCAAATCTGATCTTGTCTATCATCTGCTTATAATCTTTGAAGCCACACCATTATATCCTGGAACAAGTCAAGACCTGTCCCACCTGAGAATCTGCATATTTGCTATTTCTCTACTAGAATCTCCTTTTACTTCCTTTTGTCTGGCTTGTAGTGTTTTCTGACCCCAAACATGTGGTTTCTTTTCAACACTAAGTCTTCAATGTCAAATGAGTGTCTATCAACTCAACTAAATTCTGATAGTATGCAGAGTTAACACAGATCCCATGGGTAAAGGGCTCAGTCCCACAAGACTCTATATTTCAGATGTCAGTTGCAAAATGCAGTCACCAAGCAACCTGCATTTCTACCTGGCCGATTACAAATTCAGGGATTCTCATAACCCTTCCTGAGGTCTGACAATTCTCTAGAACTCAGGAAAGTGCTTTACTTATGATTACCAGCTTATTTATTTAAAGGATATAACTCAGCAATAGCCAGATGGAAGAGATGCATAGGGTAAAGTATGTAGGGGGGATGGGGTGGAGACCTGTCATGTCTTCTACAAGTGGGTCACCTTCCCAGCATATCAAAACACTGACCAACCTGGAAATTCTCGGAATCTTGTTGTTCAAGTGTTCTTGTAACTCAATTTTCAGGCTCACCTCTTCTCATGAAAGGGGACAGGGCCAATAATGAGCTTGGTCTTTCTAATGACCAGTCCCCACTTTGAAGCTGTCTAGAGATCCCACCCTGAGTCACTTCATTGGCTTAAATTCAAGTGTGTTGAACATGAACAACGGAAGACATTTCCATCACATAGGAAATTTCATCAGCTAAAACTTTTGACTTCATTTTCAGGAACCAGGGGCAAAGACCAAATACATATTATTATACCAAACTAGTTAACTTCAAGTATTCAGGTATCAAGTTAAACATTTCTAAACTTCACCGCCTTAGTAAAATATCCTGTAGATTTCTCTTAAGTGCTTATACTTAGAGTGAATTCAATGGATGCATCCTTTCCTAGCAGTAAGTTTCAAGAGAGTAGAGGCCACACTGCATTATCACTATTGAAATAAATTTCTAGGGCTAAGATAGAGCTGGTCTGCCAGGAGTGCCTTATCAGCAAACTAAACTTAGACAACTTCCATGTCCCCGTAAAGGAACAACAATCCCCAAATGCCAAGTCAACTCTGGTCCTTCCCACTCCAAACAAGGTTATGATTATGTGGCCCCAATCAATCAGATATCTTCAATTTTTCTCTTCCTTGTTCTTTGTTTTTTATCCCATAAAAACCTCCTGTCTTCTGCCCTGTTTTGCAATTCTCCAAAAGGAGACTGTCCACTTTATGAAATGTTAAAGTTTGCACCATCTAAACTGTTTCCTTTGAACATATTTAACATTGCTCACTACTATAGTTAAAAACACAGAACAAGTTTTCAAATATTTGATAAATAGGTATTTAATGTGAAAATATTAAAGTGCAATACAGTATTATTTATTATTTACTACTGAGTATATAAGTATTTACAAGGGTTTAACACTAGAAATCTGATCATAGGAAATTTATATCTGATCAGATGATTTTTATTAATAACAGTTGGTTATTAATTTAATTCTATATTTCAGATTTCTCAAGTATAAAGTTTAAAGTATTTGGGTTTAAAGAAGCTTGTAAAGATTTTAGTTATTGCAGATGCTTGGAAAATATGCAATCAGCACCTTCATGGGAAATAAAGTTAGTCAGTTAAAAAAAATGAAATGTGCAATATTCCTATAAAATAAAAATAAGTTATGTTTAAAATTCCTTCTAAAGGATAATGCAAGAAAACTTCATGTTAGAGTCTACACACCCTGACGGTTTCTACATACATAAAAAATCTACTTATTTCTATACATATAGACAACTATGATCAAACTCATGACTAGTACATTCATTCAAAAAATACAGAAACCTCAAGCACTCCCTTCAGCTGAATTAATAACCATTTCTTGGAATGCTTAGTACACTTAACCCATAATAGGTATGCAAAAATGAATGAGTCAGGGTCTTATATATAAGAAGTTTAAAACTTTAGAATATTATATAAAATTCCTCTGATAGGAAACATAAAGAGGCATAAACATATCCTTACATATGATGCTATACATGCTATATTTCCCTTATCTCTTTTTCTGAGAGCATTCACATCAAAAGCAAAAATGAAATTCTATTAAAATTGAGAGAGCACAAAATATCTCAATAAGAAATATAATACTCTTACAGCTTTACTAAAAGAAAAAAACAAAGCTATAAAACTCTAGAACATTTCTGAGAAATGCAGAGGAGGGCTGATGTGAAGTGAAGGAGAACAGATTATTTCCTTATACTATACAAAAAGTAAAAGATCATCCCTTAGTGCCATAGTAGATTGTGTTAGGGCAAAGACCTTAAATGTAGTAAAATAAAAGGGAATGAGACTCCATTTCAACCACTTTACTAAGAAGTGGAGGTGGAAGCTACATTGCATATAATGGATTAAGGAATGAGTGGGCATTCTTGCTGGTCAGTCTGTGTTAGCTTCCTCAGTTAGTGAGGAAATCAGTTTAAATACAGAGAATTATCTTTATTGCCTTCCTATATGCCATATAGCATTCATAAAAAATAAGCTTTAAGGACTGCATTTATATTTTGGTTATATAATTCCACTTTCAAAAATTCCATTTTTAAAAAGGAATCTCCCCATATTGTATGAATTAAAAGCAGAATATCAATTCTGACACCTCAAAATTTCTCGAGGGAAAATTCTAAAATACAAGATAAACTATTTTTGACTCTAAGAAAGAATATATAACAATCATGAAGCAAAGTTCAGAGAAAATGAGGTATTCAAACAACACTCTGTTCTCACTTTGTGTTGTAAGACTTCAGCCCAACTTTCTAAGCATTTGTTGTTTTTCAGTCTCTAAGTCGTGTTCAGCTCTTTGTGACCACATGGACTGCAGCACACCAGGCTTCCCTGTCCTTCATTATCTTCCAGAGTTTGCTCAAATGCATGTGCATTGATTCAGTGATGTCATCAACCATCTCATTCTCTGTCACCCCCTTCTCCTCCTGCCATCAATCTTACCCAGCATCAGGGTCTTTTCTAATGAGTCAGCTCTTCACATCAAGTGGCCAAAGTACTGGAGCTTCAGTTTCAGCATCAGTTCTTCCAATGAATATTCAGGGTTGATTTCCTTCAGGATTGACTGGTTTATCTCCTTGCTGTCCAAGGGACTCTCAAGAGTTTTCTACAGCACCACAGTTCTAAAGCATCAATTCTTCGGTGCTCAGTCTTCTTTATGGTCCAACTCTCACATCTGAACATCATTACTGGAAAAACCATAGCTTTTACTATATGGACCTTTGTCAGCAAAGTAATGTCTCTGCTTTTTAATATGCTGTCTAGGTTTGTCATAGCTTTCCTTCCAAGGAGCAAGCGTCTTTTAATTTCATGGCTGCAGTCACAGTGTACAGTGATTTTAGAGCCCAAGAAATTAAAATCTGTCACTGTTTCCATTTTTCCCCCATCTATTTGCCATGAAGTGATGGGACCAGATGCCATGATCTTTGTTTTTTGAATGTTGAATTTTATGCCAGCTTTTCCACTCTCCTCTTTCACCCTCATCAAGAGAATCTTGAGTTTGTCTTTACTTTCTGCCATTAGGGTGGGATCATCTGCATATCTGAGGTTGTTAGGGAAAAGACCCGGGCAATCTTGATTCCAGCTTGTGATTCATCCAGCCTGGCATTTCGCATCATGTACTCTGCATAGAAGTTAAATAAGCAGGGTGACAATATACAGCCTTGATGTACTCCTTTCCCAATGGAATGAGTCTGTTGTTCCATATCCATTTTAACTGTTGCTTCTTGATTTGCACGCAGGCTCCTCAGGAGGCAGGTAAGATGGTCTGGTATTCCCATCTCTTTAAGAATTTTCCAGTTTGTTGTGATCCACACAAAGGCTTTAGCATAGTCAATGCTTTCTCTAAGATCCAACAAACACTGGCAATTTGATCTCTAGTTCCTTTTCTAAACCCAGCTTGTATATCTGTAAGTTCTCAGTTCATATACTGTTGAAGCCTAGCTTGAAGGATTTTTGAGCATTACCTTGCTAGCATGTGAAATGAGCGCAATTGTACAGCTGAACCATTCTCTGGCACTGCCCTTCTTTGGGATTGGAATGTAAATGTTTCAGTTTTGAAATGTTTTTTAACTTTTTACTTTGTGTTGGGGTCTAGCCGAATAACAAACAGTGTTGTGCTGTGGCACTTACTTCACTCAGTATGACACTCTCCAGGTCCATCCATGTTGCTGCAGATGGCATATGTCATTTTTTTAATGGTTGAGTAAAATTCCATTGTATAGAGTTTGGAAATACAGGTGAAAAATTCTGATATACAGCAACCATCATCAATAGTTAGAGACAGGCTGATTTTTGAGACTTACCAAAGCTATCAACCTCAGTACAAACACTGAGAAGAAATTATTGAAAATATTTTCTGAATTATGAGCACAAAAAGATTAATACTATTATTAAATGTGCCTGTTAAAAATGAACATCTACCTACTAAGGCAAACATCCAGAACAGTAAGCCCAGGAGCAGCTGAGAGTGCTGAGAAATTACTGTTCTTGCACCATAATGCCAAGTTGTAGTAGTCTGATTCCCCTTCACACTTAAATAATAATGTTGTAATACTAACTAAAATATTTTTGAATATTTTCAATTTTTGCTTCCTAGAAATTTATTCTATAATAGTGATGCTGGGCCTTAGCTGAATACTGATTTATATATTTGGCACTTTTATATCTGGCCAAGGTGTTTCTCTTTTGCACTTCTCATACTGGCTGAATTACAAGTAAAATCTCCAACAGTGATCAGGGACTCTGGACTCTATTAATTATGGGAGTTCTGCTCAAAAACCTCTCTGTGTTTTCTAACATCCAGCATTTATAAAATAGACAGCTAATCAGAGGAAGCCAACACAAGTGAGCTCTGCCACCTAACCATATAGGAATCTGAGAAGAAAGAAGGAACACAGGACGTAGGGGAAAGATAAAAGCAATATCCAGGTGAAACATGTAGAAGAAATGACCCAACGGCCAATTGTTATACAGAATTCTTCTCTCAAATCTAGTAGAACTTACCCCAGTTCCTCTGAGTATCTAATTTATTTTTTCCAAGCAAAACAATAGGAATATTTGATTAAAAGACTGTGGAGAGAGGATTACAGGAAGTGACCATAGTTAAGAACAGCAAGCCAAAGGGCTTGCACATGAATATTCAAAGCTCTAAAAGCAAATCCCAAATTTGAAAGGATCAGAACTTGGAATATTCACTCAACAACTATTTACCACATACATACTGTGCGCTGAGCATTACTATAAAGAAGAATTTAATCTGAAACACAACATGACAGAAGAGACTATGATTAAGCATTTTAATCCTAGTAAGACTTTGAGTAAAAATAAAACTTCTAAACTTGCCTTGTGCAAAATTCACTATTCTTCTTAAAGTGATTAATCACTTGTTTATCTCACAGAGCCCAATAGGATACTGACAATGCTTCAATTACATAACAGTCTATTAAATAATAGTACATTCTATTATTGACCATCTTTGTTTCTTGTTCTCTTCTTTCCAGAGGAAAGTTACCCTAAATAAGATATTAAATAAAATAAAAATTATAAGTCTAATTTGCCATTCTTCTCATAATAATAAACAAATGAGTTTAATATAAAATGGATCATAAGACCCCAATCTGATTGCTCCACCAGTGGCTGCCTGTTTGTCCTTAGGAAACTGATTAACTCAGGGAACTTCTATTTCCTCATCTATATAATCCAAACTTTGACATCTACCACTCAAGGTTGTTGTGAGCATTAAGTGAGAAAAGCATGTGAAGATGTATACAAAAATGCCTATGATCATCATTAACAATACTGTGCACACTGGGGAAAGACATTCCAACAACTTGGTGGTCTTACTCTTCTTAGGTAAAGTACTCTTCTGCTTTCTCCAAACCTGATTCTAACATGGGCAAAAATGTGAAATAGATTTAAATCTCCTTAGGAAACAGTGTATTCATTAGGAAAATAGAAAAGAATACACACAAAGGAATATAATCGAAAACTACAAAAGTCATTGAGGTTATAAGAGATGAAATATCAATGTTAGAACCACAGTATCTAAGGCAGGTAGTTCCAATTTAAAACTGATGGCTGATTAACGCTGATGTATGGCAGAAATGAACTCAATATTGTAAATAAATTATCTTTCAATTAAAAATATATAAAATTTAAAAAATACTACCTTGTAAACCAAGTAGTAAACAGTTTGGAATATTATTCAACAGTGTAAAGGACTGATGTGTGTAACAACATGGATGAGTCTCAAATGTGATTTGCTAAACAAAAAAGGACAGACCCAAAGGCTATATACTGGATGACTCAACTTATATGAGATTCTGGAAAAGTAAAAACCAATAGGGATAGAAAACACATCAGTGACTGCCAGGAGCTAAGGCTCAAGGGAGGCAATAGGAATGAATCTTTTTTTGAAATGATGGAACTATCTTGTATATTCAATTGTGGTAGATGTGCAACTATGTACTTGTCAAAAATCCACAGAACTAAATACTGCAAACAGTGAATTTTACTGTAAGTAAAGAAATAAAGGACCCTCCAGAGATTATTTTAGGGACATTTAAAAGTGCTCACAATGAATTAATAAAGTATAAAGACTATGTGTGATAAAAATGATTATATTAATGAAGCTTTGGGTGGTGGGACTGGATTACAAGGTTTTCCCCCTTTCTACCAATAAGAGTAAAAGCACCTTATAATAAGCAATACTTATTTTTTTTTTAAATCAAAGAGATGGAATATCGTTTTTAAAAGATTCTAGAACTCTGAAAGAACACTCTAAAAACAGATTAAGGGTCATTGTTGTATTAGAAGTTCTTAACCTGCAGTTCCTAGAAGCCACAAAACCACTGAAATAGTCGGAAAATATTTTTTGTATGTGCATATATGATATGCATTTGGAGAGGAGGAAAACCATAATATTCAACAGTCCTTGAGCCACCAGCCACTACTCAACTTGCCTGTAACAACTGTACTTCTTGAGGCTAAACTGATAATAAGAACTTATTATAATAAGATAATAAGACAGTTCCTGAGCTTTGAGATGGTTGTTAAAAAAAAGCCTTGAACATGATTTAGGTTTCAACACCCAGTAATAGCTGCCAGTCTCTTTCTTAAGAAATGCTCTAGGCTGTTGAGAAACACAAAAACACAAAACTAAAGTCATAAACTCAACATTTTAAGGGCAAGAATTCGTAATATTACAATAACTCAAAAAAACAGCCACAGAAGATGGAATTATGTACACTCTTCTGCCACAGGGCTGTATTTTCCACCTCTGGCCAAAACTGTCCCAGCCAAGAAAGAAGGGAAAAATAAAAAACAATCGATGCTGGAGTTAACAAAACACTGATAAGATGTGGTTTCAGAACTATGCATGCTGATTTTACTACATTCTTCATGGTTTGTTCCATCAATTCATTATTTCTTCTCCAAAGCAGAAAATCAAGGCCAGTCTGAGCTTCTCAGTGACCTACTGGAAAACAACTCTGCGAGGACTAAAACTGGCCCATGTTTGGTGGAAAATGAATACCAATTTCAAACCAGAAATGAATGGAATGAATTCAGGTTCTGACAAATGCATATGAATAAATCCACAAGAATATGAAAATCCATTAAACAAGTGCATACAAAGAGGCAAAAATGTTATGGGGAAAACATGCCTACAAGTGTGAGACTGGAAATCATGATGGCATATCTTCCAAGGAAATATGTTACTTTGATATCAACAAATGAGATGTCACTGACTATTTCCAACCCAAACCATTTTTTCCTTTTAGGAGTTTGTAGAGATGGGTCTCAGCCACTTCTGTCTTGCTCTGACAGTCAGTCTCCTAAAAAGAGCAAGATCACTTGCAATGGGCTAGTTTAAAAAGACTGTCTATTAAATATATATATATATATATAACAATAATTTTTTTCTCTCTCTCTTATTATACCTCCCAATATTATAGCAGCAATGACTCAATGGGAGAAGAGACATAAAAAGAGGATCTTAAAATTAATAGGCACTTAGGTTTAGAAAACAGATGATTCTACAAAAAGTTAATTCTTGTTACCAAACAACCCAGCAATTTCAACTCTAGATATATAGTGAAGAGACTGGAATTTATGTTCATACAAGCACTTTCACATGAATGTTCATAGAAGTATTTTTCATAATATCCCAAAAGTTCAAACAACTCTAATGTCCTACAAATGATAAATGGAGGAATAAAACATTGGGTATCCAGACAATAGAATATTACTTGTCGGTGAAAGAAATGAAGTACTGATAAATGTTAAATATGGATGAAGCTTGAAAACATTATGATAAATAAAAGAAGCCAATCACAGAGGACTACATCATGCATGATACCAATTACACGAAATGACCAGAATAAGCAGATATGAACTCAGTGGGAGAGAAGGTAGACTACTGGTTGCCAAGAATGAGAGGAAGTGGGAACGGACAATAACTGATAGTGAGCCCTGCATTTCTTTAGGCAGGGACCAAAGTGTTCTGAAATTAAATCCTGGTGGTGGTTCATCAATATATTAAAAATCAATGAATCACATAGTTTAAAAAGGTAAATTTTATATCTGAATTATGTCTCAATTTTAGAAAATAAACTTATGGTTACCAGGCAGTAAGTGAGGGATAAATTGGAAGACTGGGATTGACACATACCTACTATTATACATAAAACTGATAACTAATAAGGACAAATAGATAACTAATAGCACAAGGAACTCTACTCAATAATATTCTGTAATGGCTAATATAGGAAAAGAATCTAAAAAAAGAGTGGATATATGTATAAGAAATTCACTTAGCTGAACACCTGAAAGTAATAACATTGTTAATCAACTATACCCCAATAAAAATTTTTAAAAGTTAAGTTTACCTGAAATGTAAAAAATAATAAGAATTTTAAAATAAAAATAAAAGATTAAAAAAAATTATTTTTAATACAAAAAAGTCTTACATTCTATCTTTAACTATACAGATTGTTTAAAGATAATAATGTAAAAATTCTCTTTAGTTTCTGTGTATTGGTCAATTCAGTTGTAGACTAAGAAAAAAAAAATCAGAGTAGAAAGGAAAAGGAAGAGGCAGCAGCATAACATCAGCTAAAACACTCAAGCACAGACCCAAAACATTTATTAACACTTCCTTTTTTCCAAAATTTCATAATCACTGGAGAGGATTAAAGAGCTCACATATACTTAAAAATTATAAAACAAATGAATTTTTAACTTCTCATTTTTGATATTAAAATCTGATCAAATTTTGTTTGATTTCTTTTGATCTTAACACTTCATCTTAAAATAGGTGTTACACTGCAGGAAGTATTAATATTCCCATTGGTATTGTTTAATAGCTGTGGTGTCTGACCCTTTAGTAGCCCCAATGACTATAGACTACCAGGTTCATGTGTCCATGGGATTTCCCAGGCAAGAACACTGGAGTGGGCTGTCATTTCCTTCTCCAGGGGATCTTCCCAACCCAGGGATTGAACTTGTGTCTCCAGGACTGGCAGGTGGATTCTTTACTGCGGAGCTACCAGGGAAGCCCTAATATTACACCTCTCCTTTTTTTTTTTCAGCCACTCCAACTTTTCAGGACCCCCACCAGCCTCCTCTGTCCATGGAATTCTCCAGGGATCTTCCTGATCCAGGGATTGAACCAAGGTCTCCTGCATTGTAGGCAGATTCTTTACTGTCTGAACCCCCAGATTCAATTTTGAAAACTTATGATTAAAGGGGCTAAGTATCTTTCTCAGTGACATAGTTTAGATGACAGAATTAGAAAAAAAAAATCCAGTTACAGTCGACTTCAATGTTTATCCTCTTTCCATCATGTCATAAAGACCACACTCTGTCTTTTCTGAGAGAACTATAAGCACACACATTCACCTTTGGTACCTGTCCTGGAAATCTCCTCCTGAGGTTTTTCTAAAGCCAACTGTTATTGCAGCTCAAATACAGCTAGTGAGCTCACAGTTTTGTGGCCTTGTTTGTTCTAACAGTGCCAAAGTCACTGGCAAAAAGCACTGCACACCCTGAAATTCTGATTTATGTTGCTATTGAGAAACATAAACATAACATTCTGCAGTGTTAAAGAACACTGTCCTGGGTTACAGTCCTCTGGGTCACTCATGCTCCAGTATATTTGTTAAGAGAACGGACTATTGATCCTTGACAGTCTCATTAAAATGGTCACATCGGTTTCCCTGGTGGCTCAGTGGTAAGAATCCTCCTGCTAATGCAGGAGACACAAACTCAATCCCTGACCTAGGAAGATTCCATATGTCATGTGGCAACTAAGCCTATGTGCCACGCTACTGAGCCTGTGCTTGAGAACCTGGGAAACACAACTGCTGAGTCCATGTCCCACCTAGTGAAGCCCGTGCGTCTGGAGCCCGAGCCCCACAAGAAGAGAAGCCATCACAATGAGAGCCCATCCACTGCAACTGGAGCACAGCCCCCACTCACTGCAACTAGAGAAAAGCCCACGTGGCAATGAAGACCTGGCACAGCCACAAATAAACAAATAATTAATTTAAAAAACTGTTCACGTGAGGAACAAAAAGAATGCATGCGGAGGATTAGGACAGACAAACCAACACGAAGAAAATCTAACGGGATGTCTGAAGTATACCACTAGCATCTTTCTGCACAAAGAACAATACCATTCTTTAATTATTATGTCAAAGTAAATATTAATGAAGTTACCTACAAATCATAGTGGCTGTGGAAAACTTTTTCTTAAATGGTCCACAGACATTTTCACTCAAGTTCTTTTAGAATCCAACATTAAATTACCTACTATATTTTAAGCCATGTAAAATACAATTCTATAACGCCTTTTTAATATCCTAGATTAAAAATCCCTACAGGCAAGCCAAAAAATATTTTGGTGATTGCTTAATGAGATGTCGTACTTTTCAGCCATTTCTGCTGAATGGCTTACCTTTCCCCCATTTATAAATCAGAGAAAGACCACAGAAGAATAATTCTTAATAGAATTATTATTAGGAAATAAAATATTTAAGACTTCAGGATATGTTCATGAATTTTCAGTTTATTCAAAGCAAATGGACACTTCTGACATCTTAATTTGTCGATACATTTCAACACAAGCCCAAACATTAAAAAACTGAAAAACTAAACTCCAGAACACAGGATAAAATATCCCAGAAGGGCATATGCAGAGTCATATAAATTGCTTACAGTTTTAACCTTGGAAATAAATTCTACAGTGAAAAGATAGCTACATGTGTAGAAGTTAAAACTTCATGTCAGTGTATGGTAAAACCAACACAATAATGTAAAGAAAAACAAAAAACTTAAGTATGGTTGACTTACAATATTATACTAGTTTCAGGTATACAACATGATAATTCAATGTTTTTTATAGATTTGACTCCATATAAAGTTATTAAAAATACTGACTGCATTCCCTGCACTTAAGAGCTTCCCTGGTGGCTCAGATGGTAAAGAATCTGCCTGCAATGTGGGAAACTGGGCTTCGATCCCTGGGCTGGGAAGATCCCCTGGTGAAGGAAATGTCTATCCATTCCAGTATTCTTTCCTGGAGAATTCCACAGATAATGGAGTCCATGAGGTTGCAAAGAATCAGACACGACTGAGCAACTAACACTTTCATTTCACACCTCCACTTTCATCCATCCTTGTAACTTATTTATTTTATATCTAGTAGTTTGTAACTTAATCCGCTTCATCCGTCTTGGCCCTCCTCCTCCCCTTCGCCCTCTGGGAACCACTAGTTTGTTCTCTTTACCTATGAGTCCATTTCTGTTTTGTTATATACATTCATCTATTTTCTTTGTAAATCCCACCTATGAGCGAAAGCATGTAGCTAGTACCTGTCTTTCTGTCTGACATATTTCACTAAGCTTTATACCCTCCAGGCACAAATGGCGAAATTTCATTCTTTCTTATGGCTGAGTAATACTGTATTTAGCGCGCGCGCGCGCGCGTGCGTGTGCGTGTGCGTGTGCGTGAGTGTGTGTGTGTGTGTGTGTGTGTACACGGCATCTTCTTCATCCACTTATCTGTTGATAAGACAATTAGGCTGTTCCCATATCTTGCTTACTGTAAATAATATCGCTATGAACATTGCACAGTGCATGTATCTTTTCTAATTCGTGATTTTGTTTTCTTTAAATAAACAAGCAGGAGTAGAATTCCTGGATCATATGGTAGTTCTAGTAATATTTTTAATTTTTTGAGGAACCTCTGCACTGTTTTTCATAGTGGCTGTACCAATTTACATTTCCACCAACAGTGCATCAGAGTTTCCTCTTCCCATACTTGCCTACACTTAATACCCATCTTTCTGACAACAGCCATTCTGCCAGGTGTGAGATGATATCTCACACTGATGAAGGAAATTGAAGACAATACAAATAAGTGGCAATATAGTCTATGGATAGGAAAAATTAATATTGTTAAAATGTCCTTACTACTCAAAGCAATTTAGTTTTAATGGAATCTCTATCAAAATACCCATGGCATTTTTCACAGAACTAGAACAAATTATCCTAAAATTTACATGGACTCACAGAAGACTCTAATGGCCAAAGCAATTTTGAGAAAACAGAACAAAGCTGAAGTACCAGACTCCCTGACTTCATACTACACTACAAAGCTTCAGTAATTAATCAGATATGCCACTGGCAAAACCAGACACAAAGATCACTGGAACAGAATACAGAGCCCAGAAATAAACCCACACATGTATGGTCAACTGATCTATGATAAAGGAGGCAAGAATATACAAGAGCAAAAAGACAGTTTCTTCTGTAAGTGGTGTTGGGAAAACTGGACAGCTACATGTAAAAGAATGAAATGAGAACATTTTTTCACACGATAACAAACTCAAAAAGATTAAAGATCTATATGGATTAGAGGCCTGAAACCATACAAGTTCTTGAAGAAAACATAAGCAGTATGCTCTTTGACACTGGTCTTAGGAGTATTTTTTTTTTGGATATGTCTCCTCAGGCAAGGAAAACAAAACCAAATAATAATATAAACAAACGAGACTACATCAAACATAAAGGCTTTTCTACGGCAAAGGAAACCATCAACAAAACAAAAAGGCAACCTACTGAGTGGGAGAAGATACTTGCAAATGATATGTCTGATTAGAGGTTAGTATCCAAAATATATAATGAACTCATCCAACTCAATCAATATTTTAAAAAAGCAACCTGATTAAATACTGGGCTGAGAACAGAATAGGCATTTTTCTAAAGGAGACATGCAGAAAGACAATAGATACATGAAAAATATGCTCAACATCACTAATTACAAGGAAAATACAAATGGAAGCTAAGCTCTAAAACACATCAATACAATATAAATCTTAATTTAGAAAGAAAAACATGCTGTTGCCTTACTTGGTCTAGGGATCTAGGACAACAATTAGCTGCTGCACTATATTTATGCAACAAATATGTACTAAATGCTTATTATGTGCAAGGTACACATGGTAAGAGACTTTATGGGATACAAAGAGAAATAAAATCTGGTCCAAGTTATAAGAGTACTTCCAGACAAATAGGGTCAGTAATTTACGGACATATATAATCCTAATACTGGCATACCTTGGAGATATTGTGACTTGTTTGTTGCCAGACCACCACAACAGTCTCTTGAGTATGACAATAAAGTGAGTTACATAAATTTTTTGGTTTCTTTCCCAGTGCAAATACAAGTTATGCTTACACTATAGTCTATTAAGTGTGCAGTAGCATTATGTCTAAAAAAGCAATGTACTTTTAATTAAAAAATACTTCATTGCTAAAAAATGCTAACCCTCATCTGAGCCCTCAATGAGTCATGATCTTTTTGCTGGTGGAGGTTTTGGAATTTTTCAAGAATTACCAAAATGAGACACCAAGCGAGCAAATGCAGTTGGGAAAATAGTGCTGACAGACTTGCTCAACGCAGGGTTGCCATAAACCCATCTGCAAAAAACAAAGAATCTATGAAGCACGATAAAGCAAATGCAATAAAACCAAGGCTACCTGTTCAAGGAAGTGATAAGTATTCTTTAGGAGAATCTATGTCATTTAAGCGATGCTCAGGATAAATAAGGATTGGAACATGTAAAAGTCACAAGGGAGGGCATTTTGGGTGAAGGTGTAATATAAGCAAAAACAGAACATAAAGTGTGTACACATATACAAAACTAACATTAGAAAAATAACTAGAGAAGGGTACCTCCTAATAACTAATCAGGGACTCTTTAGATTAAAGAGGAAATAAAGTGCCTGAACTAAGCTTAGCCAATGCAGGTATTCAATAAATGACAAAGTAGGTGTTTATTTTGCTGTAAGGGCAGCAAGTACTCTAAATAATTCTAGAAAGGTGGAGAGGGTTTGGAATCCTGAAGTAATACATATTTGGATTTCTGAGTAGTCAAAACATCTGTATTAGGTAGCTATTATTTTAGCCAGGTAAAGGGCAAGTTTAAGATTACAAAAAAATCTTTTGTGCAGTATTGTGCATGTCTTTAGGTTGGGGGAAAAGTGCCAGCTATCATAGAAAAGGACTTCATTTTACTGTAATAAGTCTTTTTCAATTTGTTTAACAATATAAAATAATGATAATGATGGTTATATGTGCTTTTAAATGTGCCTAACAGAAAATATATTGAGTTGGTAACTCCATGCATAATCCTCATCTTCTGTTTTCAAATGCAAAAGTTTGGGAACCACTATACTCAATGTATCCTGAGATCTCTGTAATTGGTTTCATAACCTAAGGATACCATAAATTCTAGCCCACGACAAACAAATAATGTTAACAAATGTCTATTGAAAAAAAAAATTTATAACCTAACATGGGGAGGAAAAATAACAATAAAGATAGTTGAAGAACTATACTGCAAAGAAAAGGATTAATACAGACCAGTGCATCTGTGAGGATCAGAAACTTAACTAGAGGAAGACAAAAAGTGAGACTAAAACCAAGTTTATTTAAGAAGACACCCAATGACTAGAACTTACAGCCGAAGTTCTGAACTTTCTTGTGTTAGGAAACTATGATTTTTAAAAAACAAAACACCTAAAATGTCAATAGTTAATTGTAACATAATAACTCTTACAGAGCCACTTCATAAATAAAGTAAGAAGCATTATATTTTATCCACAAAACATCTATCCATAATCATCTCACCATTCACTCGGTCACTCTTTGGCACTGGTCATGTTTGAGTGGAATAACTGCCGTGACTATTTGCTTATATACTGTTGAGTTGAAATTTGATTGCTCCAACCAATACATGATTCACTTAGGCAACAGGTGACTTCACCTGTGACTCTCACCCCTCAAGTCTCACTGCAGCAAGTAAGACCTTCTTTTATCCATATCACAGAGACTAACTTTGTTCAACTTACCATCTGCCAACCACTGCTGTATCCATGTATGTATCACAGCTGTGAGGGAAGGTGAACTGAATATAAATATCATAAGTGGGCAGCGTGCCCTTGAAGCATTCAAGTACACAGAGAATTTCTGCTGTAGACCTGTAATTCCCAAAGTATGCATGGTCCATGTCCGCTAGCAACCCAAGACAGGGAGCAAGCTATTACAAAACACAAGATCTTCTTGCTTTTCTTTAGGGAGAATTATGAATAATTCCATGAATTTAAAAAATGTTTTCATACAGCTGTAAATATGATTTATTGGAAACCTATTAGCCAGATTATTAGGAATTACTAAAATTAGGTACTCAAAAAATTAAAGGTCATTTTAGTATCAGAGCATCATCCCTCTTGTCTTAGGTTGGTTATAATGTTCAATTGTTATTTTTCTTCAATTATGAAATTCGGTTACTTTAGATTTATCATTATTGATTGAGTATTTATTAATAATACAGAGCAAGGTAGCACATTTTTGCATATTTTGGGCACATGACTTTATAAATAACTATACTAAGATATATACTTGGCTTTCTTACACAGTGACATGTTACTGGTGATACTCCATCTGTGAGAATCTGCATTTTTAAAAATAACTTGCCGTCTACCATCAAGATATGGTAATAAGAATGCTATGGTATTTTTAAGTTTATATGGCATGCAAGCACTTCTTCACTTATGAAGTATTTCAAATGATATTAAGCAATTAGTTACTGATACTATTTTATGAGGATCTCAACAATATTTCTATTTTGCATTCTGTAAATATATTGTATATAAAGCTAATGTCATATGGACTGTATACTCCAATCAGAAATAAAATCCTGTTAAACTTTTCATTATTTTGATCTATTCCAATTCTTTGTTATAGATCATCACAGTAGGACAGTGGTTAGGATGAAGAAAAAACAAATTTAGAAGCACTGCCTTTCAGCATCAGAACTGCTGATTATAATAAGTTACATGACAGATTATCAAAGAATCTCAGAGATATTGGATACTCATGTTCATTGCAGCATTTACTATTCACAATAACGAAGAGGTGAAATCAACCTAAATGTCCATCAATGAATGAATACATAACTAAAAGATGGTATATATTTACATATAGTGGAATACTATTCAGTCTTAAAAAGGAAGAAAATTCTTCCTCATACTGCAACATGTATGAACCTTGAGGACATTATGCTAAGTGAAATAAGCCAGTCACAAAAAGACAAATACTGTATGATTCCACTTCTATGAGGTATCTAAAGCAAACTCTTAGAAGCAGAAAGAATGGGGCTGAGAGATGGGGGAAGGAGGAGTTGCTGTTCAGTGGCTTTAATGTTTCAGTCATGAAGGATGAAAAAGTGTCTAGAGATCTGTTGCATGTATATACAGGTAACACTATTATAGTGTACACAAAAAATGATTAAGATGGTAAATTTTATGATATGTGCATTTTATCACAATTTTTTTAAAAAAAGATTACCTTATGTACTCATTTAATGGATTACAAACAAGCACAAGCAAGCAAACATATGCAGACCTGGGGAGTTTAAGCAAATTTCCTAAGATCACAGAACAAATCAACGGCTGAATACATATCTTTATATCAAAAAAAGTGAAGGACTACTTCTCTATAAATCACTAGTTCTAAGAACTATCAAGGAACTGCAGAGATATTTAATAAAGATCTTATTATAAAGGCCAGTGATACTCTCGCCTAAAGATAACATGCGTACAAAGTATCTGGCAAGAGGTAGGCACTTAATAAAGATAATCTTTTTTTCCAAAGAAAAAGGGACCTAAGGAAAGACATCAGGATAAACTTTTAATACAAAACTGACTTGAATGCCTCTGAGTAATGATTCCAAAACAGAATTCAGTGACAAATGTGATAAAAGACTGGGTACAATACCACTTTAACAATAAATGCTATACTCAGTTTTCTACTTCAGTACCAACCAGAGAACTCCCAACTCTAAAATAGGCTAGCATTTTAGGATAAAGGAGACTGGTGGCTAAATAGACACTAATGCTGTATTTATCATTCTTCACAACAACACACCATATGGAATGTGCCTAAACCAGTATCTCCCCAAACAAAGCTTAGAGACAGAAAAGTTAAACAAGCACTGGGAGGGGAACAAAGATGGTTAAAGATTCAGTTCAGTCACTCAGTCATGTCTGACCCTTTGCGACCCCGTGAACCACAGCACACCAGGCCTCCCTGTCCATCACCAACTCCTGGAGTTCACCCAAACCCATGTCCATTGAGTCGACGGTGCCATCCAACCATCTCATCCTCTGTTGTCCCCTTCTCCTCCTGCCCTCAATCTTTCCCAGAGCTAACTTTCTAATGAGTTAGCTCTTCGCATGAAGTGGCCGAAGTATTGGAGTTTTAGCCTCAACATGAATCCTTCCAGTGAACACCCAGGATTGGTCTCCTTTAGGATGGACTGGCTGGACCTCCTTGCAGTCCAAGGGACTCTCAAGAGTCTTCTCCAACACCACAGTTCAAAAGCATAGATTCTTCGGTGCTCAGGTTAAAGATTACTACTCTATAAATCACTAATTCTAAGAACAGTCAAGGAGCTGCAGAGATCTGTAATACTGGGTTTACCAGCATATTTGTTGATTTGTTTTGCCTTTTAAATGTATAGGTTTAGCCACTGTCAGTACTCCTTAGAATACATAACAGCTAGCAAGATTTACTCTGTAACAATTCTTAGTGGGTATTTTCTTTCACAAGCATATGACCTAAAATGGATAATATGCTCACAACAAAGTGCATCTCCTACTAAAGTCCTTTTCAATTAACCTGCCTCTTCACTTCCTGATTCAATTCTTCTGAATGATTCAACTGGTGGCATGACGTATGCAAACATTTCAGTACAGCACAGTAAATGGAGAATTGCACCAAAGAAGCTGATATAACTTTCTTTTTGACACAAATGGCATATTACAAACCACGAAGAAAGAAACAACCTGGTATTCTGAGTAGCACGTTGATAACTTTTGTTGCATCTAAAAATGCTTAGCTGAATAGAGCATCTTGCATGTTAGGTGTCTGAGCATCTACTCTATTAAAATGTGACTTAAATCTTTTCTCAGCTATTTTCTCTGTTATAATCAGAACTACTCAACTTGGGGTTAAAATTCTAATCTTTTGAAATATTTTTGGTGATAATCATCAAAGCTGAGGGTAAGCCAACATTATTGTTATTATTTACATCTTACAAAGAGAAATCTTAAAAGGGACATAAAGTGTAATAATTTAATAAGATGTTTGCTAAATCAACATATTACTGAAATATAGAAAGATAATTCCTTCATGGTCTGAAAGCTAAATAAATTTAGTTCAGCTGCTATGTAACACAACATGCAACATAAAGAAAAATAATGGATCTTGAATATCGTTCCTCAAAAATAATATTCAGATTCTGGGAAAAGATCATTTAACAAGAGACTAATGGTAAGTTTTCTGACCCCACTGAGTTTACATCTCAAGGAGAACATAGAAGACTTAAATATACATATAATACAACAGGACTAACAAAACAAGACATAGAAAAACAAGTCATGCCTTGTGCACCAAACAAAAAAAGAACTCACTCAATGATGGCATCTAACCCTGAAGAGTTTTCTGAGGAGTATCACACTGAGTTATAGGCACTCTTCTATCTCTTAAAACAGAGCCAATTACCTGCTCAAGCATTAGTAAATCGGTCTCAGTATGCACTCTTTGTTAATTACCTAGGTCAAAGCTTGCCTCTATTAATCAGAGGATATATTTCAAACTTCCACTAAATACAAATTACAAATTATCTAAACTTCCATCTTTTCCTTATTTTGAAATTGACCAAAACAGTCATGAAAGTATAAATGTCAACTAAAAAGTTTCTATATAGGATAAGAAATTTCCACTTAAAAAAAGGAAAGTCCATATGTGTACTTATGGCTGATTCACAATGCTGTTAGCAGAAACCGAAACAACATTGTAAAGCAACTATTCTCTAATTAAAAACAAAATTAAATTTAAAAAGGAAGTCAGTAATCATTCAATATTCTTCATAGCAGTAAACAAGTCTTTTCTTCTTCGAAAATGGAAATGAATTATAAATTGCTTTCAAGTTCCCTTAAAATTCCACAATCACTACTTAAATTGAAAAGTCAAATAGTTGTCCTTTTATGGAAGTTTTCCTTTTTAAATGACCAAGTATTTTACAAAACAGCATGCCTAAATGAGCAAAATACCATTTTCTAAAATGTTCTGCATTTTGAATCTTATTAACTCTGTTATTTTCCCCATGATATTTGGCAACCAAAGAATTGTTTTCATTTATAAAAACTAATAAACCAGCACTAAGTTAAGCCACGGTAATGTTTAGTTGAAATGAATTACACATTAAAATTAGGAAAATCATTCTCTATAGCATATAACAAACAATGATTTAACAATCATGAAAAATTCTCCTTTAAATTGTTTAAAATCATTTTAAAATTTTTACAAAAGAGTATTGTAAGTGCTTTATATTATAGAAAGACTAAATCATCAATTTCCTACATCTTTTCCACCTTCACTGTAGAGACAGTAAGAATATATTATGAAATTTTAAGTTCACTATTCTCTAATTCTTACTCTTCCTATCCATAAACTTTCTCAGCACCAACCTAGTACCTCCTCTGCCAAAGTATCAAATGTGTAGTCACAATGTATTATTATCCCCATGCTCTCACTTACAAATTTTCTGTAACTAAGAAATCAACTAATTCATGATTTTATATCCAAATCAAAATTTAATATTCAAAATTAAAGTTCACTTGTGCAGTGAACACTTTAAGATGCTGAAATCCTCCATTCTACTACCTTACAGTTTGCCACATAGTCATTTATAAGTGGGTTTGAATAGAGGTACAATTAAGATAATCAATTTTCCATTCAGCAAGACAAGGCAAAGAAAATGCTTTGTTTACAAAGGAGATACATATTTTGAGGAAATAAATACGTGGAAAGCATGGTTAACTCATCCACTGCATAAATTTGCATGAAATTTTTTATCATCTATTACTTCCCTTGTTTGGGAAAAAATAGCTAATTTTGCATATCAATCTCTTTAATATTCTATTTTGCATTCAATACTTCCCTGGTTTTAAAAAAAAAACTGACAAAAAGCAATTTTTATATATTGTTCAGATGTTGGGCTAGGATTAAATCACTTATCCATACATATAATTATTTATATTAATAGACAGCTGAAACTGCAACCTATAGTGACTATATACCCCATGAACTGCAGTGCTTTCCTGTCCTTCACTGTTTCCTGGAATTTGCTCAAACTCATGTTCATTGAGTCTGTGATGCTCTCTAATCATCTCATCTTCTGTTGCCCTCTTTTCCTCCTGCCCTCAATCTTTCCCAGCATCAGGGTCTATTCCAATGAGTTGGCTATTTGCATCCAAAGTAGAAAAGTAGGCAAAGGCCAGCTCTGGAAGGGCCTTGAACATATGCTAAGGAAATAGAGGGTTAATTCTATGGGCCCAATACTATTAACCTGTTAAAAAATAAGGATTCTTTTTTTTTTTAACCATTAAAAAAATTGCCAAGATTTCTCCATTCTCATCTCTCTCCCCATATGATAGTAATCATTTTTTTTTGAGAACACATGCTATGACCAAAATAACTGTGAACTGAAGTTCTTTTAAAACGTATCTTTTTACTAGTGCTAGTAGCATCTGTACATATGTTCAAGTTAGTAGTTTATATGTATGAAAACTACTCAGTTCAGAGTTTGTAACTGAGGTGTTTTTTTTTAAATGCTGGTTATGCACACATTACCACAGAATGATGTAAATGAAGGAAGACATCAACAGATGAAGTTAAAAATGTAAAATGTCTTTAAAGGCAAAGGATATGGAACCACATCTGTTCTGACTACTACAAAGAGCATGAGACACAGCAGCATACTCCCAGATTCAGATGCAAGCTTCCCAGGTTACCAAAACTTTGTCTGGAGACAGGTAGAAGATACTGGTAATATCTGACCAGATTCTAAATACTGCCAGGTATGAGATCCTCATCTCTGCTAATTTTACAGGGGTTTTTTTTTTTTCTTCCTTTTTTTTTTTTAATAGTAGACTTTCTTCATTTTAATAGGCAAAACTTGACCAATAAGTAACACATAGTATTACAAATAAAATACTACTGAACCAGTTGTCATTCCCAAGACTTCTATTATAAGCATTTGTTAGTATCAAAGATAAGCAATGCTGTAGCAAATTTTGGCTTTAAATTGTAGCCAATTCAGTTTACTTTTTGATATTTGGTTTTTAATGAGAGCCTTGTTTAAGCAAGAAACTAGCTACCACACAGATTGAGTTTCTTCTAAGACAGATAAGATTCACTATAGACACACAATTGTTTAATGCGAGACTTACTGACAATCAAAAATTGCCTCCCTAATCCCAACACCCATTTAATAAAGCTTCAATTCCTAAAAACCTGACATGACTTATTTTCAGATCCAGGTGTGTAAGACCAGCCAGGTTAGTCTTGGAAGGTAATACTGCTTCCAAGTATTGTAATTCATGTTAGCCCTTAAAAACATAAAACCATCTTAATTACTAACTATCCTGGTTTAATCATATTTCATAGAAGCTCAAAGCACTCAAAATATTTCCCCTTTTATGAATAAACAAAAGCCCTATAATTTACAATGTGCAAAACATTAAAATAAATTAATTCCCATAAAAATTATATTAGCATATTTTCCATCACAGGGACTGGTATAACTTCTGCCTGAATACCTGTTATCTGAATCTAAATTTAGGCAAATACAAATCACAGCAAAAATTAAAGTTTTCATCTTTAATGAAATGACTTTGGAAATAACATACATTTCCATGACACCAACACTATAGTTTTCAGAGTCACAGTAAGATACACAGAATTATATCCGTAATTAATATGAATGCCAACATTTCAAGCAATAATTTCTGTTACATGGCAAACGAAATCAAGAAAGAAACCATCAAACAAAGGAGACCCATAGCTTCAGACAAGGCAAATCCCAGGATAGCATATGAGAACAGCTGCTGCTTCAGCAAAAGAGTTTCTGGCATAAGCAAGGCTGAGACAGCCAAAGACCGTTCCAATACCAGCACCAGAACCAGCCACTCCTACCGTGGCAGCACCTGCACCGATAAATCTGGCTGCAGTATCAATGTCTCTGCTGACCGCACTGGTCTGAAACTCCCTTTGGATTAACTGAGACACACCATTCTGGGAGCCATTAAATACCGTAGAGCCCTCTCCAGTCCTAGCCTCTGGTCAAGGTAACACTGATGCAGATGTTGGTCTGTATGCAACTCTGGATCCAGCTCTGATGAGAGCTGGGGTGCAGGCAAGCTTGGTGCAGGTGAACATCTTGCACTCTTTGGGGCAGCGCAGCTGGAGAATTTGGGTGACAGGAGACGTGGGCTCCTCTCCCGCTTCCTCTCTTCCAAGGAGGTGGCAGTGGCCTTGGTGGCAGAGGTGGAAGGAATGGGGCTCTTTTTCTTCCTTTTTTTTAGAGCATTCTTGTAGCTCTTCACCTCTCTGTCCCATACCCTCCCCCAAAATGTTCTGGAGATTTCTGGTTCCACTCACACCTGTTGTTCACCAAATTCAAGTAAGTGGTAGCATAATCTTGGGTATAAATTACTGCAATGCTGCATGATTAGAATTGTATAGTTGTAGAATGTTTTATTCCACCTGGGAGTTACACATTCCCAGGTGGAATAAAGAATCTGCCTGCCAATGCAGAAGATGTGCAAGATGTGGGTTTGATCCTTCGGTCGAGAAGATCCCCTGGAGGAGGGCACAGCAACTCACTCCAGCATTCTTGCCTGGAGAATTCCAAGGACAGAGGAGTCAGCAGGCTATGGTCAATGAGTCCCAAAGAGTTGAAAATACTAAAGCAATTTAGCATTCAGGCACGGAACACTTTAGTGGACAGGTTTTGGGGCTTACCTGAATTTCATTCAAGTCACAGTATGAAATGTAAGGTCAGGAGTAATGACATTAAGAGTGGGACTGATTTGCAATTGTGGTCTGAGCTAAGAAAGTGCAGAACTCTTAACACTTTTCTTCAAAGTCTACTTTTCCTTGGGAAAGTAAAAGTTTCTTTGTGACCCCATGGACTGCAGCACGCCAGGCTTCCCTGTCCATTACCACCTCCCGTAGCTTACTCAAACTACTGTCCTTTGAGTCAGTGATGCCATCCAACCATCTCATCGTCTGTTGTCCCCTTCTCCTCCTGCCTTCAATCTTTTGCAGAATCAGGGTCTTTCCCATTGAGTCAGTTCTTTGCATCAGGTGGCCAAGTAATCCAAGTCTATGCCCCGATCAGTAATGCTGAAGAAGTTGAAGTTGAACAGTTCTATGAAGACCTACAGGACCTTCTAGAACTAGCACTCAAAAAAGATGTCCTTTTCATTATAAGGGACTAGAGTGCAAAAGTAGGAAGTCAAGAGATACCTGGAGTAACAGGCAAATTTGGCCTTGGAGTACAAAACAAAGCAGGTCAAAGCCTAACAGAGTTTTACCAAGAGAACACACTAGTCATAGGAAACACCCTCTTCTAACAACACAAGAGAAGATTCTACACATGGACATCACCAGATAGTCATGGACTGTATAGTCCATGCAATTCTCCAGACTAGAATGCTAGAGTGGGTAGCCGTTCCCTCCTCCAAGGGATCTTCCCAACCCAGGGATCGAACACAGGTCTCCCAGGTTGCAGGCAAATTCTTTACCAACTGAGCCATCAAGGAAGCCCAGAGAGTGGATCAACTATCCACACAGCCATATATCTAAGTACGTCCTTGGAAAGCTCCAATATTAAAGTCATGCTTTTTGCACATACAAGCATTGACTAAACAGACTTACTTATCTGCCAGTCAACTCTGACTTCACTGATTATATTATCGGGTTGGCCAAAGAGCTTGTTTAGGTTTTTCCATAAAATGGTATGGGAATGAGCCTTGTTGGCCAACCAATACAATCTCGGCCTCATGCAGGATGCAGAAGAGGGCTGCATGGAAGAGTGCTGGTGGAGCAGGTACCAGGACACGATGCTGAGGTGAATGAAGGGACAGACAAGCTCAGAGATACAAAAATTTCTCTGAATACTTAAAAATCTATTTCAAGAAAGCTGGCTGTAAATGAGACTCCTGATCACCACAAAGGAAAAGTGGTGGGAGCTGACATTATTGCACACTCAGTGTAACTGCTACAGGAGTTAAAGAAGGAATTCCAAGAGTGCTGGACCTCACAGGGAAGGCTTCATGGAAGACGGGAAATTAATGTGAGATTGAACTTTGAATAACAGGAGGATATCGGAAGGCTAAGTAAACACACATGCAAAAGTGTCACTAAATATGGGCACAGCAGGGAGAAAGCTCAACTAAACAAAATGCACGTTAGAGGGGACAGCAAAACAGGTGATAACCTAGCAGTTCAGAGCTAAACCTTAACCTTAGTTACAGCAGATGAAACCTGTGCATCTAAGTTTCATCCCTAGTGTCATCTTCTCAAATCTTTATATCTGTATTTCTAAGGTTCCTCTCTCATTTCTAAATTTCTAAATATATCTATAGATTTTATTTTGGGGGGTTCCAAAATCACTGCAGATGGTGACTGCAGCCATAAAATTAAAAGACACTTGTTCCTTGGAAGAAAAGTTATGACCAACCTAGACAGCATATTAAAAAGCAGAGACATTACTTTACCAACAAAGGTCCGTCTAGTCAACACTACAGTTTTTCCAGTGGTCATGTATGCATGTGAGAGTTGGACTATAAAAAAAGCTGAGCACCGAAGAATTAATGCTTTTGAACTGTGGTGTTGGAGAAGACTCTTGAGAGTCTCTTGGAATGCAAGGAGATCCGACCAGTCCATCCTAAAGGAAATCAGTCCTGAATATTCATTGGAAGGACTGATGTTGAAGCTGAAACTCCCATACTCTGGCCACCTGATGTGAAGAACTGACTCATCTGAAAAGACCATGATGCTGGGAAAGATTGAAGGTGGGAGGAGAAGGGGATGATAGAGGATGAGACGGTTGGATGGCATCACCGACTCAATGGACATGAGTTTAGGTAAACTCTGGGAGTTGGTGATGGACAGGTAGGCCTGGCTGCAGTGCATGGGGTTGCAAAGAGTTGAACAGGACTGAGCAACTGAACTATATCTACTCAAAGTTTCTATATGAAATTTCAGAATTTCTATCTATTCTAAATTTCTTTATATATCTATTCATATTATAAGTGCTCTCTTGGGCTCCCCTCATCCTCTGTGGAATAGAGCTTTATATAATAAACAAACTGGGGTGGAATTGTAGGGGGAGGTCAGATAACAGAGACCATGGAATGCTGAAAGAGCAGGTTAATGAATGAGGGCATCTATATGGGTTCTTAAACAGAAAAGTGGCATATTTTTAAAAATGGTATTTGAAAAATTCATTCATGCCATAAATCTCATGCTGAAGAATTTTTTTAAATTTTAATTAAAAAAAAAAAGAAAAACGGGCAGGAGTAGGGAAGGGTGTTGCAGCACAACAGGTACCAGGCTATAATCAGAAGACAAAAAGAACAAAGCAGCAGACCTAGAAGAGCTGAGGGCATTTGCAACATATTGTCCTCAGATCCCACACAGGCAGGACTTGTCATTCTCAAGAAGCTACTTGTAGGCGGAATGAACAGTGTCTCTCTCAGCTGCGGTTTATCATAATGATAGGGATTGATAGTTCTTGAACTGATGTCCTATTTCCATCAAATTATATTTATCCTTGTAGAGGACATAGTAAATTTACCAAATACTCAGAATAGTGAAATTCTCAAAGGACTTTCTCTAAGGCAGCCATGTACCTACATTTTAACAAACATGTAAGATCTATTGGTCTGTTCTCTACTCTTTGATTCTATGTCAACTTTCATATATTTTTTTTTCTCTTTTTAAGGAGATTAAATACACTTTTGTGAAAATCTCTGCTACAAAACAAGTACCATAACTATTCCTTAATTTATCTTATTGAAAACTTCTCTTTACTTAACAATCAGTGTGTTACACACAGAATTTTCTTCATAATGCCTCAAAGTGTCAGAATGATCACATATACTTATGCTGTGGCTATACAAACAAACTTCTAAGAAACAAAATCTCCTTTCTCATGCTTTTCTTTTTCATTTTTGGCTGTGCAAAACTGTGAGTTTGCTGTTTAATTTTTGTTTACTTGTACCATAGCAACCATAAACACAGTAAATTACTATTGCTATAACTAATAACCTTTTCAAGGTTTCTTTATGTAATATATTGCTACAATTCAAGGTATTCTAATAGAGGCTTCAGAATTTAGTGTTTTATTCTATGGTCAACTGTGCTGTGGCTCAGATTTTATCAATGGAAAGCACTTTGAGGTCATAAAAAAACCTAAAACCTCCATTATTCAAACACAACTAACTGGAATTTTCAATTAAGTAGAAATTGGGGACAATGAACTTTTAGAAGAAAGAAGCAGTATGTGTTATGGGTCACTACAGATTCAGCTCTATCTCCTGTCTTTTTGACACTGACAGGTAACACAGACATCATAAAAGCTGAGAAGATAACCTGGATATATTGTAAAATACTGAATTATTAAGGGAAGGCAATACTTACAAGAATTCCGACATCTGTATAATCAATATATAGTTTACAAAGAATATTTTTTTACGCTGACTCAATTCTCAAACAAATCTATTTGATGGGCCTTTATTTCTATTTTATAGACTAAGTAAGATCCAGAAATCTTAAATTTCTTGGCCTAAAAGGATAAACTGTGCAACCAGATACAGTATATTTTACTTATACCATCATTTGGGTTTTTGTAAAATAAAGAAAGGAGTCTAGTGGTTTCTTTGGTTAATATAACTACAAGGCTAAGAGGATGGAGGCATATAAATTAAATATCTGTAAGTATTGCAAGATAACTGAAACCAGGCATGGTTCTGCAGATAAAGTGAAACTGAAAGTTGCTCAGTTGTGTCCAACTCTCTGCAACCCCAAGGACTACACAGTTCACAGAATTCTCCAGGCCAGAATACTGGAGTAGGTAGCTTTTCCCTTCTCCAGAGGATCGTCCCAACCCAGGGATTAAACCCAGGTCTCCCACATTGCAGGAGCTGAGCCACAAGGGAAGCCCAAGAATACTGGAGTGTGTAGCCTATCCCTTCTCCAGCAGATCTTCCCAGCCCAGGAATCAAACTAGGGTCTCCTGCATTGAAGGTGGATTCTTTACCAACTGAGCTATAAGGGAAGCCCATCAGTAAATTTATGTTAGAGTTTGATAGTATTATTGTTACCTCTTACTTGAATTTAATTTGACATTCCATAAAAACATGATTTTTACATTTGGGCTTATAATATAAAGGGCTTGGCATCTTTATTTTCATTCTAATCATTATCCTTCCACTGAGAAGATTTGTTCATGAAGTGACTGATAAGCCTATTAAAATCCATGAGTCATCTAATCTTAAGAACAAGACATATAAGCATTAAAAATACTATCTCAAACAAAGCAATATCCATTTCTTATGACTGAAAAGGTTATAAAAACCAAGAGTAATTCAGTAGCTAGAAAGCTGGGGGGCCAAAGCAGAACATTAATATATTTCTAACCAGTGTCTTTAGCTTACAACCTGACTTTCAGGTTATTTCAGATGAGATTTTATCCTTTGCATCAAGAGAATTCACAAGTGATCTATTTAGAGCTTAACAAACTAGCTGTACCACAATAAGTCTCTCTTAAGAAAAATTTAAAAAATAAATCACAAAAGTAGAACAAAACATGAATCCTTTCCCAAGCAACTGACTGGCTATACAAAGACAAATATAAATGAGAAAAATATACATCTTTAAGAAATACTTTGGCATTTTTCTATTTTGGAAATAGGTACTTAATTCTAAAGATCAGTTAGTTCTTTGGTGATAAATAGCCTTGACTTTTATACTGGGTAAAGTGATATATTACATGATGCCTATTTATAATATAGCAGTAAACTCAGGAGTTTAAAATTACTAACAAGAAACTAACCTTCAATTTCCCTATGAAAATTAAATTTTACTGGTTTGTAGGTATTTCCCAAACTGTAACATATGTAAGTAACTATTATTCTATTTCTAATATTTCCATGCAATGTATCCTTTGCAAAAACTATATGTTTAATAAAAAAAAAAGGAAGGAGGATATTGATTAAGAGGAGCCCAGCAGATAAAAGTGTGGAAACACTGCATTAAGCTAAAACAGTGGTATAAACCAGATAATCTTCAAATGTTCAGTACAGCATGCACATCTGCATTTACCGAATCAGTTTTATTTGGCTAATGGAATGATATTTGTTGGTAAACAGTAACAACGACAAAAAGTAAGAACACAGATTGAAAGAAAGATCTACTTAATAACTCGGTGGCCAACAACTGAAAAATGTTTGATTTGTCTAGAAGAGACATCACTCTTAGCTCCTCTCTTGCGGTTTTGATTTGTTTCATCCAAAATAAATAAAAGTCACATTGTTACTGGTGTCTGACCACCCTGATGTCATGGGTAATTTTAGATGTCAAAAGAAGCAAAGCACTTCTATAAATAGCATTTAAATGAGAATGGATTTTTCATTGCAAAATGCAACAGTCCTCTGAAATCAGCCCAGATGTTAAGAAGGTAGAGAGGCTTTTCACTTTTTTTATTCACCAGAAATCTCATAATAAAGAATGAATGTGTTTTGAAGAATTTTATATAATTTTTTAGTGGGCTCAAACAATATGAAGTCAGAAGAGACAGAAAGAGAAGGAGAGGGAGAGTTGGGGAGACAGGAAAAGGGGAGAAGAGAGGTAGGAGGTGGGAGAGAAGGAAAGAGCAGTGAAAATAAGAGGGGAAGAGATAAAAAGGAAAACAATGTGGATTTGGGGGAAGAGAATTAGAAGAGGGACCATCAAATGTAAAGGCTCGGAGGTAAGAATGAGCTTGTGAGTTCAAGGATCTCTTCTCGATGGTTTTAGCCAAACTGACTGCCACAAACTATGGGGGGGGGGGAAGAGCTGCCAAGTGCAAATCTAGCAGAAATAAAAAGAGATTTGTAAATCAACAGTTTGTTTAACTTTCATTTTCAACTCAAAACATATTTGTCTTTTCAGTTTTTCATCTAACTGCACTGAGTCGCAGTTTTTCAAGGCACAGTAGGTTTCAAAATTGTTAGGAAGTATGGATTCTGTATGTCATTGGGTCTGTTTAAAAAAGGACTTCCCGCTACTATTCTCCCTCTCTTTCATGGAGAACAGAACAGAATAAAGATGAGGTGACATTTTACTGTCACGTAACATCCTCTTGTGCTTTCCCAAGAATGGAGACTATTTAAATTCTTTTCATTCCCTTTGGTTTGCTGACCTTAAAAACTTAGCGATTTCCTTGTTCAGGATTAAAATAAAATAGTATGTTTAATCATCATAAATTTGAAATGCCTAAACAGCCACCCAAATATTAAGTACATAATTAAATGTATAAATCAGGACCTCAGGAGAGAGATGAAGGCTAAAGAGACAAATTTAGGATTCAACATACTGGAATGATTTTTTTTTTTTTGGCTGAAATTATTTTTCAGGAGATGGGAGTGAGTGTCAAAAAATACACAGATTAAACTGCAACAGGTTGAGTCAATGCAAAGTACCATAAACAATATGAGGCACTTTTAGACTAGCTCATACAAAAAAAAATTTATGGAATGATATTAAAAGTGCTGAGAACTAATGAGACCATCTGAGAATGAACAAAGACAGAGAAGCAATGAGGCCTATGGACTGAGCTCAGAAGCAGTACAACTAGAAGTCCAGGGTAGAAGGAAGGTTTCCAGGGAGTTCTCAGGGAGATTTTCAGTACCTGATAGTCTTAAGGTTTACTAAAGAAAGGTTTTAAGAAGAAGAAAATGAACAACTAGGTAAAGTGTTGAGAGGGCCAGTAAAGTTAAAAAAAAAAAAAATGAAGACTTCGAATAGACTACTTGATTTGATAAGATGAAAGTTGATGAAGATTATGAAAAGAAAAAAAATCAGTGAAGTGGAAATATTGCATCCTGATCAAGTGGCCTAGAGAGATGAGGGATAAAGAAATGGTAACAAAAGCATAAAAAGTTCTGTGGAGTTTTACTGTGAATGGAAACTGACGAAAATGTGAAAAAATTCCCAGAATCACAGACTGTTAAAATTGGAAGGCAGTATACTGAAGAGGTCAAATCACGTGTGGGTAGGTGTTGGTTGAACCAGCTGTTCCACTAATTAAAGGCTGATTACTTAATCTCTACTGGATCTCAGTTTCTTCAATTTGGAAAACTCAGTAGTGGCACAGGACTGGAAAAGGTCAGTTTTCATGCCAATTCCAAAGGAGGGCAGTGCCAAAGAATGCTCAAACTAATGAACAACTGTGCTCATCTCACCTTAGTACGGTTATGTGCAAAATCCTTCAAGCGGCTTCAGCAGTACATGAACACAAAACTTCCAGGTGTACAAGCTGGCTTTATAAAGGGCAGAGGAACCAGAGATCAAGCTGCCAACATCCATTGGATCACAGACAAAGCACGGGAATCCCAGAAAAACATCTATTTCTGCTTCATTGACTACAAGAAAGCATTTAACTGTGTGGATCATAACCAACTGTGGAAAATTCTTAAAGAGATGGGAATACCAGATCCCCTTACTTGTCTCCTGAGAAAGTGTACACAAGAAGCAACAGTAGGGTTGCTTGTTGCAACAGCATGGACATGGAACAATAGAGTGGTTTCAAATTGGGAAAAGAATATGTCAAGGCTGTATATTGTTACCCTGCTTATTTAACTTCTAGGTAGACTACATGATGCAAAATCTCAGGCTGGATGAATCACAAGCTGGAATCATGACTGCCCAGAGAACTATCAATAACCTCAAATATGCAGATAATACCACCTCAATGGTAGAAAGTAAAAATGAACTGAAGAGCCCCTTGATGAGGGTGAAAGAGGAGAATGAAAATGTTGGCTTAAAACTCAACATTCTAAAAACTAAGATCATGGCACCCAGTCCCAACACTTCATGGCAAACAGAAGAGGAAAAAGTGGCAGCAGGAACAGATTTCATTTTCTTGGACTCTAAAATTATTGTGGATGCTAACTGCAGCCTTGAAATTAAAAGACACTTGCTCCCTGGAAGGAAGCTATGACAAACCTAGACAGCTATTAAAAATTAGAGACATCACTTTGCCAGAAAAGGTCTGTATAGTCAAAGCTACGGTTTTTCCAATAGTCATTTACAGATGTGAGAGTTGGACCAGAAAGAAGGCTGAGTGCCAAAGAATTGATGCTTTTGAATTATGGTGCTGGGACTTCAAGAAGATCAAACCAATCAAACCTAAAGGAAATCAATCCTGAATATTCACTGGAGGGACTGATGCTGATGCTAAAGCTCCAAAACTTTGGCCACCTGATGCAAAGAGCTGACTGACTGGAAAAAATCCTGAAGCTGGGGAAGATTCAAGGCAAAAGGAGAAGAGAGCAACAGAGGATGAGATGGTTACATAACATCACCAACTTGACGGACATGAAGCTGAGTAAACTCCAGGAGACAGTGAAGGACAGGAAAGCCTGGTGTGCTGCAGTCCACAGGGTTGCAAGGAGTGGGACAAGACTTAGTGAATGGACCCAGTGACAGCAGGGCCTGCCTCATCGCACACTGTGCAAGTATTCAAGAAATGGCAGCAGCTGATTGTTAAACAAAAAATAATTGAGTTTAGTTCAGCCTCCTTCTAGTACAAAGGAGTCACAGAATTGGGGGATGAGAGTCTCCCCTAAGGTCACAGGCATGCCGTCCACTATGAAAGAGCTGGAACATTTGTTTCTGCAGTGCTCACTCTTCTAGATAACACTACTCACAATCAAGTAAACCTCAAGAAGGTGTGATTAGTATATGTAACCAAAGACAGAAAGACCTGCCAAATTATTTGTATCATGTTACCTTCCGCATATAGACAGAAGGTGTGTTCCATGAAAAAAGAAGAAAATAGCATATATCATATCCAGAATTTCATTCCATTACAGATTGATCTGAAAGGCAAAAAACTATTAATTTTCCTGTGAATCTTCATAATTACTAATATTATACAGAGTATAAAGATGAATTATGATCACTGCTCTTATGAGTCACATAGGTAAAAAGGTATCTTCAATTCACAATTTGGTATTCCAACCAAATATAATTAGCAATCTGCTGAGCTACAACTCAAGTTTTAATGGAAACTAGTTCAAACTGTCCTTAAACAGAGGGCAGGACAGAAAAAAAAGAAAAAGAGAAATCCCATAATATAACCACTTGTTCTTTTTTAAAACCAATGTTTAAGGATTTTAATGTAATCATTAATTTAAGTGGCAGAAACAACAAAGAAGAATGAATGCAGAGGAAACCATTGAGATGTGAAAGCAACATCTGAAAAATATATGAGGAAATGTTAAAGGCCCAGAGATTTTAAAGATTTGTTCAAGGTCATGTCATTGGCCCAGAACAAGCAAGAAGCACTGTGCCCTAATTCCAGACTACTGTTCCTAATTCTTTTTCACTGGAATATTTTTGTTCAATATTAGCTAAAACACATTTTCTATAATTTCCTAAAGGACTAAAAGACATAAAAATCAAAGTTAATAGACGTAATACAAGAAATTTAAAAATCTGGCTTCCCATCTATCAATGAAAAGCAACAAATTTTTACACTCTATATAATGGCTTAAGAGCATGTTTCAAATTACCTTATTATCTGTACAATGGAGGATTAACTGCTTATATTATAGATGTCACTATAAAACTATAATGAGGCTTTCAAATGTGTTTCTTCACAATGTAGAATCAAACACAAGTCTTTAGTCAAACAGATTGCTCAAATCCTTGTTTCACCTCAGTTGTCACGGAGTATGTGCTTGCTCTTTTCCAACCACTGTCTCTAGTTCTGGGTGAAATCAGAATTAGAACATGAATGGATCATGCTGAGACCATAATGGCTGAGAAAGTGTGAAAGTGAAAGTCGCTCAGTCATGTCTAACTCTTTGCAACCCCATGGACTGTATAGACCAAGATATTCTCCAGACCAGAATACTGGAGTGGGTAGCCATTCCCTTCTCAGGGGATCTTTCCAACCCAGGGATTGAACCCAGGTCTCCCACTTTGCAGGTGGATTCTTTACCAGCTGAGCCACTTTTAAATATTAGCACAAAAATTGGGTCCATTTCCGTCTGTTTTCAAATTTTAAAAAATGAGAGGGGACAGATTTTGAGCAAATACTACTGCATGAAGGATGATATAGAAAAGCAAGAAATGACTTCAGAGAATTCTTGAGTAATTTGGAGTGATTACTTCATTTGAGTTTAGAGAGGACACATGCTTTTACTTTTCTTTCTTACCTATAATTCATAATTACTCCATGGGTAAGCAACCTTCATGATGCTTGATTCTCTACCAGGAAGTAAATAGAATTAACAAAAATATTAAACCTAACAATTTAACCACTTTTTTTTTTTTATTAGTTTTGCCATACAATGTCATGATATCACCATGGGTTTACATATGTTCCCCCTCCAGAACCCCCCTCTCTCCTCCCTCCCCCCGGGAAATCTCGTTGCACCAGCCCCAAGCATCAGTCCTGGGCTGGCGATTGATTAGACATATGATAATTAACATGTTTCAATGCCATTCTCCCATATCATCCCACCCTTTCCCTCATCCACAGAGTCCACGAGTCTATTCTATACATCTGCGTTCCTTTTGCTGTCTCGCATGCTGGGTTCTCGTTACCGTCTTTCTAAATTCCATATATATGCGTTAATATACTGTATTGTTGTTTTTGCTTCTGGCTTACTTCACTCTGGATAATGGGCTCCAGTTTCGTCCATCTGAGTAGAACTGATTCAAATGAATTTTTTTTTTAATGCTGAGTAATATTCAATTGTGTATATGTACCACAGCTTTCTTATCCATTCGTCAGTTGATGGGCATCTAGGTTGCTTCCATGTCCTGGCTATTGTAAACAAAGCAGCGACGAACATTGGGGTACACGTGGCTCTTTCAATTCTGGTTTCCTCGGTGTATATGCCCAGCAGTGGGATTGCTGGGTCATATGGCAGGTCTATTTGCAGTTTTTTAAGGAACCTCCACACTGTTTTCCATAGTGGCTGTACTAGTTTGCAATCCCACCAACAGTGTAAGAGAGTTCCCTTTTCTCCACATCCTCTCCAGCATTTATTACTTGTAGATTTTTGGATTGCAGCCATTCTGAGTGGTGTAAAGTGGTATCTCATTGTTAACCACTTGTTTTTGAATCTCTTAATGGTTTCCTCTTGAAGGATATACTACCACAGAATAAAACATTTGGGAATTCTACATAGACTTTAGTAATCTAAATATGTCCCTAATTATTATAAAAGGATTGCTTTATAGTACAGAATTGAAAGGATTAACACTATCCCAACAATATCCCTGCTATGAGACAAAGACAGACAGAGACAGAGAGGAGAGGAATGTTTACAGCTTTATGAGAAAGCAGGAAGCCTTTTCTTAGGGGGTTGTCCGAGATGATATTTTTGTTGTTGTCTGTTATTGTTTAGTTGCCAAGTTGTATCTGACTCTTCTGCGACCCCATGGACTGTAGCCCGCCAGGCTCCTCTGTTCATGGGATTTTCCAGGCAAGAGTACTGGAGTGAGTTGTCATTTTCCTCCAGGGGATCTTCCTGACCCAGTGATGGAACCCACGTCTCTTATTTACATCTTCTGCCTTGGCAGCAGGTTCTTTACCAGCAGAGCCCCTGGGAAGCCCCCATTAGTACTATATTGTGTGCATATTATACCTCCTAAGAAATAATTCTACGAATTTGGAGTCTTTTAGAAAGGTTTTGTAGCAGTACAGTCTGATACAACTGAAATCTCAAACGGGAGTGGATGGCAATGGAAAAGAAGACTAGAAAGGAGACTTCCTTGGTGGTCAAGTGGTTAAGAATCTGCCTGTCAATGAAGAGGACACGTGTTCAATCCCTGGCACAGGAAGATCCACAGGCCTCGGAGTAACTGACCCACAACTACGGAGGCTGTGTTTCAGAGCCCATGCTCTCTGCAACAAGAGGAGCCACTGCCAGCAAGAAGCCTGTGCACCACAATGAAGGGGTAGCTCTTGCTCCACTAGAGAAAGCCCACAGGGAGCAACAAAGACCCAGTGTTGCCACAAATAAGTAAATAAATGTTAGAAAGGAAACAGACTTAAGGAAGCAAGCCCTGGGTGGTTTTGATTAATCCCCTGAGAATAAAATTAATGACTGTTCTCCTGAAAACAACTTGGAATCCTTGCTTCTAACAAGCAGGTGTTGAAAAACTTGTTTGCTGGTGATTCTAACCAGTTTGTAATTAATGGGGAGATAGAGACAATATTTCTTTACTCATCAAAAAAGATCCTGCCTGAAAAACAGAAAGAAAAGGTTGCAGCAAAGAGCTAATTATTTACAGTTCTCTTTTCTAACCAGCAAAGGCCATCTCTCCTATCTATCAAGCACAGAAGGATTTATTCAGAATATAAACTCTGATTTTGTAATACCCACAGAATAATAAATTAAAATACCACATATGCCTAGAATTTAAATGGCCCTTAAAGAGGCATCCAATTCAACCCTTTCCATTGTGAAAAATGGTGCCTGACTCCCCCTTCCCTTGAAATTCCCAGAGATGCCACGGCTCGGGTGGTAAGCCATTTCATCAAGGTATCTAACCTAATCACTTTCGACAAAAGTTTAGGCCCACAAACTTTCTTCCTGTTCTAAAAGAAAAGGGAGTCTATCATAACCCTCTGATAAGTATACTTGTATATATTTCTGACTGTTTTTAAATCTTCTCAAAGTATTTTCTCCTCCAGGTTAATTTCTTTGACCCTGCTTTAGATCTTTACAAAAATAAGATACATTTTCCCAGATTGTTTTACCTCAAATATCAGGCTTGCCAGTAAAATCATGTTAAGTTTACTCATCTTTAATTCACATCTAATGTTTCCATGCCAAATTGATTTATGAAAAAGAAATTTCCATGAGGCCAACCTTCTACAGAAAGCAATCATGAAGCCTAACAACGACCCCACTGAAACTACCATTAAGCTACCACTTAGATCATTCACAGAGCTTCTATAGGATAAAATACAGACTCCAATTTGATGCTGTAAAATTTTGTGTTCACAATGCAGGTGGTATATCAAGAAAGTGAGAGTTTAAAGAGCACTTCAAAAATGATATATTACCTTATGCAAAATCAGATGGCCAATGGCAGCCTAGAGGGGTGGGACGGGGGTGGGAGGTGGGAGGGAGGTTGAAGAGGGAGGGGACATGCGTACACCTAAGGCGGATTCATGCTGATGTATGGAAGAAACCAACACAATACTGTAAAACAATTATCTGCCAATTTAAAATAAATTCAAAAAATAAAGAATGAATATATGTATATGTGTAACTGAACTACTCTGCTGTACAGCATAAACTAACACAATACTGTAAACCTACTGTACTCCAATCAAATTAAAATAAAAAGTAAATAAGAGAAAAAAATGGTAAACAGAAGTTTTAAACCCTTAATACCCATGGCTTGCTTAGTTCAGAGAGAGCAAAAAGGCATTAAGAGCCCATCTATAAATACAGTAGCAGCAATAAAGTTTTTTTTTCCAGATCAAATTAGAAAATAATGTGAAAATGCTTTAAGCTGCATGAGGGTAACTCAAGGTCAATATTTTAAAAAGACTCTATAATACCAGAGTAGAAGAAAGAGCTTCCCCAAAATATACATTGTTGGAAGTACCACCTGGGAATAGCTTTGACTGCATGCTTAAAGAATTAGGGAGTTCTATATCTGTCTGGAGCCTGGACCAGAAGGTCGATGCTATCTTTCTAAAGCATAAATCAGATTAAGTCACTTTACTGTTTAAAACTCTACTAGGTTCACAGCTCAACCCTGGAGTGTGATGTTACTTCCTTTCCCCAGAATGCATGAATTTAGTTTTTTCATTATCCAGCTAAAATACTGTCCTTTGAATATTCCTGCCATCAAATTACTAGGTAATACTCTAATAATCTGTTTACACACAGAGCTTCCACACAGAGTAAACCTCTTAAAGATTAAGATAAGGCCTAATTAATGTTCATATATCCAACACAATGTTGTTATGGTCTGAATTGTGCCCCCTGCCAAAACATGTGTATTTGAAGCCCTAACTGACAAGGTGACTGTATTGGCAGACAGGGCCTTAAATGAGGAAATTAATGCTTCAGAGTTAAACTGAAGAAAGCAGGGAAAACCACTAGGCCATGCAGGTATGACCTAAATCAATCCCTTATGATTATACAGTAGAAGTAACAAATAGAGTCAAGGGATTAGACCTTGATAGAGTGCGTGAAGAACTATGGATGGAGGTTCATGACACTGTATAGGAGTCTGTGATCAAAGCCATCCCCAAGAAAAAGAAATGCAAAAAGGCAAAACGGTTGTCTGAGCAGATCTTAAAAATAGCTGAGAAAAGAAGAGAAGTGAAAGGCAAAGGAGAAAAGGAAAGATATACCCATTTGAATGCAGAGTTCCAAAGAATCGAAAAGAGAGATAAGAAAGCCTTCCTCAGTGATCACTGCAAATAAACAGAGGAAATAAAATGGGAAAGACTGGAGATCTCTTCAAGAAAATTAGAGATACCAGGGACTATTTCATGCAAAGATAGGCACAATAAAGGACAGAAATGGTATGGACCTAACAGAAGCAAAAGATATTAAGAGGTGGCAAGAATACACAGAAGAACTATACAAAAAAGATCTTCATGACCCAGATAACCATGATGGTGTGATCACTCACCTACAGCCAGACATCCTGGAATGTGAAGTCAAGTAGGCCTCGGGAAGCATTACCATGAACAAAGCTAGTGGCGGTGATAGAATTCCAGCTGAGCTATTTCAAATCCTAAAAGATGATGCTGTGAAAGTGCTGCACTCAATATGCCAGCAAATTTGGAAAACTCATCAGTGGTCACAGGACTGGAAAAGGTCAGATTTCATTCCAATCCACAAGACAGGCAATGCCAAAGAATGTTCAAACTACCGTGCAATTGCACTCATTTCACACTAGCAAAGTGACACTCAAAATTCTCCAAGCTAGGTTTCAACAGTACGTGAACCGAGAACTTTCAGATGTTCAAGTTGGATTTAGAAAAGGCAGAGAAACCAGAGATCAAATTGCCAATATTTGCTGGACCACAGAAAAGGCAAGAGAATTCCAGAAAAACATCTACTCTTGCTTCATTGACTAAGATAAAGCCTTTGACTGTGTGGATCACAACGAACTGGAAAATCTCTTCAAGAGATGGGAATACCTAACCACCTTACCCGTCTCCTGAGAAACTTGTATGCAGGTCAAGAAGCAACAGTCAGAACTGGACATGGAACAACGGATTGATTCAAAATTGGGAAAGAAGCATGTCAAGGCTGTATATTGTCACCCTGCTTATTTAACTTATATGCAGAGTATATCATATGAAATGCCAGGCTGGACGAAGCACAAGCCAGATTAAGATTTCCAGGAGAAATATCAATAACCTCATATATGTAGATGACACCACCCTTATGGCAGAAAATGAAGAAGAACTAAAGAGACTCTTGATGAAAGTGAAATAGGAGAATGAAAAGGCTGGCTTAAAATTCTACATTCAAAAAACTAAGATCATGGCATTCAGTTCCATCACTTCATGGCAAACTGATGGGGCAACAATGGAAACAGTGACAGCCTTTACTTTCTTGGGCTCCATAATCACTGCAGATGGTGTCTACAGTCATGAAACTAAAAGACGCTTGCTCCTTGGAAGAAAAGCTATGACAAACCTAGACAGCATATTAAAAAGCAGAGACATTACTTTGCCGACAAAGGCCTGTACAGGAAAAGCCATGATTTTTCCAGTAGTAATGCAGGCATGTGAGAGTTGGACCATAAAGAAAGCTGAGCACTGAAGAATTGATGCTTTTGAACTGTGATGTTGGACAAGACTCTTGAGAGTCCCTTGGAATGCAAGGAGATCACATCAGTCAATTCTAAAGGAAATGAGTCCTGAATATTCATTGGAAGGACTGATGCTAAAGCTAAAGCTCCAAAACTCTGGCAACCTGATGTAAAGAGCCGACTCATTAGAAAAGACCCTGATGCTGGCAAAGATTGAAGGCAGGAGGCGAAAGGGATGACAGAGGACGAGATATTTGGATGGCATCACTGACTCGATGGACATGAGTCTGAGCAAGCTCTGGGAGATGGTGAAGGACAGGGTAGCCTTGGGTGCTGCAGTCCGTGGGGTTGCAACGAGTCAGACATGACTGAGTGACTGTACAACAGGTTAAATAAGGTCATAAAGGTGGGGCTCTAATCTAATCTACCAGGTGTCCTTATATGATAAGGGAGACATACCAGATCTCTCTCCCAACATGCAAGCCCAGAGGAAAGAGCCTGTGAGGACACGGTGAGAAGGCAGCTGTCCACAAGTCTACAAGACAGGCCTCACTGGAAACCAATCTGGACAGCACCTGGAAATAGGACTTTTAGCTTCCATATCATGAGAAAATAAATTTCTGTTTTTTAAGCCAGTCTATGGCATTTTATTATGGCAACCTGAGCTGACTAATACTGAGAAAGTATTTTGGCCAAGAAGAGTGTTTTTAAAAGCTAGTCTTAAATGATCCACAAATTAGTAAATTCCCTTCAAGCACACATTTTTTAGACAAATTATTTTAAAGCTAGAAATGTATGCAGTTATACCCATAAAATCTTGGTCTTGATATGCATAAGCAGCAACAAAACATTTTGATATGGTAACCTTGAAATAAGGGACATTCTGACAAGGATAATTTGATGCAGTCAGGTTAGAATGACCCCAATAGGAGGAAAAATCCATTTTTTTTTCATTAACATGTATTACGTGCAGAGACAGTGATGGTTCTTAATATATTCCTGCATGTCACCTATCCAGAGCTGGTAAGAGCGGTCACATTAGGAGGAGGTCACATTAGAATCATGGTTACCTATTTTATTGCCCCAACTCAATAATAAAAATAGGTGACAGTAAAGAATTTTTATCTTTTTTGTACTCCAGCATGTCTCTGTATCTAGAGAGCCAAGCCAAGTGTTACATAACCATGTGCTTCTAAAGTCTACTGCAATTCTTATTCCATGATCTTTTAATAGCAGGAGCAATGTAGAAGTTACTATTTTAGGAAGCTTTTATTCTTTATGAATAAAGTTTCTTCACAGGAATTTGAAGAAGAATCTGAGCTAGAGTATAAGCTAAATATTGTTCACATAAATAGGAAGCTTATGTGTTTATCTTTGCAAGAATGCAGCAAATTAATTAAACTTAGTTTTCAGAAAACTTAGAAAATTCTAAAGGGAAAAAATTGTTCTATCCTTAATTCCACTTAGTGCTGAATATGGAGCTCTATGGAACCTACAATAAAAGGAAAAGTATTTCTATTCCACTTAGACGTTTTCTTGCTTTATAAGTCTGTAAACTGAAGTTAGAGCAGTTAAGTGATTTGTCCAGGTTCACAGACTACTTAGTTTTTTAATTGGGATGAAAAAACATGTGTGTCTGTTAAGAGCCCCCGAGTTCTCTGCACTGAAACGTGGCGTTGGCAACCAACTGAGAGAATGGGAAGGAAGACTGACAGAGAATGGGTAAGTAATACTGACAGAGAATGGGTAATACCGATAGAGGATGGGAAGGAAGACTGACAGAGGATGCATAAGCAATACTGACAGAGAATGGGAAGGAAGAGTGACAGAGAATGGGAAAGAAGACTGATGGAGAATGGGTAAGCAATACTGACAGAATGGGGAGGAAGACTGACAGAGAATGGGAGGAAGACTGACGGAGAATGGGGAGGAAGACTGACGGAGAATGGGGAGGAAGACTGAAAGCATTTACCCAGCTCTCAAGAAAGAGAATCCCTCTGTAACACTGTTACAAAGCCAATAAAGACTTTCACCAGAAAAAAATGAAATAAAGTGAGACATTAGAGGAAGCTTTGTCATAAGAGTTGAGGGGCTATTGTAGGAAAAGGGAAGGATGATTTTCAAGTAGTCAATAATTTCATTTCAAAATAAAACCTGAAATATCACATTAGGGGAAGAAAGAAAAGAGAACCAGTGTAGAGATCATTCTCTAGTGAGAACAGAAGCTGATCAACAGAAAGCGGTTAAAAAAATAAATAAAATAAAAAAACTTTCTGCAGAAGTACTGTGATATACATCTATATCCACATAGTAATTTATACAAAAGTTTTGACATGCAATCTAAAGTTCACTGAGACAACTCATCCTTTATAAGATGTTTCAGGGCAGCTGTCTTCAGGAACACACAAACAAAAATTTCTGCCCAACCCAACTCTTTATTTTTTCCTTTTAAAATTTTCCATATTTGAAGATAGAAAGATTATTACACTGTCTCTAAGAAAAAACATTCTTGTCTAGTATACAAATCCAATATACTTATTTCTGAATAACATGGAGGTTCAAAAATAGTCAAAACTGGTATTTTATTTTAGAAATTATTTTCAAGTAATAAGTAGAGAGGAAAAAAGCTCTCCATTAAATATCTTCCATTTTCTGAAAAAAAAAAAAAAGGAAGAATGGGAATAGAGGAAGGGAGGAGAAAAAGGAGAAAAGAAGTGAAAAAGAAATCACCAAGTACAAACAGAAGCCAGATAAAGAAAGCTAGCATCATCTGGCAGTGCCTTAATAAGTTTCTTGGATGTGAAATTTATTTTTCTTGGGCTAGATTCTTTCACTTCAAATGATCAGATGAATTCTGCCAACTTTGGAAAGATACAACAAATCAAATGGGAACTGTATTTTTCTATTTTCCAGTTATCAAGAAAAACCTCTCCAAGGCAGAGTATCTTTCACAGAGTTCCTATGGTAATGTTTATATTTACCCAGGACCCTGAGTCCAGATCATCAAATGTATGCCTTTTGCATATGAAATGTGGACAATGTAAATTTACCTTCAGAAGGCACCTAGCCCTTCCTCCAATCAGCCATGCACAGCCAATGATCAATTCCCACTGCATTTTCAGTTACACAATAAATACCTAATATAAGCTTGCTTTATACAAATATTTTAGAAACTCAATGAAGTTCTTTATAGTAACCATGCTGGAACAAGAGGCTTTAGACTGCGATGGAGATTTAGATATAACATGAAATCTCATCTGGTCACTAAAATGAAATTCCATCTGTGCTGTCTATAACCAAAAGCATTAAATAAATTTAAAGGACTATAGCTATATGTAACTTACTAAATTTTTCCTAGAACAATGTCTAGGTCATAAAAAACAGAAGACAGATGATGTTAAGGATTTTCAAAGAATCATAAAAATAAAACTATACAAGTTATTTATATTCAAGTTTGTACATGCTTTAACCTAAACACTTTTTTGAAAAATTAAATACAATAGTATGTAAAAACAGTAACAGAGAACAAAATTTCATTCACTTACAGTTTTCACAGTGGGGGCTAGATAATCTTGAGTTTTATGGGACAAAAGCAATCATGGAAATATGACAATGTGACAAATGTTGGCCTTTTGTTCTTTTAGCTTATGACTACTCTCTAAAAACCTGGGAAAGTATTTGTAGATCAGTTGGGATAATCATTATTGAACCAAGAATCCCCTTTATAACAAAGGAGACTTATTTGGACACAACTAGTGGTGGTGGTAAGTGTAACTTTAACTGAAATCTCTCTAAAAAATTGTGATGAAATCTGCCATATCTTAACATCCATACAATGACTGATGTGACTTTCCACAACAATATAAACAGACAGAAAAACAGATAGATAGATAGATAGATATATTTTCTCTCTTCTGAAAAAGTGCAGTATTAAGCAGAACTGATTTGTGCAGAAACTTACGTCAAGTAGTAGGATTTATGTATCAACAGCCCCATTTGACAGATGAAAAAACTTAGAGTTTAGGAAACCTGTTTAAGATCACATAGCTTAATAACGACACGGTTGTAATCTGGGTCTGTATGACTCAAAAGTCAATGTTATTTTCCTTTCCTAAGTATTTTCCCAGCCAAGTTAAATATCTACAGTTCCTCTGCAACCATTTTTAATATCACATGGCTTCAAAGTCCCCTGACCATTTTGTCCACTAACATGGCATACAGGGAAGAGAGGTTTGGAGTATGGAGATTTACCTGCTATATAACCTGTGCATTTTAGACTAATCATTTAACCTCTCTGACCCTCAGTCTCCTCATCTCATGAAAGAAAATAAAAACTGTCAGGTAAGATATGGTGGCAACAGGAAGGTACCCTCAAAGAACCTAAAAATGAATGAAAATAAGACAGTCTTCTAAGAGTCAAATGACAAAAATCAACATAAATCAGTACAGAGCTATACAAACATTCTTGAATTTATTTAGTATCACTGAGTAAATTATTAGGTTGAATAATATTAAAGTGCTGTTTTATCAATGAAAGATTATCAGATACCAGTAATTTTTAAAGATTCAATCTACATTTAACCTCTCCGGGGCTCAATTTTCTTCATATGCAAAACTGGGAGAAAAACATTATGTATATCAAAGCTCTGTTGAGAACATTATACTACATGATTTACTGCAGGTAAAGACTTGAGACACTGAGTAAGGCTCCCTGAATCTACTAGACTATATGAAAATAAACAGGAAAATTCATAGACCACCATTTGTCACCTCCAACCTCACCAACCAACTCCAGTTCCTAATACAACAGTCATTCCTCTCTACCACCTCACTGGGAAGGCTAGCAGTGAGAGGCTAACTAACAGGGGAATGCCATGCGAAAGTGTTCCAGGACTGGAAAGCCAAAGGAGACCTTAGCCACTTCTGTTACAGATGATGTCTGGCAAGATGGGAGCTCTGGACATTCCCTGTGGAAACAAAGACCCTTTCCAGCCGCTCTTCTGGCCACCTGACCATTTATCCTAGGTAAATGCTAGCATGTTACAGGTACCATTCTGCATCTGTTCAGTTAACACATGATGTAAGCGTAAAATCTGGAACACATCTATTGCTGAGACCCCCTTCTGAATTTATAACCTCTGAAACTGATCTATAACACAGAAAAAGAGGCCCGCCGGTAGTTCTAAGATTGGGGTTAGAAGCACCTGCAATCTGTTTGAAGCGTCTGATCTATCAGGCCCTCCACTTTCTACCGGGACACGAGCTGTCAAACACGACTCATCAAGCGTCAGCAGAGACAAAGGCCTAAGACACAAAAGGATTAGTTTTTAAAATACCTGCACTGAGACTTAAGAAAACACCTCTGTGGCTATAGACAACTAGCAGATTGATCAAAATCAGCTAGTCTCTGTTCCTTTTAATCGGAATTAAAATGTTGTACACGGTAATAAATCTTCCTATAAACTTTAGGACCTTTCTTGATTTAGAGTTGTTCCTTCAAATAAGCAAAACTATTTGCCCTAAACCTCTTTCAGGCTCAATAACAACCCTTTATTAATTAACTTTAGTTGTAGTAAGTTTGCATGCATTACCTCAACTCCCAAATAGTCCAGTGAAATAGGTATTATTATCGACTTCATTTTACAAATAGGGAAACTGTTCTAAGAGATTCAGTCAGCTGCCACAGAATTCAAACCCAAGCATTCTGGTTCCAGGGCCAGCCCTTTTTTATCACTGTGCCCTACTGCCTTCAACAAAGGAACTGCACTGAAGTACTGCATAATATTTTATTAATTTAGGCCCATCACTTTCACATTGATAGTTTTTGTTTTTAAGTCCAACTGAAATTAACCATTTCACTATCAAGTAAGGCTGAACTTGCTAGAAGGTTAAAAAGGGTTTGAGCAAAGGACACCATCTTCAAGCACGTCCAGATATCTCCAGGTAACTATTCCTAAAGCCACCATCACTCGTATCAACAGCTCTTTGCTACAGTACATGTCTGCCTCCTCGGACTCCTCTCCAAGTCGAATAAACACAACTGTGAGTTTTTAAGTGTATTAACAGGCCTCAAAAGTTCTCTCATTCAAATTCCCAAGTTGGGCAGGAGTCCTTAGCTTCAATGAGCATGGTGTCTGCAAGTGAGGGACACAACACTTTCCTCTCATGAGAGAACTCATTTCATTTCTCAATAGTTTTAATTGCCATGAAGCTCTTCCCCAGGCAACCTTCACTACATCAAAAATTTTTTTGTTTTTTAAAAGCCATGTCATCTTTGATTAATCAACAATTTGCTAAATTTCCTGTGACTGTAAAACTTTTTCTACTACTGTGAAAACAGAGTACTATCACCTGTATCAACACCCTTCCTGACTCTTAGCAATCTTGCAGGTTAAAGAGAATGTGCCTGTCTTCAGGAGGTCAGGCAAGCACACCTACTAACTGTGGACAGCTAAAACATCTAACAGAAATAGACCCTTTGGATTGTTTGAATGGAATACAGTTCAGGTACTGTTTGATCCAATTTAGTTCAATAACCAGAAAAATAGAAGATTAATAAAGTAACTTATTTGGGATTGGCGCTATATAATCAGTTTTGATGAAACTACAATGATATCTGAACTTTCTTATAAGACAGCTTTGTATCATGGACAAAATATTTAAGTGATGTTCTGGGTCAAACAAAACTTACAGGCAGTATAGATATCAAAGTGTGTTAAGTCTGAATTCTCTTTCTTGGCCAATCAATCATTTAACCTCTTCGGATAGAGGTTTTATGAAAGGAATTTGAGATTCTTTATAAGGTAAAAAGAGAAGCAGATTCAGACCACAAAAGAATTTGTCCCAAAAAGAAGTGTTATCTGGTAAATAAAAGTTTTCTTGGTTGGAACATCCAGGACATTATAAGACAAAGGAAATTACAGACTTGAAGATAAAAGAAAAATCCCATAATGGTTCACTCCTATATAAAGGGGGTATTCAGTCAGTCGGGAGGATAAAAACAAATCTCTGAACTATCAGATTCTTCAAAAGCTGAGACTGAAAAGGAAGAAAGGAAGAGACTGTAAGTCTTTTCCCATGGGGGTTGAAACACACATTCATCCCCAGCAAATGCCATGCTATTCAGGGACAGCATGTCAAGTTTTCCCCAAATTTGACTTTATGACAGTTCAGACTCCCTTTTATACCTATTTATAAGAACAATACACCACTACTCAATTTTCCAATCAAATAAAAATGACGACTTCAGTTCAGTTCAGTTGCTCAGTCGTGTCTGACTCTTTGAGACCCCATGGACTGCAACACGCCAGGCCTCCCCGTCCATCACCAACTCCAGGAGTTTACTTAAACTCATGTCCATTGAGTCGGTGATGCCATCCAACCATTCCATCTTCTGTTGTCCCCTTCTCCTCCTGACTTCAATCCTTCCCGCATCAGGGTCTTTACAAATGAGTCAGCTCTTCATCAGGCGGCCAAAGTATTGGAATTTCAGCTTCAGCATCAGTCCTTCCAATGAATATTCAGGACTGACTTCCTTTAGGATAGACTGGTTGGATCTCCTTGCAGTCCAAGGGACTCTCAAGAGTCTTCTCCAACATCATAGTTAAAAAGCATCAATTCTTCAGCGCTCAGCTTTCTCTATAGTCTAACTCTCACACCCATACATGACTACTGGAAAAACCACTTACTCCAGCTTTAAATACCAACACAATGCTAACACAAGATGACAAGGCAAAATCTCACGGTAACCTTCCACTGATACAAAAAACAGTTAAAGAACTGCATAAATCCTAAGGATGATCAATTATGTCCATGAAGTTTATGCTACAAACACGCAGTCACAGAATCCATCCCAGGGCTCCTTCTAAGCAGTAGCTCCTGATCTCAAATTACAATTACAATTCATATTCAGTGACGGCAATTACTAGGTTTCAAGACCTTTACACATCGGGGCAGAAGTGACAGGAGAGTGAGAGACTGAATAGGGAGCAGAATGAGAGAGAAAGAGAAATGGAGGAGTAGGAGAGCTGACAGGAGAAATTATTTTGAAAACATTTAACTAAACACACTTTTGTATTTGCACCAGAAAACACTGCTGAAGGGAAATAATGTCACCTGTTTCCACAAATTCAAACACACACACACATCCCCTACTAGACATCATTGAGTGCCACAATTAACTTAGAAACTCTTCTAAAACAAACAATGGCAGTAGTGCCAAAAATAACAGAAATCAGTTGAGAAGCTAGCACACCGAAACAAAATGGGACTCATTTTTTATGTCAGAATAAGTTTGTTTTATAAACCAAAGCTGTCTAAACCTGGGGAAAATACTATCTCAAAGTATCCTTGGTTTTGTGCAACTCAAACACTTTTTATAGGCTACACCCCTATCCCTCTACCCCTACGCTAACTTATGTAAGTGCTAATTTTAAGGAAATGAGGAATGTTTTCTTAAGTGTCTTATGCTTATACCAATTTGCTTTGCTCTGAAACAGGAGAAACTTTGTTTTATAGACACTAAAATAGAACACAATAATCTTAAAGGATATTCCCAAATAACCACTTAATGGAAAATCAATTATGTAAAATTAAGTTGACTTTGATTATAGTTAGTCATCAATCTTTTATATATTTGTGATTTATTTTGTTAATATAACATTATACCAATGTTTGGTATTCAGAGGAACATTTGACAAGATGAGTTTTCAAGAACACACTGTGCAGAAGTAACAATCAAGATAATCACAAAATAGTTAACTCAGCACAAATTCAAAATGTGACAATGAATGTGCTTTAGTAAATCACTACTATTACTCCAAACATTTATTAACTTAAAAAATTTCTTAGTACTTCACTGAACCTCTGTTATACATAAACAGGGGAGACATCCATCTATCATCAAAGCTCTCTCTCTTTTTTTTTCCTTTAATTACTAGGACTAGAAAAGGGCAGGATGAAGCTGAAATGTAGAAAAGTGGGTGTACACTGCAAGGAAAACTGAAACTTACTTTAAATTCTAGAAAACTGGAAGGAAAAGATTCCCCCACTCAGTACGAAGGTGACAAGAACAGTGTGCTGGAAAGGAAAGCGGAGAGCTGAAACAAAATGTGGCATGACATTACAACTCATTTTCTACAAGCAGGAGCTTGTTTCCCGAGTTCTAAGCCCCTTTAGAGCTCAGGATGCCCTTTCCCATAGGTTAGTAAAGGTATCTTTGAGTTATAATGAGGGACACCATATGGCCTGGATTTGCCAAAGACAGTCTTAGGTTTGCCTCAGACCAGCTGTCCAGGTGTAGTTATTAATTCCACTCATTTTCACTCTCTAAAGTATCCTATTTGTATAATGCTTTATACTGTCACTCTTCAGTAATAATGGAAATTAACCACAGTGGATAACACCTTTTCTATGGAAAAAAACATGTTCTAGCTTACAACTGAACTTGGAGACATAAAGTGTACTACCAGAGATTTAATAACTTCTGTGTGTGCGCTCCAGTTGCTCAGTTGTGTCTGACTCTGTGTGACCCCATCCAAAGACTATAGCCCGCCAGGCCCTTCTCTACATGGGATTTTTCAGGCAACAATACTGGAATGGGTTGACATTTCCTACTTCAGGGGATCTTTCTAACCCAGGGATTGAACCTGTGTCTCCTGCGTCCCTGCACTGGCAGGTGGATTCTTTACCTCTGCACCACCTGACCTATTTGGCCCACTAATCCTGCTTTTTAGATGCCCCACCAACTTTATTTTGTTTTACTGATTTTCCTCTAAAATGACTTTGAAATATCCCCAAAGTTATTGTGAAAAAGCGAGAAAAAAAAGGGAGTGGGGGCTTCACCAAAGTTATTGTGCCTTCCAATAAACAGCAAACTATAATCATGCTCTATCATTATTTTATGTGTCACAGTGAAAATAAATAACTTCATTAAAGAGTTAATATTTTATTCACTCATTCATGAAATATTGAGTGCCTACTATTTTCTGGGTACTAGTTTAGGCACCGGTGATACACTTCTCATGGAGTTTGTATTCTAGTAGGGATAAGACAAGTAACAATGAGTATATATATATATGTAGGTACACACACACACATTGGCCCTGCTGCACAGGATGCACAATTAGTTCCCCAACCAGGGTTCAAACCTGTGTCTCCTGAAGCAGAAGCAGAGTCCTAACCACTGGCCCCCCAGGGAAGTCCCAATGAGTACATTTTTATATACTGTCTGGTAGACATAAGCCCTCTGGAGAAAAATAAGAATGAGAGAGAGCAGAGTAGAAGGAAGTGAAAGGAGTAAGGAAGTAAGTCAGTAGTTATCTGAGACACAAAGGGCAAAGAGATAATTAGCTGATTTGAGAAAAAATAAGGAGGGTCTGATGTTAAATGGGTTAGTGGCAAAATAATGGGATATAAGATCAGAGAGGATGCTGGAGGCTAGATCATATCATATCTGTAGGACTTTGTAGTTTTGATTATGATTAACATAGGGAAGCCCTCTGAGACCTGGGTTCTGAACAAGGACTGGCATGATGGAACTTACTTTTAAAGGCTCATTCTGGCTACTACATTAAGGATAAAGTGAGGGAGGAGGGAGGCAGGAAGAGTAAAGGGAGGGAGACAACAGACTACTGACAAGGCCAAACAGTCAATATTCCATGCTAGATCTGATAGTAACTTGGATCAAAGTGATAATAGTGAGGGCATTAAAAAATGGCTGATGTCCTAATTTACTAAGAAAGTTTTCATTTTTAAACTATTTTAGAGTTACAGAAAATTTTCTAACACAGTACAGAGGTCCCATATAACCCTCATCCAAGTTTCCCTAATTGTTAACATCTTGTGGAATATTTGTCACAACTATGTCGCATGATTATTAACTAAGCTCTAGATTTAATTACTTTGAACTAAAGTTAGACTGCACCATTTTCCTGGATCTATTTTTAAGTAAACAAGATTTAGTAGAGTCAGTAAGTCTGAAAAATTTAGACTTAAATTGAAGAAAGTAGGGAAAACCACTAGGCCAAGCAGGTATGACCTAAGTCAAATCTCTTATAATTATACAGTAGAAGTAACAAATAGATTCAAGGGATTAGATCTGATAAGAGTGCCTGAAGAACGATGGATGGAGGTTCATAACACTGTACAGAAGGTGGTGATCAAAACTATCTCCAAGAAAAAGAAATGCAAAAAGGAAAAATGGTTGTTTGAGTAGGCCTTACAAACAGCTGAGAAAAGAAGACACAAAAGGCAAAGGAGAAAAGGAAAGTTATATTCATTTGAACGCAGAGTTGCAAAGAATCACAAGGAGAGAGAAGAGAGCCTTCCTCAGTGATCAATGCAAAGAAATAGAGGAAATAAAATGGGAAAGACTAGCGATCTCTTCAAGATAATTAGAAGTACCAAGGGAACATCTCATGCAAAGATGGGCACAATAAAGAACAGAAATGGTATGGACCTACCAGAAACAGAAGATATTAAGAGATGGCAAGAATACACAGAACTACACAAAAAAGTCTTCATGACCCAGATAACCATCATGGTATGATCACTCACCAAGTGCCAGACATCCAGGACTGCAAAGTCATATGGGCCTCAGGAAGCATTACCATGAACAAAGCTAGTGGTGGTGATGGAATTCCAGTTGAGCTATTTCAAATCCAAAAAGATGATACTGTGAAAGTGCTGCACTCAATATGCCAGCAAATGTGGACAACTCAGCAGTGGCCACAGGACTGAGAAAGGGTCAGTTTTCATTCCAATCTCAAAGAAGGGCAATGCCAAAGAACGATTAAACTACTGAACAATTACACTTATTTCACAAGCTAGCAAGGTCATGCTTAAAGTTCTTCAAACTAGGCTTCAACAGTACGTGAACTGAGAACTTCCAGATGGACAAATTGGATTTAGAAAAGGCAGAGGAACCAGAGATTAAATTGCCAACATTCATTGGATCACAGAAAATTCCAAAAAAAATCTAATTCTTCTTCACTGACTACGCTAAAGTCTTTGACTGTGTGGATCACAACAAACTGTGGAAAATTCTTAAAGAGATGGGAATACCAGATCACCTTACTGCCTGCCTCCTGAGATGCCTGTATGCAGGTCAAGAAGCAACAGTTAGAACCGGACCTAGAACAATGGACTGGTTCAAAATTGGGAAAGGAATACGCCAAGGCTGTATATTGTCATTCTGCTTTTTAAATTATATGCAGAATACATCATGCGAAATGCCAGGCTTGATGAGGCACAAGCTAGAATTAAGAATGTCCAGAGAAATATCAATAACCTCAGATATGCAGAAGACACCACCCTTATGGCAGAAAGCAAAGAGGAATTAAAGAGCCTCATGATGAAGGTGAAAGAGGAAAGTAAAAAAACTGGCTTAAAAACTCAACATTCAAAAAACTAAGATCATAGCATCCAGTCCCATCACTTCATGGCAAATAGATGAGGAAAAAATGCAATCAATAACAGACTTTATTTTCTTGGGTTCCAAAATCACTGTGTCCACAGTGATATATTATGTCCACATACATATTATGAGAGAAAGACAGAGACAATGCACATATTAACGCATATCTATGGAATTTAGAAAGATGGTACTGACGATCCTACATGAAGGGCAGCAAAGGAGACACAGAGGTAAATAACAGACTTTTGGACTCAGTGGGAGAAGCCAAGGGTGGTATGATTGAAGCATGTACATCACCACATATAAAACAGATGGCCAGTGCAAGCTGATGCATGAAGCAGGACAACCAAAGAAGGAGCTCCAGGACAACCCAGAGGGACAGGTGGGGAGGGAGGCAGATGGGGCTCAGGATAAGGGGGGCACATGTATACCTGCTGCCGATTCATGCTGATGTAGGGCAAAAACCTTCACAACATTGTAAAGTTTATCTTCCAACTAAAATAAATAAATTAATTGAAAAAATCCATATTCTACCATAATTCTCTATAATGAAGCTAAAAAATATCAACTGTCAAAATTTCAGTAAAAGCCTTTTAAAAATTAACACATTTTACAAAAGTATTATTTTTAAAAACAGAATATATTATCAAACTTTTGTTGGTAAAAGAAACATTCGTTTGGCAAATTCTAGATCAAAAAAGTACAAAATTGAGATTTTAAAGTTCACCTATATAGAAACATATTTAACCATTCATTTCTTCATTCTTGCATTTCTGACTAATATTGATAATCTACAGGCTGTTCCGAGTGAAATGTGGAGCAAGATTTATTATATTTTTAATGACTTTCAGAGAGTAAGGAATCTAAAAAAGTAAGATGTTAATGAAAGCTTATCAATAAAAATGCATTCATTTACAACAGATAGGAAGAATTCAGGCATATCTGTAACAATTTACAATTGGCAAAAGACCTGCTGACATGTCTTATTCCAAATGATATGTTTCTGAAGTTTAAATATCAGTATTTCCAGATTTGAACATTAAACAATGAAAAATGTTTTCTCAATTCAGTTCTTTCCAAAGAGAAAATGAATGATGAGAACTATCATAGGCTATGACAGAGCATAATGGCAATTTTATATCCTGCCCTTGCTGGGTAAATGGGCTGGAATTTTACAACATAACCAAAATACTATCTTACAAAACACAGAATCAAGAGTTTATGGATGTATGTGTATGACTTCTTACAAAAAGTAAACTTCAAGCAGTTATTTGAGTTTTCCTTTAATTCTGCATCCCCTCCATTTCTATCAGTATCATTTCCTCTTGCCTGTTAGCCAAGCTCCTTCTCCTAGTCACTGATCAAAGTCAGTCTCCAAGTTAAAATAACTGAGCTTAATTCCTGAAAGGTTTTACCTCTTTAAACCTCATTTTCTTCATCAGAATAAATGCAATAAACATCTCATATTTACTTCTTAAGGTTATTAATGGGAATAGTTAAATAATGGATGTAAAAGTTACTTATAAACTGTAACAGGGTCTGTTAGGGTATGATCCTCCTATTCCTGGAACAAAGACATAATCATGTTATCACCTTGACACAAATTCTTCAAGGACTTTTGTTGTCCATTAGAGGTAAGGTCCTTGGCCTGGCAGTCAAGAACACCTGCAATCTAACTATAATATATACCTCTGACTTTTGTCATTGTTTAGTCATTAAGTCAAGTCCAACTCTTTTGTGACCCCATGGACTGTAGCCCACCAGGATCCTCTGTCCATGGGATTTCCCAGGCAAGAATACTGGGGTGGGTTGCCATTTTCTTCTTCAGGGGATCTTCCTGACCCAGGGATTGAACCTGCATCTCCAGTACTGGCAGGTGGATTCTTTACCACTGAGCCACCAGGGAAGGCATCCTCTGGTTTTACTTCCTCACAAAATAATCTACTTTCAAATTACATTACACCCGTGTTTATCAGGCTGCACATTTTAACTCATTAGCGAACCAGGAAGTCACTGAGTAGATTGTAACTACAATTTAAAAAAAAAAGAATAGAAAATTCTGAGTATATGACACATAATAAGGGTAAGTATTGTTTTGTGAAATTTACCTTTCAATGCTGTTTATATACATTATTAGGAAGGGATGTAAAACATGGTTCTTACTCTAGGGTCCAGACAAAAAAAGGTTTGGAAAATGCTATAGTAAACTACTCACTCTTCCACCATCATACCTTCATGATCCTCAGTCACCTAGCCTTACACCCAGACTGCCTTTCACCTAAACTTTCCGGGTCTCTTTTCCTTTTTTGAAAAACGGAGGTAACACAAACAGCCATCTCACAATCCTACTACAAACAACAGATCAAAGTCCCTTGTTAAAAGCATCAAATGAGATGAGGCACCAAGAGATTGTCTCTACCCTTTCTTCCTTCCTGACTGTAAACCTCTATGACAAGGTAAATAAGTTGTGTCAGTACACTTAAACAATGGTAGCAAAAGAGAAATTAACCCAGAGAACACCAAGTTGTAACATCTATAATATTAGGAGTTTCCTATGATCTTGGATCCCAAGCTACTATTCATATGAAAGGGCCTTTAAGTCAAACCATATATGAAGGGCTGCCTGAAGACAGAATTGAACAATATTTCCTTGATGGCTGAGGGCACAAATTACAACCTTTCTATAACAGAGTGGTGTCCCCTGGGTCTACTGAGATTCCTGGGGGCTCTCTGTCACTATCCTACTGTGCTTTTGATAATGAGGTCTTATTTTATTAATAATTTTACTACAAATTTTCCTTATCTCATTTGCCTGATGGAGCACTGGCCTTTCACAAACTACTTGTTCCAGTTTGCTGTTTACGCTCAGAACCCACCAAGTCACATTTGTCAGAACTGTGACTAAAACACCAATCAATATGAAATGTCTGCAGATATTCCCTGGAGGCAGAATGCATGTTCTCAGTGCCCAGGTACTCTGACTTCTTTGTTGACTGGTCAGAGGCTTTTGTTCACTTCCTGGTTCTTGACTGTGATAGTTTTCAAAAAAGTGAGGTACTGTATCAAGGATGACAGTAGACTTCAACTTTTAAAATTAATTATGTGCTTAAATTTATACTTTACCTTCTCAGGAGAAACAAATCAAAATTCAAAATTTTCTACTCTCACTACTACATATATATACACATATGTATGTATATACATATGTGTATATGTATGTATATATAGTGAGAGTATATATATGTGTGTATATATATGTAGTAGAGTATATATGTATATATATGTATATATGTGTGTGTGTGTATATATACATTACACACACAAAAAATACTAAAACATGAGCTGATATATAAATACGCATCCCTACATTTGCTCACAACTCTTCAAAGCTATCACCCATTAATACAGTACACTCTACTTATTATAACATTCACAGCCTTCTATTTCCAACCCCAACTTGTACTACTTCACTTTGAGAATTTCTATCCCTCAGAAAAAGTTCTGCTGCTAATAACATGTGACTAATTCTCCCCTGTCTCTATTTGATGCCAATTTTTACATTCAACCCTATTTACTGTCAATATAATAGTTCTATGGTCCATTACAATTAAAGAACTTTCAGGAACACTTATCTTGATTTATGCTTCAAGGCTTGACTCTTATGGCCTCCTTTCCTGAAATCCTCTCTTTTTTGAATTCTACAAGTAAAAAATAATCTCTCCAACTTCCGAACTATGTGCACCTTGTATCACTCATGGGTGGTGTTGCTACTACAATTTGTGTCCATTATTTTCTCTCTCTTACTAGATCTGTCTTCTAGAATAGCAATTAAATGCAAGGTTTTAGACTCAGATAGTCACTTACTAAATGCAAGTTCTTGGACAAATCTATTTGACTTTTTTAAGGTTCAAGTCCCTTATCTATTATATTGTGTTGAGAATACCTATATGTGAGTAGTAACAAATAAAATGCCTTAGTAAAGGGTACAGTACATAACAGTTTAATACTGATAGCTATTAAAAATGGCTCTCTGTTTCAGATCTCTGTACTCCCTAGAGCAGTCAGTACCTAGGTACCAACTTGGGTGCCGAGTTTAGGAAACCTTAGGTGGTCTCTGACTTATCTCTCCCAGTCTCCCCAGACTCAATCAGTTACAACCCAGTCTCCCCAGGCCTAATCAGTCACCAATCTTTGATAGCTATGCTTCTTGAATACCTTGAAGAAAATGTCCTTTCCTCACTACCCTTCCTAGCCCTCCAGTCCAACCACACAATGCAATCAAAATTAATCTTGATAAGATCATACTGATATTTTAATTGCCAAACTGTGTCTGTTTTCAGTTTCCATCCTAGTTTATCTCTCTGTAGCATTCAGCACTCTTAACTAGCTCCTACTTGAATCACTATAGACAAAAAGGTATATAACTCTCTACACTAAAATTCCTTCATCTGTTAAATGGGCATGATAATATTATTACCTGTAACTTCAAGGGCCAAAATTTATACACTAAGATACATTTCTGAAAATCCATAGAAAGTAGTATCTGACACATGCAAAGTGCCATATAAACATTTCACTTCCCCCTCTTTGGCTTCAACCATTATATATGTAGACAATTCACAAAACTTCTCTATCATAGCATTCATTATATTGTACTATCTACAGAGTTCTTCCATTAGATTTCTAGTTCCTCAGGAGTATGTTAATTCAATCATGGAATTATGAAGGCTAACACATAGTAAGCACTCAAGAAATGTGCAGAGAATAAATGGGTAAATTTTTTTAAGGTCATCTGACTGCTTATGCTGGACCCCTCCTTTGCTCTTCAGTGCATTCTCCACACTCCTGAATCATACCAAATCTTTAAGCATTGAGATTGTCTATATCTACCGACTTACACCAGCTCTAGCTCCTGTTATTCCTCTTGTATACCAGTAAAAACCAACACACCCTCCCAAATCAGATGCTTCCCAAAAGCCCCCAAAATGCCAATCAAGTCTTTTATACTGGAGTGGTTACAGTCTCTTGCTATATTTCTATTATTTGTGATGATACTACACAGAATAGACAACACACCTGCAAGTAATATTTGGAAAGGTTAGAAAGGACCTAAAAATGATAGAAAACACTGTCTGCTCTTGAATAAAAAAGCAAGTGAGAAATAGAGCTGAAAGGGCCCACACAGAATGTCTATTTCAAGATACTTTGAGCCAGTGGAGATACTTGCTCAAGGCCACATAGTGGTCCACCGGTAGCACAGTGGTCAGGCTCCCAGGCCATCAGACCTGCCAGGTCAGCCTAACAAACCAGGCCCACTTTATCCCAGTGTGGTCACTGAAAGGACTCTATCCTGGCCCCAACACTAAGCTGGAAAATACAGGACTTACATATGTACATGACATGGAGAAGCCAAATCCTGGCAGTCTTTGTCAAAGAACTGATTCACTAGAAAAGACCATGATGCTGGGAAAGACTGAGGGCAGGAGAAGAAGGGGACGACAGGGGATGAGATGGTTGGATGGCACCACTGACTCGATAGACATGAGTTTGAGTAAACTCCGGGAGTTGGCGATGGACAAGGAAGCCTGGTATGCTGCAGTCCATGGGGTTGCAAAGAGTCGAATGCAACTGAGTGACTGAACTGAACTGAACAAATGGCAGTTAATGATAAAAGCTAACCTTAAACCCCAAACCTATAATCCAACACTTCTGATGGATTTACAGTAGACTACAAGTATCAATCTTAATTTTTTCTTTAACTTAGAGATAACTCAATATTTTCTCTTCCATCTTTCACTTTCTGTTATCCTCAAAGGAACACCACAAAAATACCATGTACCAGCTGTACTGAGAAGGGCAAAAATCTTAGAGTTGGATGTATGCCAGAAGGCAGCGATCAATAGAAGCTGTGTTTAGAATTTAGATGAGATTCATGTTAAAAGCAATTCAATGAGGCTGAAGCTCTACTACAATACACTTTCTATTTTTCAAAGAAAAGTTGCACTAATAGAAATAAATGAGTAAGACTGAGATTGTGTATCATTTTCAACTGAATGAAATGAAACGACTTTAGAAAATCAAAATCAAATATGTCTGTAATAAAGGGGAAAATTGATTGATGCACACAGCTGAAAATCAAGATAAGTAAAATAAAACAATTGGTCTTAATTCTAGCAGTGATTATCTTATAGTTCACAGACCGATAAGCAATATGTTTCTTGATAAAGGCACTTTTGGATCATGCTTATGCTATTTCTGCAGCGTTTTACAAGCTTAACAACTGATCTGGAATCGCAAGAAATTTACTCCCTCAAGAAAACATAAAATGAGGCTATATTAACACAAAGAGTTTACCTCCTTCTCAACACTGTAAACTCTTACCAGACCAGGTACATGACTGACTCGGCAAGTACCTGTTATGATGTTTAAGGAGTAAATACTTAATGCACACAAGATGTGCATAGCAAGTATTTGAATAACCAGTCTATGGCAAGAACAAGGTAAACTAAATTAAAAAGCCCTACTCATGGAAAGAAAATCTCATCTTTGATTAGAAGATCCTTCAAGTTCTGAATATTTCTCAGTTCTCTGCCAGTCATTATTTCAATTTATGAAGTTACAGTAATTACACACAGGGACATTAATGTCTGTCTCATTACTTCTGCACTCCCTATTTTAAATAGAGTACAACTGAGTAGCTCTTACCTTGTCCCAGTGGGCATGAACAATAGAAACCTACACAACATTTTAAGGCTCCTAAGACACTTCATAAATATGTTTAATTAATTAATTAATTTTAATTGGAGGCTAATTACTTTACAATATTGTAGTGGTTTTTGCCATACATTGACATGAATCTGCCACAGGTGTAAATGTGTTCCCCATTCTGAACCCCCCCAACCTCCCTCCCCATCCCATCCCTCAGGGTCATCCCACTGCACTAGCTCTGAGCACCCTGTCTCATGCATCAAATCTGGACTGGTGATCTGTTTCACATATGATAATATTCATGTTTCAATGTTATTCTCTCAAATCATCCCACCCTCGCCCTCTCCCACAGAGTCTAAAAGTCTGTTCTTTACATCTGTGAATCTTTTGCTATCTCGCATACAGGGTTATCATTACCGTCTTTCTAAATTCCATATATATGCGTTAATATACTGTATTGGTGTTTTTCTTTCTGACTTACTTCACTGTGTGTAATAGGCTCCAGTTTCACCCACCTCATTAGAACTGATTCAGTGAAGAAAACAGAAAATTCATTGGGGCAGAAAGGTTTAAAATCTCTGAACAGCACAATGATTACTGTGCTTCTTTTAGAAAATACGTTTTATTTTTTAACTTGCATGAGAATGAAAAGAACACCGATTTTCTCATTTCAGAGAAAGCAGTTAATAAGTTTTAGAGGGTAAAACATCATATAGAACAAGGGGATTTTAAAAAGAAATGTGCATTTGAGGAATATAAATTATTAACTTTCTTTCATAGCTTTCATAAAACATGGATGACTCTAGGGATTAAAGTTCTTAATACTTCTCAAGTTACAAGAGTTATAATACTCTGCATATTCCTAAACTCACAAATTAAAGCATTCTGGCTAAAAACACATACAGAGATGCAATCTACCACTACATTTTTTAAAAGAACCATTTTTAAATTGAAGTATAACATATATTTAGGAAAGTGCAGAAATCATAAGAATACAGCTTGATGAATTTTCACAGGAAACAACCCCATGTATACACAATACAGAATAAGAACTCAAAATACTTCCAAGTTATCTAGAAGCCTGTCCTCATGCTCATTTCCAGCAACAACCATTATTTACCCCCAAAGGAAATCCTACCACCCTGACTCTAATGCCAAATGTTAGTTTTACTTAAAAAAATAAAATTCATGTAAATAGAATACTATAATGTTTACTCTTTTGTGTCTGGCTTCTTTTGCTCAGTATTTGTGAAATCTGTCCTTGTTATTGCACATAACAATAATTCTTTTGAAACTCTATACAGCTGACCCTTGAACAGCACAGATTTGAATGGTGTAGGTCCACTTACATGTGAATTACTTTCATAATACATGTTATAGTACTACATGATCATGGTTAATTGAATCTGCAGACTAGGTACTGCAAACATACAGGCTAGATTGTGAAATTGTACTTGGATTTTTCACTGTGTGTGGGTTGGCATCCCTAACTCCCATGTTGTTCAAGGATCAACTGTAATGTTTAATTGTACTAAACACAAATTTTATCTCTTCTATACTTTGAGTTATTGTCACAATTTGATGATTATAAATAGTGCTGCTTTGTGAGTATCTTCCGGTAAACATGCATGCATTTCTCTTTGGTATATACCTAGGAGAGGAAGTGTGAGACATAGCATAGATACATGTTCAGCTTAGACACTGCCTAAACTACCAAAAAGGAAAAGTAAAGTTTATAGAAATACAGTGATTTTGTACATAAATATACAGTGAATTAGAGAAAAAAGAGAACAAAAACCTGAGGTTTTTTTTTTTTAACCTACTAATTAGGTACACAGCCTTAACCAAGTCACTTACCTAGCTTCTCCACAGTAAAGTTTTTCAACTGCCAGATAACTATAATGGCTTAGACTTATTATACAAAGTGATTAATCAAGTATGATAATCTTGATGAAAGTGTTTTGAACAGGATAAAATGCTATATGATATTACAGAAAATTTATACTACCAACCCAGTCTATAAACAATTCTGGAGTTCTTATCAAGTAAAGAATCTGAATCCTGTAATATATATTAATAATAAAGAAAATGAAAAAGATATTTCTGCATAAAATATTGCAGATATCTGGTTTCATTTTTACCTGAAGTGAGAAAATATAGCAAACAGGAAATCACTTAATGTTGCTGATAGTAACTGCAATAATAAGAGTAACAAAATTAGCTAAACAGAGCTTTATAGTTATACTACCTATATAATTCTTTAGAGGATAAAAAAAAAAGATGTCAGTGAGAAAAACAAGTCTTCTCAACAACATTTCTACTATATTTGATTACCTCCAAGCACAAATTCTTTTAGCCACTAACTTTTCTCTTTATAACACTGGCTTATGGTACTCACTCATAGAAGCGAGAGCTTATTATTATTACGCTTTATTTTAGCTTAAAAAAGAGGCAATAAAGCTTGGTCACTTTATACTCCACAAACAATACAGTAGGAGTAAAAAATTCACCACCACCACCTCCTCACCCAAGAGGTTTCCTTAGTCACTAAAAAGTAGTTCACCCAGGAATAGGAGATAGCATAAATACTTGAATATCCGCCCAGCAGTGCAGGAGACACAAGAGATGCAAGTTCAATCCCTGGGTCAGGAATATCCCCGAGAATAGGAAATGGTAACCAACTTCACTATTCTTACCTGGAAAATTCCATGGACAGAGAAGCCCAGAGGGCTACAGCCAATGGGGTCACAAACAGTAGGACACAACTGAGTGCACACACAAACACAAGATCAGGATAGCCTTCAGGAACTAATACAAGCCTTATAATCATTGACTGTTTAAGGAGTCTGGGTTAGGATGATGGAGTAGGAAGATCCTGAGCTCCTTTCTCCTACAGACATACCAAAAGTACAACTACAGGACTATCTCTGAGAACAAACTGAAGACTAGCAGAGCAGATTTTTTACAATTAAAGTATATGAAGAAGAGGCCACACTGAGACTGGCAGGAAGGGCACAGCCACAGTCCAGTCAGAACCCACATCCCTGGTGCAAAGACATGCAAGCAGGGGGGGGCGTCACAACCACGGAGGTCTCCCCTGAAGAGCTGGGGGTCCGAGTCCCTGGAGCTCGCACCAGGAGGATGAGCGCCCATTACATTTGGTTTGAAAACCAGTGGAGTTCATGTCTGGGAGAACTGGAAGACGACTGCGGGAAACCAAGACTCTTCTTAAAGGGCCTGCACACAAACTCACTCAGTCCAAGTCCCAGCACAGAGGCAGCAGCTTAAAAACCACCTGGGTAATACAAGAAGATTCATTGACTAATTTTAGGGTGTGTGCCAGAGCGACATGGATTTGGTAGAAGTTTCTCCTGGGACAAAAACACTGGCAAGAGCCTGCTTTCTATTCTCCTCCCACCTAGTTGGCCTGGCACTGGTGGCGTATCTGTCACCTCTCCATCAATCTAGCTAACACCATGAGCTCTGCTCCTACATTTCCCTGAGAACTGCCCTGCGCAGCACTCCTTCAAAGCATCTCCCATTCCAAGAGGTAAGGCCCACACACCAGCACACCCGCAAGAGTGTAGCCAGTCACTGTGGGGGCCAGCCCCACACATCAGTGTGCCCAAAGCAGTCCCAGCCAGCCAAGGACAAGCTCCATCCACCAGGATGTCCACGACAGTCGACAGTCGTAGCAGAGGCACCCAGCCAGTGGGCCTTGGGGCCAAACACACCCACAGCAATAATGGCTCAGTAACAGTAGAAGGACCACACAGGGGATACCCCTAGAGCTCTTGGCTCTGGTGACAAGGGCTTTAAATGGAAAAGAAAAGGCCATAACCAGAGACAACAAATTATGAAACAACAACCAAAAAAATCTCACTGATAGAAGGAAACATACAGTAAAGGCAGTGTATCAAGTATTAAAATCATCTTTTTAAAGAATTAGTTTAAGCAATTCACAAAATTTTAAAATGTAAAACATGACATCAAAAACATAAAATATTGGTGGGGGGGGAGGGGTGACAGAAATGTAGCACATTTAGAATGCCCTCAAACCTAAGTGACTATCAACTTAAATAGACTACTATAAATGTAGGTGTTACATATGAACCTCACGGTTTACCACAAACCAAAAACCTAACAAGATACACAAAAAAGAAAAAGACATACAAAGGATTATGAGATTACTACAAATAATTAAACAGCAACAAATTGGACAACCTAGAAGAAATGGTTAAATTCCTAGAAACATACAATTTTCCAAGACTGAATGAGAAATAAATAGAAAATCTGAACAGACCAATAACTAGTAATGAAATTGAGGCAGTAATCAAACAATTTCCAACAAACAAAAATGTAGTGCAAGAAGGCTTCACAGGTGAATTTCATCAAACATTTAAAGAAGAGTTAACAACTATCCTCAAACTATTACAAAAAAACTGAAGAAGGAATCCTTCCAAATCCAAGGAAGGATGCAAAGAGGTCAGCATCTCCCTGCTACCAATACCAGATAAATATATTTCAAAAAGAGAAAACTACAGGCCAACACCAATGATAAAGAGAGAAGCAAAAACCCTCAACAAAATATTGGTAAAGAAAAATCAACAGTACATTAAAATGATCATACATCACAACCAAGTGGGATTTATCCCAAGGATGCAAGAATGTTTTAATATCTTCAAATCAATCAATACACCACATTATCAAATTAAAGGATAAATATCATATGATCATGCCAATAGGCATAGAAAAATGCATCTGAAAAAAATCAGCCTCCATTTATAACACAGACTCCACAGAAAGTGAATACACAAGGAACATGCCTCAACATTATAAAGGCCATATATGACAAACTCACAACTAACATTATATGCAACAATGAAAAGCTGAAAGCTTTTTCTCTAAGATTAGGAACAAGACAAGAACGCCCACTCTTACCACTTTTTTTCAACATAGTACTAGAAGTCCTAACCACAGAAACCAGGCAGGAAAAGGAGATAAAATGCATCCAAATTGAAAATGAAGTAAAAGTCACTATTTGCCAATGACATAATACTACATATATAGAAAAGCCTAAAGACTCCATCAAAAAACTATTAGAACTAATAAATGAATTCAGTAAAGTTGCAGGATACAAAAATCAATCCTATTTCCACACACTAATAATGTTCTAAAAGAAAAATCAAGAACCAATCCCATTTACTAGAAAATCACAAAGAATAAAGTAACTAAGGAGATGAAAACCTATATTCTTAAACCTACTGGACACAGATTAAAGAAACTGAAGATGACACAAACAAATGGAAACATACACCGTGTGCACAGACTGGGAGGGTTAACACTGTCCATACATCCCAAAGCAACCTGTAGATTCAATGCAATTTCTATCAAAATATCAATGGCATTTTTCACACAACTTTAATGCATAATCCTAAAATCTGTTGGAACTTCAAAAGACACCAAGCAGCCGAAGCATCTTAAGAAAGATGAACAGAACTACAAGTATCGTGGCCCCTGATTTCAAACTATATTACAAAGCTATAATAATCAAAACTGTATCTTAATAGTACAAAAAGAGACACATGTATCAATGAAATAGAAAAGAGAGTTCAGAATTAAGCCCATGCTTATACAATCAATTAATTTGTGACAAAGTAACCAAGAATATACGCTGAGGCAAAGAAACCTTGTCAATAAAAGCTACTTGTGAAAGAAGAAGAATGGACTTCTTACCAATACAACATACAAAAGTCAACTCAAAATGGATTAAAGATTTAAATGTAAACAAGTGGAAAAAAAAAAACATAGGCAATAGAAAAGAGTTCAGAATTGTCACCCTGCTTATTTAACTTATATGCAGAGTACATCATGCTAAATGCCAGGTTGGATGAAGCACAAGCTGGAATCAAGATTGCCAGGAGAAATATCAACAACCTCAGATATACAGATGACACTATCCTAATGGCAGAAAGCAAAGAGGAACTAAAAAACTGCTTGATGAAGGTGAAAGAGGAGAATGAAAAAGCTGGCTTAAAATTCAACACTCAAAAAATTAAGATCATGACATCCAGTCCCACAACTTCATGGCAAACAGATGGGGAAACAATGGAAACAGTGAGAGATTTTATTTTCTTGGGCTCCAAAATCACTGTGGACAGTGACTGCAGCTATGAAATTAAAAGAGGCTTGCTCCTTGGAAGAAAAGCTATGACCAACCTAGACAGCGTATTAAAAACCAGAGACATTATTTTGCTGACAAAGGTCCATATAGTCAAAGTTATGGTTTTTCTAGTAATCATGCACAGATGTGAGAGCTGGACAATAAAAAAGGCTGAGCACCAAAAAACTGATGCTCTCGAACTGTGGTGCTGCAGAAGACTCATGAGAGTCCCTTGGACTGCAAGAAGATCACATCAATCAATCTTAAAGAAAATTAACCCTGAATATTCATTGAACATCAATTCAACATTCATTGATGCTGAAGCCCCAGTACTTTGGCTACCTGATGTGAAGAACCGATGAATTGGAAAAGACCCTGATGCTGGAAAAGACTGAAAGCAGGAGGAGAAGGCAACAACAGAGGACGAGATGCTTGGGTGGCATCAATGATTCAACAGACTTGAGTTTGAGCAAACTCTGGGAAACAGTGATGGACAGGGAAGCCTGGCATGCATGGTTCGAAAATAGTCGGACAGGGCTGAATGAACGACTGAACAACAACTCCTCAGGGAAGCTCAAAAAAAGCAAAAATAAACAAATGGGATTCCATCAAATAAAACAGCTTCAGCACAATGAAGGAAATCAGCAATGAAACAAAAAGGAGGGTCTACCAAATGAATGGGAGAAGATATCTGCAAATGATATACCTGATAAGGGATTAATATCCAAACTATACAAAGAAGTTACACTCAATATCAAAAACACTAAACAACTAATTAAAAATTAGGCAGAGGACATGAATAGACATTTTTCCAAGAAAGACATTCAGATGACCAACAGACACATGAAAAGATGCTCAAAGAAATGCACATCAAAACCACAATGAGACATTCCTGCATACATGTTAGATGAGCTATTAGCAACAAGATAACAAAAAACGAGAAACTGGTGAGGATGTAGCAAAAGGAAACTCGCATGCACTTTTTGGTAGGAATGTAAATTGGTACAGCTACTATGAGAAACAGTATTTAAGTTCTTCAGAAAATTAAAACTAGAATTACCATATGATCCAGCAATTCCATTTATAATTAGTTATTTGAACAAAATGAAAACATTTATTAGAAAAGACATATGCACCCCTATTTTCACTGAAGCACTATTTACAGTAGCCAAGGCAGGAAACTGAAATGTCCATTAATAGATGAATGGATAAAGAAGATGTAGTATATATACTATGAACTACCATTCAGCCATAAAAAAGAGTAACACGTTGCCATTTGTGACAATATGGATGAATCTAGAGGCTATTATGCTAATTAAAATGTCAGACAAATAAATACTATACAATTTCACTCATGTACCAAATCTAAAACACAAAACAAAATAAAATAGATACAGACTCACAGATACAGAGAACAACCTGGCAGTCACCAGAGCAGAGGGAGTGCAACAGAATAGGTGAAGCGGATTAAGACGTACAAACTTAAAGTTATAAAATAAACAAAGTCATGGGCATATAGTATACAACACAGGGAACATACTTGATAATATTCCAGTAACGGTGTATGGTGACATATGGTTACCAGACTTATTGTGGTGATCAATTCATAAGGTACACACATGTTGAATCACTATGCTGGACAACTAAAATTAATGCAATACTCTATCTGACCTATACTTCAATTAAATTTTTGAAAAGGCTATAAACCATCATATTATCTATAACTTAAGATAAGGAGGATAAACCATGCCTGAGTATAAAGGGCATCAAAAGGATTACTTGATTCTGTTTGGTCCAATCGGAACTCAAGAGTCCTAATGTTTTGGAATGGATCTAAATGACCATCCAACTGAGCAGAATCCAACAGACCACTTAAAAATACAATGCTCATCTATAACATATACAAAAGAATATATATTCAATATATATTCAAATATATTTTATACATATGAGAATGTTAGCACATGAATGCTTTTCTGACACCTTATTTAAATATGTTGAGTCTATTTTCTTCCAATTTTATGTGGTTAGAACACTTTTATTTTGCAAATTTTAGAAAATAAAACATTATTTAAGGTTTTTTTTTCAGTACTCTTAACAATTCTTCTCATCCCTCTCCATGTATGCCATCCCTCTTTTCAAGAATGAAGGCTAATTCTTTCCCTTTGAATATCCACTAATTTTTTGTTTGTTTGTTTGGTTGGTTGCAGCTGGGTCTTAGTTGTGTCATGTGGTATCTAGTTCCCTGACCAGGGATCGAACCTGCGTCCCCTGAATTGGGAGTGTAGAGGCCTTAGCCACTGGACCACCAAGGAAGTCCCTCCTAAAACAGTCATTAAATTCTGTCTCAGATTAATCTGGTATAAGTATGACTTGTTTTCTCAAAAATTTCTTCTTGTTCTCAGGGTTAATGGCTCACACAGCACATGCTTAAGACCATCCTTTATCTTAACACCCCCTTGTGTTAAGTGGGCCATCAGTGGTTATGACCCAGGAGGTGAAGACAGACCTGTATCTTTATGCTCACTCTTTCATCATCTAACCACATTTTAATTTTAACAAGGTTACAATTATTCAGGCAATCTATGTTAAATGGCATCAAATCTCAACATGACATTGCCAACAAAGTAGTTTTAGCAGGATTCACTGATGTGGCCAATCAAAAAGTTTTTGTGAGCAAGGTACTGAATGACAGAATGAAGTCTCATAACTCTAATGGAGGTTAGGTTCCAAAATCCCAGGCAAGGTGACAATCATCATGATCAAACCACCAAAGAATGCTCCTTTTATCACTCATACACTACAATAGACATAGCTTTCTGTATTCAATTATATTAACGCTTGAGAATGTCTAAGTTAGAAAAAAGGGGAAAGAAAAGGCAAGTCAATCAATGTGTACATAGGATGGGCTCCCCCGGTGGCTCAATGGTAAAGAAATCACCTGCCAAGGAAGAGACGTGGATTCAATCCCTGGGTCAGGAAAATCCCCTGAAGATGGAAACAGCAACCCCTCCAGTATTCTTGCCTGGGAAATCTCATGGACAGAAGAACACGGCAGGCTACAGTCCATGGTGTCACAACGGGTCAGACAAGGCTGAGCAACTGAGCACATAATTAGCAAACAGGGTACGGATCAAGTATTCTAAAGGGATCCTGACTGCCCAAGAGATTCATACATTCTATTTTAATATTAAACAGCTATAACCTTAATGTAGGTTAATGAGTTTGTTTGAAATTGTGCTGAATAAACAAGATGGGGGAGGAGAAGAGCATCAACTTGGAGAGCATGGGTATACTGGGCACATTCACAATTCAGCAGAAATTGAAATGCGTATGATGCAACTTTGGGCTTCCCTGGTGGCTCAGTTATAAAGAATCTGCCTGCAATGCAGAAGACACAGGTACAACCCTGGGGTCAGGAAGATCCCCTGGAGAAGGAATGGCAACCTACTCCAGTATTCTTGCCTGGAGAATCCCATGGACAGAGGAGCCTGGCTGGCCACAGTCCACAGCGTCGCAAAGAGTCAGACACGACTGAAGCGACTTAGCACACATTCATGATGCAACTCCACTGAAAGCTATGGGCCCAGTTGCTTGATTTCAAGGTGTCTGTAACTGATATAGCATTATGTTAACTTAAAGAATAAATATACCTGCATTTCATTGATGTGCTCAGAAAGTATTTATAAGCATTTACTATGTGCCAGCTATGAAAAATCTCAGCTGCTGTTCACAAGGTGTTTACATTCTACAAGTAACAGAGACTATTACTAAGTATCATGACAGAATAATGTCTAAAAAGTAGAGTGGAACAGAAAGAACTGCCTAAATCTCCTGAAGGAGTCAGGAAAGTCTTCAAAAAGGAAATGGTGCTAGGAGGAAGAAGCAATGAAAACAGGACATTCTAGGCAGAGGGAAAGTTTGCATAAAAGTAACCAGTAAAAGAGAATGTGACAATTTCAACTGATCTCCATGGGCTGGAAGTAATGGTAAATTGTTTTGTAATATTTAATTCATAAGAAAAAACTTGAATACTAGGGTGATAGTGAGGTTCTATAGAAACTAGCAGGAAATTAACCATATTCTGTATCCGCCAATGGTTATGCAACTACCTGTTCTGCTACTTTAATGTAACCACTATAAAAAGGGAACTAACTGTGGATAAGAAAAACAATTTCAGGAGAATAAAGTATTTACTTGCAACTTCTACTTTAGCTTTTGAGAGTACTACAATGTGAATACTCTGACTGCCTTGGAAGTGAGGTGGCAGTATGGCCTCATGCTAAGCATCAAGGCTCTTCTAGTCTAGTAAAGTAGATTTGAATCCTTAGCTATGTGATCCTGGGGAAATTGCATAATCCTTCTTCATCTAGGAAATAAAGATAATACCAGCTCACACCATTGTTAATGAGGGTTAAAGAAATAATGTATGTGAAGTCTTTAATTACAGTATTTGTAACAGAGTAGGTAGTCAATAAATGATGAAATGAAATTCTAATTTGCTCAGTTGTATCTGACTCTTTGTGACTGTAGCCCACTAGGCTCTTCTGTCCATGGGATTCCCCAGGCAAGAATACTGGGGTGTGTTGCCATTTCCTTCTCCAGGCGATCTTCCTGACCCAGGGATCAAACTAAGGTCTCTTGTACTTCAGGTAGATTCTCTACCATCTGAGGCAACAAGGAAGCCCTAATAAATTATAGCAGCTACTAGTTATTATTATGCTTTACGTTGGCCTTGAAAGTTATATTTCAAACTAATGTCATCATCAGTTTATTTATTCCTATTTATTCTAGAGGAAAAAATGGATATTCTCTTTTAAATCTTTTAAGTTTAACACTGATGCTACTGAAACTTACAGTATTACTTGGGTTACAACCCTTAATAAGTGTTGAGCTTGTGACTGAGAGTAGTATTAATAACTTCATTTTATTATATTTTAAAATGGGACACCTTAATACATTCAGCACTCCTTGGTATTTCATATATTGTAATAGAGAGAATTTAAGGCAGAGTGAAAAGCACACACATAATCACTCAGAGACCTGGGGTCTAGTCCCATTTTGCTGTTACTTAACTATAAGACTGTGGAAAAATCACCTATTCATTTAACACCTCTATTTTCTCACCTGCTAAAGACTGAGTTCCTCTTTAAAAGTTTACACTCTTGGGAGAGGTGGGAATGGAGACCTACTGTTTAAGGGCCACAGAGTTTCAGTCCAGGATGATGAGAGGATTCTGGAAATGGACAATAGGCAGTTGTTCACAGCAATGTGAATGTAATTAATGCCACCAAATGGTATACATAAAAACGGCTAAAGCAGTAAATTTTAGGATATATTTTACCATGATAAAGAATTTTACAGCCTGTGCTCTGTATGCCTTAAATCACTCATTCACCCCTCATTCACTGAAACATTTATTAAGTGTTTATTAGAAACCAAGCACTGTGATAAGGAATACAAGCAAGACTTAGAGCAGAGTGGGAAAAATAGACAGCTGTCCAAATAAGTGCTATAAACTATCAGATGCTTCATAAGAGACTGGAGTAGAAGTTACAAAAGGAGGAGTCCATTACATCTGAGAGGGTCAGAAAAATCTTTTAAGAAAGACCAATTAGCTGAGGGTTAAAAGAACAGCATGTGGATGATATGCGTGACTAGAACTGTTCCTGCTCCCATAGTTAACTCCCATACTTAACTTTCAAATCTTCATGACTAGAACAGGACAATTCTCTGACAGTAAACACTGGAAGTATCTCTTAATTAATCCAAGATGGTTAAAGGTTCAAATTTAGTAATCCCTTTCTTCATTATCACCAAAGAAAAAAAGAGGCAGGGGGGTGGGGGGGGGGGGGGGGGGCGGTGTGGAATTCAAAAGCCACTACATTAATCTCCAAGCAAACCACACATTAGAATGACAATAAAAGCTACATGGGTTTTCCCTGCTAATTCAGGTAGACACTAAAGGGAAAAAATGCACATCTTCTATAAAGACTGGATGTTGTTTATACAAGAAGTAGAAGAACAGCATAATGGACCTTATTATAGCACTAAAATAAGGTATTATTTGAATAGTTTGCTTAGAGAAAGTGAATGACTCATTTAGGGCACCATTAAATAAGTGATTGCATCAGTGCAGCAAACAGTGCCCTGTGAGAGTTCAGACCCTTCAAATGGAAGAGTAATTTACTTTCAGGGAGCACCTTTGCTTTCACTGGGAATTGGGACTATAAACAAACTTATGTTTTCATTATTGTGTTTTCTAAAAGCTGTTTGGTTTAAAATAAACCAGTCTTCTAGAGCCCTTGAAATTCTAAAGGCATTAAAAATAAAGAAAGAGATCAGTTAAATTTTTCAGTTATAAATGTCAAAAGGTGTTAGAGGGTCTATATGAAACATGGAATGGGGAGGCATTTCCTCTTAAAATAAAAATATTCATTAGGTGTCAGTCAATAAAGCCCTGTCAAAAGGAAATAAATGCAAAGGCTTAAGATCCAGGAAATGGTGGGAATGACCATTACTAACATTTATTAACATCTACTTGTAGCTCTACGAGGAGAGAGAATCCTTCAGCAGATGAGCATACAGTAAGACATACTTTTTGTTACACATTTTGGCTCAGATCAAGGGGTCAGCCAGCAACTGAGATACAGATTGTTTTCCAGACTTAGTCTGGAGTTCTCTCCTTACTCAAGGTATTTGTTATTAGTAATTTTCTATGAATAGTTATTAGCCTATGTACCACAGATCTGGTTTGTTTTTAAAGAAAAAAAAATAGAAATACAAGAGGTATAAAGTAACATACAGAAACAGTATGGGGCAATAAGAATAACTGGAAATGAGGACTCAGGGAGCCTGAGCACACACAGCAGTTCTGCCATCAAAGAAGCCAGGGTCGATGTTAAGTCATTTACGTGTTTTCAGCTTTAGAGTACTTTTTTTTTCTTTTAATATGTATTTACTTGGCTGCGCCAGGTTTTCTCTGTGGCGCAGGGGACCTTCGAGCTTCCCTGCGGCACACGGACTCTCTGGTGCGGCGCACGGAATCAAGTTGCAGTGTGTGGGATCTAGTTCCCCAACCAGGGTCAAACCTGGGCCTCCACACTGGGAGGGCAGAGGCTGAGCTACTGGACCGCCAGGGAAGTCCCTGGGTTCTTAAAAAGTAACATGTATGTATGGATATATGTATTTAAGTAGAAGTACTATCTCAAACAAAAGTTTCCCTGGAAGCTTCCGTACACACAGGGAACATAACAGGGCTGCTCTGACTGAAGACAAAAAGGGAGCCTGGAGTTCTGCCCAAATAACCCTCCTGTGTCTTGGGGGATACCTCAGCAGAACCCCTAGGCTATTGAATGTACTATTTAAAATTGCTGGATAGATGAGTGGATGTTTCACGTTCTTACATTTCATGGACTGGAAAAGTCCAGAAAGATTTTGAAAGAACATAATATCAACATAAATAAATTTAGTTTTGCTTCATGAAACTATTGTTGGCTTGAGAAAAAGATATTATAAACCAGTTTTAGGAAACATCTCCAGAATATCTCTCAAGGATATTCAAGTTCTTAAATTATACAACTTCTTCTACTCCTTTTGTGAAAGAATTAACCAAAACCACTTTAGGTATCCAAGAAACTATTTTACTATTCTATAAGCACATTAATAAAGTGCCTCAGAGTTACTAAAAAAAAAAGCACTAAAAAAAACCAAGGAGAAAATAAAAGTTAAAATTCATGGTGGCTATACAATTCAACCTCAAAATATACACATCATTTTAAACACTGTTTTCACATAATTTCCCCCATATCTAAAAATGAGAACTACCAGCACCATCAGTAATACAGTCCAAGCAATGCTTAACTTTCAGGAAACTAAGCTGTTTCCCACTCTTGGCTCCTTGGTAGTCAGTATTCAGTTTCATCAAGCCACCCAGAGGTTGATACAAACACTTCAGACCATCAAAGCAACCTGAGGAGATCGAGCAGGATAATGAGGTAAAGCTGTATTTCTAGGATTATGTAACCACCCTGAACCCATAAAACAACGTGGTCTATTCATTATTGCTCCAACTACTTTTTCTTGTGCCAGTTAAAAATTTGTAACTTATAAGAACATACAATATTCTGTTCTAAAGTAAAAGTCAAATATTCTTTAATAGTTCAAATATTTCTCTGCTAAAGAAAGTTTAAATATCCAAAGACCTCTATCTCTCAAATCACTAGACACTGGGTACCCTGAAAACTTTCTTAGAAGTTTCAACTTCGTATTTCTAACTCCTGGCACTGCATATAAAGGTGCAGATCTTTATAGGCAGATCTTAGACATATCTTTGGGCAAAATGCTGATCAGCTTTCTGGGAAGTCCATTCCAACTTTATTTTACTACATTCTAACTTCAAAGCAATTTTTCTTCAGAATACTTACTATGTTGGGGAAGAGATAACCACCAAGCATCATTTACAAAATTATAAACTCACAATACCACTAAACCTTCTCTTTTCTGGGTAATAAATATAATTCTATCAACTTTTATTCTAACACATTTTTCTAATTTCCAAAGCAATTACACTGTGTCTTCTATATTCCTTTCCTATAACATGAGGCTCGCTAAATGAAGCACAAAACAAGTAGAAAACAGATCTGGAAGGCTTCCTTTCTCACACTTCTATTTCTATACACTGATTTCTTAAAATAGCTATAAATGGGTAAGACCACACCTCTGGTGGTATAGTAAGTCACCACCTTCTGTTACCACTCAGGCATCCTTTAGACAGAGGTTCAGTGACTAAAGGATGAGCTGCACTGAAGCGGACCAGAAGGCCTCAGGAGGCAACCGCCTCAAGTCACACAATGGTTATGTTTAACCATATTAGAAAGAAGATAAAATTTACTCTGACACTTAAGCCACAGCCATCACTTCAAGCATGTTCACACGCATGCACACACACACACACACACGATTGGAAACCCCATACCCCAGCTCATGCATTTCTTCTTAGACATCACGGAACCTTGGGCCATCACCTCTTCACAGAGACCCTCTGACATCTGCTGGGTCTGTTTCAAAAGGGACACCTGGGAAACTCCAGAGCCTCCAACTTCGGTAACTTTATTTTGAAAAGCAGCGGGGAACCTACAGGTTAATCCAAGCGAACTCCTCGGCCTCCATGAGTCAGCCTGAGTCTGTCACTGCCATCTGTCCCTGATGTCCTAAGGAACGTTTGAGTCCTGGCTACAGCCTGTCCTCTCATCTCTCTGCTAACATCACTCTTCTAAAAAGGCCGCTGTCTCTGAGCACTCACACAAGGCGAAGAAATGCAGGCAGCTTGACTACTCAGAGCAATACTAAAACACAGTCTCTATTGAAAGCTGGCTGTGCAACAAAGACAAGTCAGTTGTTCTATTCTTTGTTCTCAACACAGTCCTTAGTGCTTGTACATAAATGAAACAACCTTTTGACAAGGAAGTGCTCCTCCTTTCTCAGACATCAGGAAACAAACATACAGGACAAACATGGGAAGCGGTGTGGAGCAGAGCGGTGGGCTTGTCTTGAGGAGTTCACTTTAGAGGTCAATCCCAGTGGCAAAACCTAACTCTGAAGGCCTTTACCGCTTTTTATTTCCCAGCTGGCAACTTATCAAAACAAAATACATACAACAACTTGTAGCAAAAGAGAAGAAGAAGCACAAGAGGCAGGCTCAAGGGTGAGAGCAATTTCCTTCTTACAGCTTAAACCACTATGAAAGATGAAGCATACAGTATCAACCAGTACAGAAAGCAAAGCATATTTAGTAACATATACAAATATGCACCAATACACACAAAGCAAATACAGTGACAGGCCTTTCTTTTGGCCCCAGATTATATCTTTCATTTTATAATTTCATTCACAGAAAGAAACAGGGGCTTTTTAGTAACATAAAATGGTTTATCTTTATGCTGAATATGCAATATTCATAAAAATCAAATGCTTTCATTAGATTTAAGATTTTCTCCTTAAATTTAAAATTTTCCCACTATAGTCCCTGAGATCTCATTCCTATGCTATGACTGTTCATATCTTCATCTTAAATGCAAATGCAGACTCCACCACCTGATTTAGCAAGTCAGGCGGCAAGCACACTGGAGTGCTCGTTTTCGGGCACCTTTGAAGACAGAGTGATATTTAATACTGAATCTAAGCAGTCTTTTCATCTTATACTGAAGAGTAATTGCTTCCCACTTTAGAACTATAGCATGAGTTATCATCTCTGACTTGTTCTCTAAGTGCATGGAAAAAAATGACAAAGAACACGATGGGTTTACTCAAGGGAGTCGGATCTTCTCTAACTGCTAAGAAGAAATCACGGCCAGCCAGGCAAAGCACAATGAGATATAGCATGAGGAATGACATGCATTTCTGTGCCCTGGTTTGTGGAAATCATTTCTATTAAATGTCCTCAGAATGCAGAGGCTGAATTTTCCATGGTGTCAAACATACCAGATAAAAATTATAGCTGCACATAGGCAAGGGTGTTTATAATAGTACATATATTTGAAAGAAACTGTACATATACAGTTGCTAAAATTTTTGTTTACAGAATTTAGTGAAGGTGGGAAACACAGAGTGCTTTCCCCTAGGTTCTAGGAGCTGAAGCAACCAATGATTTCAAGGTTATCTATTATCAAGTTGGGTTCGCATAGGCTGCCTCCTTAGTCCGAAGATGGCATACAATAAACTCCTATCAGGTTTGACCCACAGTCAACCACCTCCTATACTTAGAATGAACAAAACAGAATAAGATAGTGAAAGTACGAAGATAAATCCCTATAAACAAACTATCTCATTTCTTCACTCTATACCACGGAAGAAACAAACGAACATGAGAAAGCAAATAACATACATATACAGACTTAAATCCAATTCAAATGTCATGATGTATAAATAAATATAAAATACATATGGAAAAGAAGAGTCTTTAAATTCCATTCAACGCTACAAACATTTTCCTCATTAAAATATAAACCCTTACCTTTGCTTGTCTCTTACTGGCTTCTCTTCTGGCTTCCCTTTCCTTCAGTCTTTTTTCCTACAGGAAGAGAGGGAAAATTAGCAACCTGTAAACTTATCTAGTAAGTGTGAATCACACTACACTTTCATAGCAATTCTTAAGCCAACCAGTTAAGGCGCATTTACCTTTCAATAGATATTAATTAAGTGTCTACTGTAAGACTGGTGTAAGTTTTCATAATCATTAAAGATGTGTCAAACACAACAATGGTAAATGAAGGACAATGACTAGCTGTGGCTGTTTGAAAGGATTGATTTAGATACCTTGATTGGAAGCCAAAAGTTGTGTAGTGTGAGAAATAAATATCCTCGAATGATTGAAAGAAAAAAAAAAGATGTGTTAAACAAATATGTAATCAAATCACAGTTCAATCATTTATTAGCTGTATAGTTTTAGGCAACTTACTATCTCTCATTTTCTCACCAAAACAAGGAGATAACAGAAGCATTTCATAAAGTGGGTGTAAGAATTACATAAAATAACATAGATGCTTAGCACAATGTCTGACATATGACAGACATATGACAGGTTCACAATGTTGGCCATTAAAATAAAAAGGAAGACATGAAGTAATGACTATTTCCCTTCTCCTCTAAGAGTAGAATTTATAAAAGATGTGAAACCCTCATCCTTGGGGTTCTTAGAAAAGCAGCAGTATTTTTCTCAAAGGAAAAACAAAAGAAGATTATTCTTTTAAGCACCTTCTTTCATTGCTTTATAATTTCCGTTAGTTTTCCAATGATCATAAAACAGGCAGAAAATGCAGTACTAACGTTTTCAAAATAAGAATAACAGATATGTATAATAATAAAATTCAAAACAACAAAATAAAGCTAAAGTTGAAAAAAAATTTGTTTTAAATAGAACGCCTCTTTTCCTCTTCAAAAAACCATGGTAAAACAATATAAGGGCTAGTCTCAATCCAAAATCATAGCTAACAATATATAAATGTATTTCAAATATAATCAACTACTAGATCAATGCAAACAGTGAGCAAACAAATAATTTTTCCATGAAGTAATATGAAACTGCAATCATGATTCCCTCTTACATTAAACATCCACTAAAGTTTTTTCAGTCTAAACAATCTATCATTGTCAGGATTCTTCACACATGGCTTTCTGCGGATTCAAGAACCAAGTCTAATACATATTTGAGACACAGACCTGAGGCTGTTCTGATGCTCACAGCATTGAGAAGGGCAGAAAATTGCTACGATCCACACTATACACCCCATTTAGGTTTAAAGACTCCTTTTTACTAAAAAGTTTCAAAGCAGGTTAAATCTAATTAATGCAAAGAGGAAGAGAGCCCACAGAACTTACAGATTGAGTTTTCATAGCTTCAGACCACACAGCAAGAAAGATAAATTCTAAGTGAAACTAACAAAAATTCAAATTCAAGTGGCAATTGTTCATGTGTCATACCCATGAAATAAATCTTGTTGCTAAATTATTCTTTTCTGAGATTATTATTCTTTTTTATACTAGTTTGGGAGAAAATGGCTATTACTTTGACTTCCAAATAAAACATACAACCAGATGGGTAGGTAAAACTTAAACAACATGCAGTTTACACATGGAAACATTCTAAAGATTATTTGCAAATTCCAGGATCAAGGTCAGAAGAAAAGATGAAGAAATCAAAACTAAGAACACAATTTTTTCATCGTCAAAGAGCTTAGTAAGTGAGAGAATTAGTAGTGCTCAGTTGCTGCTGTCATGTCTCAGTCTTTGCAATCCCATGGACCGTAGCCCACCAGGCTCCTCTGTCAATGGGATTTTCTGGGCAAGAATACTGGAGCAGGTTGCTATGCTCTCCTCCAGAGGATCTTCCTGACTCAGGGATAGAACCCACATCTCCTGCATTGCACAGGATACCACTCTAATGGCAGAAAAGTGAAGAGGAACTAAAGAGTCTTTTCATGTGAGTGAAAAGGCTGGTTTAAAATTCAACATTCAAAAAAATGACTATGGCATCCAGCCCCATAACTTCATGGCAAATAGAAAAGGAAAAAATGGAAGCAGTGACAGACTTCATTTTCATGGGCTCCAAAAGCACTGTGGATGGTGACTGCAGCCATGAAATTCAAAGACGTTTGCTCCTTGGAAGAAAAGTTACGCCAAATCTAGACAGCATGTTAAAAAGCAGAGATGTCACTTTGCTGACAAAGGTCTGTCTAGTCACAGCTACAGGTTTCCCAGTAGTCATGTATGGATGTTAAGAGCTGGACCATAAAGAAGACTGAGCACAAAAGAACTGATGTTTTCAAACTAAGTCCTCGAAAAGACTCTTGAGAGTCCCTTGGACTGCAAGGAGAGCAAACCAGTCAATCCTAAAGGAAATCAACCCTGAATATTCATTGGAAGGACTGTTGCTGAAGCTCCAATATTTTGGCCACCTGATGTGAAGAGCCAACTCATTGGAAAAAACTGATGCTGGGAAAGACTGAGGGCAAGAGAAGAGGGCAACAGAAGATGAGATGGCTGGATGGCATCAATGACTCAATGGACATGAGTTTGAGCAAACCTGGAGACAGTAAAGGACAGAGAAGCCTGGGATGCTGCAATATATGGGGTCACAAAGAGTCAGGCATGGTGACTGAACAACGACAAAAATGAAATTAATAGTTTTTAATCTTAACAACATGCTTTAGCCAAATGTTACATTTCCTTTTATTATTAACAATGGTCTGCTACTGGATGGGCTTCCCTGGAAGCTCAGATGGTAAAAAAATCTGCATGCAATGTGGGAGACCTGGGTTCAGTCCCTGGTTGAGAAGATCCCCTGGAGAAGGGAATAGCAACCCACTCTAGTATTCTTGCCTGGGAGAAATCCCATGGACAGAGGAGCCTGACAAGCTATAGTCCATGGGGTCGCAAGAGTCAGACATGACTGAGTGACTCACACACACATGCTGCTTGGGTAGGCTTCCCTGGTGGCTCAGTGGTAAAGAACCCGCCTGCCAAAGTAGGAGACACAGGTTTGATCCCTGGGTTAGGAAGATCCCCTGAAGGAGGAAGTGGCTACCCACTCCAGTATTCTTGCCTGGGAAATCCCATGGAGAGAGGAGCCTGGCAGACTACAGTCCATGGGGTTACAAAATAATTGGACGCAACTTAGTAACTAAACAACAATAACTGTATGGGTCTTTCATTCTAACAGCATTTTTTACCTGATAGCATTTTATGTATTGGGTTGGTCAGTAGCCAACATCTTTTTCCATAAGATGGCTCAAGTAGCACTTAGTTGTCTTTAACTTCATCCAAAACAAATTTTGTTAGACTGCATTGTGATAGCCGTTATGCATTTAAAAAAAAAAAAAAACTTACCAAAATTGGTGAATTTTTGTGTAGTCATTTTAATACAGAAGATGGAAGAAAGCAAGCAATATTTTTGGATATGATTCTTCATAATTTTAAGAAAGGTAAAAATGCAACTGGAATGCAAAAAAAGATTTGTACATTGTATAGAAAAGGTGCTATGACTGATCAAATGTGTCAAGAGTGGTTTGTGAAGTTCTGTGCTACAGATTTCTTGCTGGATAATATCCATAGTTGGGCAGATCACTTAAAGTTGATAGCAATCAAATAAAGGCATTGAGAACAATCAACATTATTATTACAAGGGAGATACATGACATACTCCATATATCCAAACCAAGTGCTGAAAATCATTTGTACCAGTGTGGTTATGTTAATCACTTTGATGTTTGGGTTCCACATAAATGAAAGAAACCTTTTAGACTGTATTTCCACATGTGATCTTCTATTTAAACATAATGAAAAGGTTCCATTTTTAAAACAAATTGTGACAGCTGATGAAAAGTGGATACCGTACAATCACGTGGAGTGAAAAAGATCATGGGGCAAATGAAATGAACCACCACCAACCACACCAAAAGCCAGTCTTCATCCAAAGAAGGTGATGCTGTGTACATGGTGGGATTGGAAGGGAGTCCTCTATTATGAGCTCCTTCTGGAAAACCAAACAGTTAATTCCAACAAGTACTGCTCCCAATTAGACCAACGAAAGCAGCACTTGATGAAAAATGTCTGGAATTAGTCAACACAAAATGCACAATCTTCCATCAGGATAATGCAAGACCACATGCTTCTTTGAAGACCAGGCAAAAACTTATACAGCTTGCTTGGGAAGTTCTGATTCATTTGCCATATTCATCAGACACTGCACCCTCAGACTTCCACTTATTTCGGTCTGTACAAAATTCTCCTAATGGAAAAAATTTCAATTCCCTGTAAGACCGTACAAGCACCTAGAACAGTTCTTTGCTCAAAAAGATAAAATGTTTTGAGAAGACAGAATTATGAAGTTGTATGAAAAATGGCAGAAGGTAGTGGAACAAAATGGTGACTACACTGTTCAATAAAGTTCTTGGTGAAAATGAAAAATGTGTCCTTAAACCTCACTTAAGAACAGAAGGAATTTTTTGGCCAACCCAATACATTGTTTAATTTTTGCCTGTTTCCTGTGCAGAGAAACAGACAATTAAATACATTTATCAGTCACACAAATTGCTGTTGTAATTATTCAGTAACCGGCCTTCTCCCAACACACTAGAGCATCAGAAAATGGCACTTCAAAGTCCAAAAGAATAACCTCGATATGGTCACATCAGAAAAACTCTCTCTAAACAAGTAAACACAATCTCTCTTTTGGGGTTTTTCATCTAGTCACTGTAATCACAGCAGGAAAAAACATAACAAATTTCCACTGAACTGCAGTATTAATTCATCATAGTCAATGAGGAATTTTTTAAATTTCAAAATTTAAATTGGCTATCACAGATTGCATGAGCATGTGAGTAGAATTCCTTTTAAGATTTCTGCCACAAGTCTCAGGTGGATAAGGGATATCAAAAACCTTTAAAATATGAAATGAACATGACCAGGACATGAAAAAAAAGATCATAAAAAGAACAAACTTTCAATACTGGGTGACACAAAAAGGAAATTAGAAAACTTCTCTTTGTTATCTTAAAAAGCTACACTAGCACTCTACCTGAAAAGAGACAAAAGTAAACATCTGTCTTTAAACAGAGAGCAGAAAATAGAATTATGGCAATCTAAAATTTGGGAAATGAATTTAGGAAAAAAACTACAAATTTTTCTTTTGCTAAGATGGGAAAAAAGTTCTTTTTTTATAAAAAAAAAAGATGAGTATATGAATCATAGATGTTATAAATGACAAGACAAAAATAAAAGGTTGGATTATAATGACTAGGGGGAAAATATAATTGAATTTTATTAAATTCAGTAACTAGGTTCCTCAACCCCCCACTCCAAACACACACATATTTATGTGGTTTAAATACGTTAAATCCTTCCTTTTCCTATTTCATTTTTAGAACTGGTACCAAAAGGCATTTTATGCTAAGTCACAATTTTACCTTTAATTCTGCCATGCTACAAATGATAAGAAGATCATGAAACTCAATAAGAAAAATCAAATTCCCAGGAGACAAAAAAACACTAAAAATTACATTTCAGGGTACAAGATACTCCTTTATAGACATTACTATATGTCTATGTCTTTTGGCTTCTCACAAACTACAGGTCCTCAGCTTCCAGAAAAGAAAGTACCATGAAATATGAATTTCAATAGCAGCCAAGACCATATATTTAAACCACTTTCATTCCATGGTGCTTGGTAATCTGTAGATTTGGAAACCCTTGTTTCTCAGGAGGTGATGGAAGTGTATAAACCTGTTTGAATGAACCTCAGGCAACTGAGTCAGTTATGGTAAAGAATGAAGTTACCAGTTGTCAAAGAAGGAGGGGACATCGATCCTCATTTCAGTATTATAGGAACTTCTTTTTTCAGGGAAGAAAACTGGCTTAACATAAGTGAATAAAAAGAATTATTACAATACAATCATCTTTAGCCTGAAGATAACCCCTTCCCTCCAAGAATAAAACCCCAGTGAGTCTAAATCCCTCCCGAGAACTAAGATCACAGCAAGGTTCTCTGATCTGTTACCTATTCTACAGAGTTCCATCCAAACAACATAAAAAACTGGTCTTCCATATTTAAATCTATAACAACTACAATAAGGCTTTGAAGACAGGGAGAAAATAAATTTATACAGAAACACCAATTCACTAATCAATTCCTTCAAATATTTCCTGAGCTACTATGTTCTAGGCTCTGTCATGAGCTCTGGGTATACAGGGATGGAAAAAACAGACACAGCGAAGGAACCTTCCACTGCTCATCTCTGTAGTCTATGAAATGATCTTCCATTAGCACCAGATTCTGCCCCTGCTCCTCCACCTCTCCAGCTAAACTGACCTTCAATCTACAACCACCCCATCTCACTATATGGTGAGGTTTTAAAAATGCTTTAAAAATCCATAAAACAAAGAACTTAATAAAAATAGAGATAATAAACAGGTCAAAGACTTGCCACAAAGTTGATAAAACCTATATAATCTTGAGTATTTATCTCATTTTGGATGTTGGATATGACAAAGGGTTCAAGTACCCAGATAATGAAGTGAATATCATGAGATAGAGAAACCTTCCAGGTAGACATCTCTAATTATAGACAAAGGTTCAATAGCACTAGGCTGGTTCCTTTTTTATAATAAATCTGGTCATGATGGTGGTAAGAAAGGAACTGAAGGGTATGGTTGTACAAGAAGAGAATCTCCGTTCCTCCCCTATAAATAAGCTTTATTACTCATTAAGTCAGTTTGAGAATTAAGCACTGGATACATGTCCCCCCATGACGACATTTCTGATTGATGTTAGTATGTAGTCCTAAACTAAACTACGAACCACAATGCTTATTGTTTTCTAAATTTGTCTGAGACCAATGACCTGGGTCTGGAAATACGAACAATTTCTATTACTTGTCATTCCTTCTTCAAAATCCTCCTCTCGTCTTGTCATCCTCCACCTTCTGATTCACTGCCTCAGAGCTACTCTGTTCTAAGAGAATGCCTGTTGATATGAAACAGGTAGCAGCTACATGGTTAAAAACAGTGTGTAGAGAAACAAAGACCTTGGTAAGAATCCCAAGGCTACTATTTGCAAACTTTTATTCACTGTGGGGCCTTGGACAAATTACTTGACCCTTATAAGTTTTAGTTTTATCATCTGTAAAATGAGTCTAACTCACTTATATAAGTTAACTGTTAGCATATAATACAAAAATGCTTAGTGATGGGCCCAGTTAACAAACTGCTGCTTGTTACTGTCTTTAATGTTCTCGTTATTACTATTACTACAATGCCTGATTACTGCCTTCCTCCTTCTTGATTACATAAATTTATGTTTAAGACAATTGGATTCCATGCCAACTCAATTCTGTGTAAAAAACAATAAACAAAATATACTTTCTAAGAAGTCTCTTTAATTCTTAACTTTCTAATGAGTCTCCGTGGGTGGCTCAGATGGTAAAGAATCTGCCTGCAATGCTGGATACCTGGGTTCGATTTCTGGGTCAGGAAGATTTCCTGGAGAAGGGAATGGCTACACACTCCAGTATTCTTGCCTGGAGAAATCTATGGACAGAGAAGCCTGGTGGGTTATAGTAATATTCATCCGAGGAGTTAAGTAGAATCCAGAAAACTCTGCAAACAGTTCAGAGTTACATTCTGACATGTCATCTAAATACACAATCCAAAATGGATACAACAATCAAAGCAAATTTCAAAGAAATGAAAGAGAACCTCATAAGGAATCACTTCTCTCTACTCTCAGCTACTATAACAGATATTATCACACCAAACAGAAGGTATCTTTCAGAGGTAAAAGTGATGACACACCACAGAGCAGATTTTCACTCCATTTAAGTCAAAAACCTTTCAGTGATATGACTCATGGCCCGTCTTTCACAGTTTTAACTAAATTATCAGAAAACACATTGTTTCTGTGCAAAAAGCAGTGCTTTTGTATTTACAACTTAATTTACTAATGGTTTTATATGTAAAAACATATTAATTTTACTTCTGATAAATAGTTTCAAGACACAAAGAAAACAGTAATACACCTAATTAAGTATAGCTACTTATAAACTGCCAGAGAAAGCAGAAGACCTAAATGGTCTCAGAAGAAAATGATGCTTAATGGCTAAAATGAAGACTCATAAAGAAAAATAAAGATACTAACTGGATAACCCAAAGCAGTTACACAAGGGCTCCAGAAGTCCCCAGAATAAGTGGCCAAATTCCAGCAAGGGGCAGCTGAATTCCATTCCCAGTGAGGCTATAAACTATATCATCTTTATTTCTTCTTTTTTATTTACTTTTTGCTATAAATCTTTATGACAAAGATATTTATACTTGAGTCATAGTAGAAATTACACACTTTTCAGAATTTGGTAGATGAAAAAATGAGTAAAGGACAGGTGTAATAACATGGAGGAATAACATGTGGGAATAAGTGAGCAGCTGAGACCCACATTACAAAGACGGAGAGCATTTTCAAAGCTATCACGTGAGGCTGTTAATTTTAAACAGTAGGAAAAAACAATTACTTCCAAACAGAATCATTGAGACTAAATTCACTTATTATATTAACTATCTTACTCTTCTGAACCAAAAATATATCATGAAATATTTTCAACATGCTGAAAGATTTTTAATCTCATAAAAGCTTCTAAAATTGACACATTTTCCAAAATATATGTATCATAATATGTATCAAATACAGAGTTATGTTATAGATTTTATGGAGTTTTACTTTCATTTTATTCTCACATCTTACCTATACACACAGAGCCAGGGGATCTCTCTAATCACTTGTTATTAACTCCTATTATCTTTCCCTCAATTTTCAGAATAGGAAAATACAATTCAAACTGATGACTAGTGATCCAAATGGACTAGGTAATGCTAGGACTCCAAAGCAAGTATTCAAACTTATTACAGTGCAACACTCTCTCCACTAAACATTATGCCAAATGTTAAAACCTGCCATTAAAAAAAAAATACATATGCATTCTAGGTAGAAATCCAATCCATGGCCAACTGGTACATAATTGATTTGAGCACCTGTATCGTATCTTATGGGCTTCCCGTAGCTCAGCTGGCAAAGAATCCACCTGTAATGCAACAGACCTGGGTTCGATCCCTGGGTCACAGAGATGCCCTGGAGAAGTGGCTACAGACTCCAGTATTCTTGCCTAGAGAATCCCAATGGACAGAGGAGCCTGATGGGCTACAGTCTATGGGATCGCAAAGAGTTGGACACGACTGAGAGACTAAGCACACTGTATCTTATGTATGCTATTATAATAAACTAAGTGTTCAAAAATATGAAATTTCACTAATTTAATACATAAATACTTAAATTTGTTTAAATAATAATTTTACCGATGAAAATACCAAGAAACGAATCATATTTGTGCCAGGTCACATTCCCATAAGTTGAATAAAGGGAAGATTACTTTGGTTTCTTCTTTGTGCTCTTTTTAGGCTGCATAATATTTTCAGTCTCCAATATAGAAAGTATGCCATGGGCCACTTTGTGCAGAATATACTTATTTTATATAAAACAACAAACTTTGCTTTAAACAACAAACTTGTTTTAAAAAGATCTTAAACCTCTTTTAGTTACAGAGAACTGGTTCAAAAACAGTAGCATGTAAAGTTCTTGCGATTTCTCTCCCACTGTATCAGCCCCAAACTGCTCCCTTCAACCTTGCTGTGAGACAGTCACAGTGATAGTTTTAAAGTCATATGCTATGTTTTAACAATGGTGCAAAGAAAATAAATAAATAACGTCTCAAAAAAAAGTGCAAATGAAAAAGTATAGAACAATCTATAGTATTGTAGAATACTGTAGTATGAATGTAACAAAGGGATAAAATAAGAATATGCATTTCTATTTACTAGTCTTTGAATAAAATAAAAAGAAACATTAATAATTAATAAAAATCTCTCTCTGAGGTGGAGGCAAGAATAAAAATGACAGGTATGGGCAGAAGCAAGACTTCTCAACATTATCATCTTGACTTTGGAAAAAACATAAAGATATTATTCATTTCAAAAATTTTAATGTAAAAAAGTTGGAGCATAGAAAATTTCTATGTAGTGACTGAATGTTCACAGTTAACTACGATTTAATTACAATCTTCCTAAGAATAGAACCCACATATTTTATTATTTTTATTAATATTTATTTATTTGGCTGCTCTGGATCTTAGTTGCAGCACTTGGGACCTTTGCTCCTCATTGCAGTATGCAGGTTCTTTAGCTGCAACATGTGGGATCTAGTTTTCGAACCAAAGATCGAGTCCAGGTCTCCTGCATATGGAATGTGGAATCTTAGCCACTCGATCACCAGGGAAGTCCCAACACCATGTATATTATATATTCCATCTTCACAGTCTAAGGCAGAGCCTAGCACACAAACACTGTATAATAAATATACAACAGTAACTTGAAATTAAGTTCCTAAATATTTCAGAGACAATATTTTACAACCCAGAAACAGTAATAACTTCCACACATTGGAAAGAGGGGTGAAAGGGAAAATAAGAAAAGGGGAAGAAGCAAATGGGGGTAGGGGGAGCCTTTACTTAATGTAAATTCTCCGTATTTCTTTTTACTTACTGCTGACTACACTTTAAAAATAAAGGTAAAATGTTCTTATGCTGGATAAATACTTTAAGAAGACTGCAAGCAGAAACATGACAAGCTGCTTGACATTCATTATTATTAAAATTTTTAGCAATAAATTATTAACACCAAATTTCTACTTAAAGTACTGTGCTAAAAGCAGCAAACTGTATATCCCCAAACTGTAACCAGCATATTTTAGGTTCATTTGTTCTCCATATTTATGGAGTGTTTTTCCTCGCCATTTATTTTCACCTCTGAAAGCTATCTTCAAGAACTAAATTTCTTATTCATTAAATGCTACTGTGAAGCTGTATCAAACCTTAAAGAAATAAGAATTGCTATACTATTAAAAACAATTTACTGGGTCATTAAATAATAACAAGATCAAATAGGGGTCAAAACCTAGAGACTCATCCTCAGGATATGGTTAATAATGACAACATCCAACGACTTGAAAATTTTTGATACAGAACTTAATATTATAGTGGTGATTCTGCATATGATACTGTGTTACCCTGAGACCATTCATTGTGTCAAGAGCATACTACAGAAACTTCTTTAAAAAGGTGCATCTGTTTTAGTTCATTAATTGTCTTATTTATTGAATGAAAGGTCCACTTTTAAATAGTGCAAAAGGACAATAATATCATGAGTGGCCAGAATGGAGTACCCCTTTCTGTTTTAAGGATAATAGTTTAAGGCCAATAGGACATATGCCTATATAGAAGCACTCTCTCTCACAAGCTTTCTTTATTTTTTTTCTTAATTTAGTAAGTTTAATCTTATATCTATTACCAAGTAATCGCTTATGGAAAGATTTAAGTTCAAACTGGAATTAATACTAGTGTTGGTCAAATAGGTGAAACATGAAACACACTGCGCTTTACTCACACCATGTAACACTACTCAGTAACAGAGTAGTGATACACAGAACTAGGTGAATCTACAGATTCAAGCTGGGTGACAATACTCAATCCTAAAAGGCTATATCCTACAGTTTCATTTATATATATTCTTGAAATGACAAAGTTATAGAAACGGAACTCCTGGTACTATTTCTAACAAGTGTACAACTATAATTATCTCCAAATTAAAACTTAATTTGAAAAAAAAATCACTATAATTTGGGTTACCTCAACCAAAAGCAGATTTAGGTGACACTCTCAGAAACCAGTTAGTACACAAAGACTCCGCCAGCAGAAGGAAAAAGGACTAGATAAAAGAACAAAATAGCCACAGAAAAATAAGTGCTAAAGAAAATAGTAAAGTAACTCGGTTATTAAAGACTATCTAATGAACCTTTAAATACACTTAAGACATATTAAATTCACTCAGTATTCATTCAAGATAGAAAGCTTACCCGATGCTTTGCCTTAATTTTCTTCCTATACTCTTCTTTGTCAAACTTGTCCTCTTCTTGCAGCCTTTCCCTTGCTTTATCTAAGTTGATACCACCAGCGGCGTCCTCTTCCTCAGTATCCTTGGAAACAGATTTCTGCACTTGTGGCCACTGCTGAACCAACTGCAGAGAGGAAAAAGGTGAGTATGAGGCAGGAGACAAGGAGCATCAACAGAACGGCACTTGCAATAGCAGAATGACTTTGAAATGGTGGACATACACACTTTCTGCCTTACGACCTATATTTCTGAAACTTTTAAACAAGCTTTATAATAAAAGTGAGCAAGTCACAGGAAAGTCAGGATAAAGTAATGCTGCCATAACTCAATTAAGAGCAGGATTAAAAGAAATTCTCATTGAATAATTTGGACGATAAGGTAGTTAATTCAATATCATTCAACATTCGTAGTATGCAATTCTCCACCAACTCAGCTCCAAATGATCTACACAGGGCAATAGCCAGGCTGAGCAGAGCACAGCCTTGGCACTGCCATGGCACGGCAGTGTACCTCTTCTATCCCCTCTCAGCATACCGGGTTGTTTTACTTTACTCTTTTACCAGCATTAACCTCCTTGAGGGCAGTCATATGTCTTATTCATGTATCCCAAGAACCCAACACATTATCTGGCATACATCAGGTGCTCAAAATTGCTGAAACACATATCAGCTGGTACCACACATAAAAACTGAGATAACTAAGCTAAGTATAAAGGGGAAAGTTAGTCTGGATTTCATATGCCTGCTCAAATCTACACAATTTTACACAAACATTTTATGGTTAGGAACAAGGTGACAAAGAAGACAGAGCACTGATCTGAATCAGGAGACATGGCTTAATGCCTTGGCTTTTTCACTAGCCCAGTGCATAACCCTGAATGAATTACTTAATTTCCATACATCTGTATCATTGCTTGAAAAATAAGGTTTGTTTGACTTAATCATGTTCCAGGCCTAACAGAATAAAATTCCAGACAATTGAGACAAAAGCATTTCTCTTCTTTTAACCCGTAACTGGTTGCCAGGAGGATTTAAGTAACTGCTACAGTTTCGGAAAGACTGCTGATTAAACAGCAGGAAAATGAGAGCTGTAGGCACACACCTCACAGGTGTTAAGGCCTCCTCTCACTCCTGCCATCATCTCATTCTTCAGGATGAGACTACCGTAGAGTCACCACTTGAAGCAAGGGTCACAAATGCACGAGCTGCACAGCAGCAGTCAGGAAGAAGCAGTGAAAGAGATGAGTTGTGACACTTAAGAGCACCATCCACTGCTCTGACTTCTAACTCCTTTATCAGAGAGGAAAAAATTCATCCCTCTGTAAGTGGACCCTTTCCTTCCTCGTACATTCAGTCATGTCCAACTCTTTGCAACACCATGGACTGTAGCCCGTCAGGATCCTGTGTCCGTGGGATTTCCCAGACAAGAATACTGGAGTGGGTTGCCATTTCCTCCTCCAGGGGATCTTCCCAACCCAGGGATCAAACCCAAATCTCCTGTGTCTCCTGAATTGCAGGCAGATTCCTTACCAGTGAGCCACCAGGGAAGCCTATGGGCAGAACAAATGGTAGCATTTCTTTCGGGGTTTTAGATCAGAGGTTTCACTGTGGCTTACAGTCACACAGCGCTCCTATCGGCCACACGTTTACAATGAAATATTTTACAGTTAAGGATTTACACTGAACCTGAAGTTAATGGGTATAATCTCTGCAGTTAAATTAGTAGCACAGTAAGGAACCTCAATATACTAAAAGCACTAATCTTCTCTTACAGTGAGCATATGATTCAATACTACAACTATTTCCTGATTTAGCCTGTTTCTCAAGTGCTGACCTCTTTTCTGGATCACAGATTCATTTATTTCAATTTTATAGACTTCCTGTGCAACTTCAACAACTTCAAAATTTCAATTACATTCAACTTTGTTAGTTTTCATACGATTTATACACCATTTTATTCCATATTACTAGTGCAAATTTGGCCTTCTAAACCAAAACTTCATCCCCAAAGTAACACCCAAATCTTTGCTAAATTCAGAATTAAAAGGAAACACGCCACTGCATATGGATTGTGCAGGCAGCAATTATATTAATAATCATAAAATACTTGATGTGACATGTGATACATTATAGTTAGAATAAAAAGCTGTTATTTTACCAGGGTATACACTTCTGAGGGCTTACTATCTGTTAGGCACTGTTCTAAGTGCAGAGTCAACAATACCTTTCCTCATGTAACTTTTTCATCTCAGTGGAATAGAAATACCTTCTCTCATTCCATTGGAGAGGAAATATCTTCCCTCATTCCCACTAGAGTGGAAGAAATAGAAAACCACTATATAATTATAGAACGCAAAGTCTCATGATAAGTGGTATGAAGAAAAAATAAACATAGGGCAAGGGAAATGATATCATGGTGGGCATGGGGTGCTGAGTGCTATATCAGAATGAGCAGGGAAACCCATAGGTCAGTCAGAGTGAAACAGAGACAATATTCAGAAGATCCTACTATGACCACTGACTCTAGCATCACTACTTAAGGTGAGTCGCCTGACATGTTAAATATGTTTCCTTTTAAAAAATGAAGATAATATTATTATATAATAAGTAATTTTTTTAAGGTTTTTAAAATAACATTTATTTCTTAAAAGTTAACATGTGCATAATAGGAAACCAAAAAGCACAAGAAGCAAAAAACAAAGTCATTCATAATCACAAGCAGTTTACCATATGACATGTCCTTCTAGGTCTCACAAAAATATGGAACGCTTCACGAATTTGCGTGTCATCCTTGTGCAGGGGCCATGCTAATCTTCTCTGTATCGTTCCAATTTTAGTATATGTGCTGCTGAAGTGAGCACTATAATAAGTGATTTTTATGAGCAATCTGTGAGGTAACCCCTTCCCTACTCTATGGGGATGACCAGGTAATTATGAAATGTAAATCAGACACCTATACATCTAAGGTTATTTTAAAGCAGAGAATTTTTCCCATAGTAGGCCAGTAAGTGAAAACGTGCCAATACAGCATCTAAAATTGAGGAATTGCAGAGCAGAGGCTTTCTAAAGTCAAGCAAAAGAAGCTGTGGTGAGTAGCTGTGTTATTATCCTCCTGCATGTTCCCACAGAGTATGCTGAGAGATGGACCCCATGACAAGAAAGTCTTATCTATAAAAACAGGATCTGGGAAGTTCAGAACCAATCCTGAAACAACCCAATCAAAAAATGGGCAGAAGACCTAAACAGAAATTTCTTCAAAGAAGACATACAGGTGGACAGCAAACACATGAGAAGATGCTCAACATCACTAATTATTAGCGAAATTCACATCAAAACTATGAGTATCACTTCACACCAGTCAGAATGGCCACCATCAAAAAATCTACAAACAACATTACTCTCAGTGGTGAAAACAAAGCATTCCCTCTAAGATCAGGAACAAGACAAGGGTGTGCACTCTCATTACTACTATTCAACATAGATTTAGAAGTCCTAGGTATAGCAATTAGAGAAGAGAAAGAAACAAAAGGAATCCAGATCCAAAAAAAAAGAAGTAAAATTCTCACTCTTTGCAGATTACATGATACTATACATAGAAAACCCAGAAGAAACTATCAGAAAATTACTAGAGCTAATCAGTGAATTCAGGAAAGTCACAGGATACAAGGTCAGTACACAAAAATCATTTACATTCCCATATACTAACAATGAAAAATCAAAAAGAGGAATTAAGAAATCAATTCCATTCACCACTGCAACAAAAAGAATAAAATATCTAGGAATAAACCTACCTAAGGAGACAAAATAACTGTATATGGAAAATTATAAGAGACTAATGAAAGAAATCAAAGATGACAGAAACAGATGGCAAGATAGTCCATGTTCCTAGGTAGGAAGAATCAATATTGTGAAAATGACTATACTACCAAATGCAATCTACAGATTCAATGTGATCCCTATCAAATTACTAATGGCATTTTTCAGAGAACTAGAACAAAAATTTCACAATTCACATGGAACACAAAAGACCCCAAATAGCAAAAGCAGTCTTAAGAAAGATGAATGGAATTGGAAGAATCAGCCTTCCTGACTTCAGACTACATTACAAAGCTACAGCCATCAAGACAGTATGGTACTGGCACAAAAACAGAAATATAGACCAATGAAACAAGATAGAGAGCCCAGAGACAAATGCACGCACCTATGGGTACCTTTTTCTTTTTCACAAAGGAGGTAAGAATATAAAATTGGGCAAAGATAGTGCTTCTTCAATAAGTGCTTCTGGGAAATAAGCTATGGGTAAAAGAATGAAATTAGAACACTTCCTAACACCATACATAAAGATAAACTTGAAATGGATTAAAGATCTAAATGTAAGACCAGAAACTATAAAACTCTTAGAGAAAACAGGTAAGCACACTTAATGATATAAATCAAAACAAGATCCCCTATGACCCACCTCCTAGAGTAATAGAAATAAAAACAAAAATAAAGAAGTGGGATCTAATTAAACTTAAAAGCTTTTGAACAGTAAAGGAAACTATAAGCAAGGCGAAACGACAACCTTCAGAATGGGAGAAAATATTAGCAAAGGAAACAACTAACAAAGGATTAACTTCCAAAATATACAAGCAGCTCCTGCAACTCACTATCAGAAAAACAAACAACCCAATCAAAAAGTGGGAAAAGGACCTAAACAGACATTTCTCCAAAGAAGACATATAGATGGCTAACAAACACTTGAAAAGATGCTCAACAGCACTCATTATTAGAGAAATGTAAATCAAAACTACAATGAGATAATCACCACACAACAGTCAGAATGGCCACCATTAAAGAGTTTCAGTTCAGTTCAGCAGCTCAGTCGTGTCCGACTCTTTGCGACCCGATGAACTGCAGCATGCCAGGCCTCCCTGTCCATCACCAACACGCGGAGTCTACACAAACCCATGTCCATTGAGTCAGTGATGCCATCCAGCCATCTCATCCTCTGTTGTCCCCTTCTCATCCCGCCCCCAATCCTTCCCAGCAGCAGGGTCTTCTCCAGTGAGTCAACTCTTCGCATGAGGTGGCCAAAGTACAGGAGTTTCAGCTTCAACATCAGTCCCTCCAATGAACACCCAGGACTGATCTCCTTTAGGATGGACTGGTTGGATCTCCTTGCAGTCCAAGAGACTCTTAAGAGTCTTCTCCAACACCACAGTTCAAAAGCATCAATTCTTTGGTGCTCAGCTTTTTTCACAGTCCAACTCTCACAACCATACATGACTACTGGAAAAACCATAGCCTTGACTAGACGGACTTTGTTGGCAAAGTAATGTCTTTGCTTTTCAATATGCTCTCCAGGTCGGTCATAACTTTCCTTCCAAGGAGTAAGCGTCTTTTGATTTCAGAGGCTGTGGAGAAAAGGGAACCCTCTTGCATTGCTCGTGGGAATGTAAATTGATATAGCCACTATGGAAAATGATATGATGATTCCTTACAAAACTAGGAATAAAACCACCATATGACCCAACAATCCCACTACTAGGCATATATCCTGAGGAAACCAAAATTGAAAAGGACACGTGTAGCCCAATGTTCATTGCAGCACTATTTACAATAGCTAGAACACTGAAGCAACCCAGGTGTCCATCAACAGATGAATGGATAAAGTTGTGATACATATATACAATGGGATATTACTCAGCCATAAAAAGGAACACATTTGAGTCAGTTCTAATGAGATAGACGAACCTAGAGCCTATTATACAGAGTGAAGTAAGTCAGAAAGAGAAAAAAAAATCATATACTGATGCATGTATATGGAATCTAGAAAGATGGTACTGACGAATTTATTTGCAGGGCAGCAATGGAGAAAAAGACACAGAGAACAGATTTATGGACACAGAAGGAGGGGAGGAAACAGAGGGTGAGATGTATGGAGAGAGTAACATGGAAATTCACAATACCATATGTAAAACAGATAGCCAATGGGGATTTGTTGTATGACTCAGGGACCTCAAATGGGGGCTCTGTAAGAAAATCTAGACGAGTCTGATGAGGAGGGAGGTTAGGGTGGGAAGGGACGTGGGTGTACCTATGGCTGATTCTTATTGATGTCTGACAGAAAACAACAAAATTCTGTAAAGCAATTATCCTTCAATTAAAAAATAAATATTTTTTTAAAAATACACCAAAAAAAAATCTACAAACAATAAATGCTGGAGATGGTGTGGAGAAAAAAGAATCCTCTTACACTGCTGGTGGCATGCAAACTGTAACAGCCACTAGAGACAACAGTATGGAGGCTCCTAAAAAACTAAAACTAGAACTACCCTATGACTCAGCAATCCCATTCCTGGGCATATATGCAGAGAAAAATCATCATTCAGAAAGAAACATGCACCCCATTGTTACTGCAGCACTATTTCCAATAGTCAGCACATGGAAGCAACCTAAATATCCATCATAAAGAAAATGTGGTACACACATACAACAGAGTATTACTTAGCCATAAAAAGGAACAAAATGGGGCCATTTGCAGAGATGTGGATGGACTCAGAGACTATCATACAGAGTGAAGTAAGCGAGAAACAGAAAAACAAGTATTGTTTCTTTTTTAAAATAAGTTTATTTATTTAATTTTACTTTTAATAGGAGGATAATTACTTTACAATATTTTGATAGCTACTGCCAGACATCAATATGAATTTGCCATAAGTATGCATATGTCCCCTTCCTTCTGAACCATGGTTAAAATATTGTTTATTAACACATATATGTGGAATATAGAAAAATGTCATAGATGAACTTATTTGTGAAACAGAAAGACAGAGAACAAACATATGGATACCAGTGGAGTGAGGGACTGGGATGGTCTGGGAGACCGGGACTGGTATATGTACACTGGTGCATGGTGGCCCTCAGTCGCTTAGTTGTGTTTGACTCTTGACTCTGCAAACCCCTGGACTGTAGCCCACCAGGCTCCACTGTCCATGGGACTTTTTAGGCAAGAATACTGGAGTGGGTTGTCATTTCCTCCTCCAGGGAATCTTCCCAACTCAGGGATCGAACCCCCATATCCTGCATTGGCAGATGGATTCTTTACCACTTGAGTCACCTAAGAAGCACCATATATACACTACTATGTATAAAACAGATAAGTAATGAGAACTAATTGTATAGCACAGGGAACTCTACTCAATGCTCTGCAATGACCTAATTGGGAAGGAAATCCCAGGAAGAGGGTATATATATAGATATATATATAGATATATATATATGTATGGCTGATTCACTTTTCTACACAGCAGAAACTAATATACACAGCATTTTAAAGCAACTATACTCCGATCAAAAAAAAAAAAGAAAACAAACTCTGTTGTTAATCATTAAGAAGTAGCCCAGCTTACTGTCAGAAAGGCATTCTTGCCTGTTTGCCTGCACATGTAGAGTTGACCAAATAGCTACAGAAACAATGAAAAGAGTTGCCTGAGAGGTCTTGAGAAACATTCATTTTTCTTATTAAAAAGGACATGTCAGCAGCAGAATTAAGCCTTCTAATACTTGGAAAGTACCTCAGAAATGAAGCATTTATAGAATCTTACCTCTCCTTCATCAGTAAATGTTATTTTCTTATTTACTTTAAAATTTCTCTTCATTACTTTTTTTGCTTCTGCAATCTTGGTCACTTTTTTCTTCACACTGGATTTAGAAGGTTCTTTCTTCTGTGTCAGAATATACCAAAAAAAAAAAAAAAAGCACAGATGATTAGTTAAATGGTTGTCTTATATTAACAATTTAACACTGGCAATATACTTTTCAAACTTGAATGTGTTTATTGCTCATTGGTTAATAAGAAGCATCAAAGTTGTTGTCTAGAAATAAAATTATCATCACTAAAGGAGTTTAAATTTCAATATGAGTGTTAGACATAAATAATCTTAAATGTCTTCTGTTAACTGTGTCACTAAACTTCTGTCACTAAACTGTGCTATCCTGATAATGCTGAAGCATTAGAAATTACATGATAATGTTATAAAGAGACATATAAGGGAAAGCAAGCTATCTTTCAGCTAAAAACAACAAATTTAAAAAATAGCTCTAACTTCCAAGAAAAAACTTAAAATTTTTAGACTAGAAAAATGTTTCCCTGGAAAGCACAATGACTCTAATACATTGTTTTTTACTTCCTCCTATTACAGTAATTCACTATATGAATACTGGAAAACATCCTATGATAGGTAAGCTGTGTTCAAAGGTGAAATGGTCTTACTTACTGTACAAAGGTGAAAAGTCTTACTTCTTACTCAAGAAGTAAGACTTCTTGAACAGGAATTTTGTCAACCAAAACAAATTGCTCCTTTAGTACCATGTGAACACAGAGCACAAATAAGACTTCCGTCCACTCAGTCATAATTCCCACACCCCCTTTACCCTGCAAACACTTATCAAAGAACACCACCAAGACGACTACCAGGTTGGAGATTATATTCCTAACTCCTACTAGATCTTCTTAGTTTTATCACTAGGCTGATTCTTAACAATCCTGGGTTGGCAGACACTTGGTCATCAACCTTGAACTTGTGATAGAGAGAATGCCTCTCAAACAGTGCAAAGCTGAGGGGATCATTATAATGTAAAAATAATTAAACAGGAGTTAAGTTTTAATTGCTTAAATAAAAGCACAAAAAAATAATGAGGAGAAACAGGAGCAAACTTTCTGGAGGTGATGAGACTGTTCTACTGCTTAATAGGAGTTTGTGTATACACTTGTCAAATTCATCAAATGGTACACTTAAAATTGGTGTGTTTCATTGTATCTAGATTTCTACCTCAAAAAAGAATCCTGTAAACAATACTGAACTTTAGTTAATGCCAGGCAAGCTGAAGTATATAGAAAAAAGTACAATGATATTGGCAACTTATTCAGAAATGCATTAGATGGAAAAAAGGATGATGAATGGATTGACAGAAAACTACATGAGAAAGGAAATATAGTAAAAAGTTAATTGCAGAATATGAGTGATGGATATTTTGGTATCAAAGTACACTTTTTCAACCTTTCTGTATGTTACAAATTTTTTGTAATAAAACACAGAAGGCCAGTCACAACAAGAGAAATGGTCAAAAAGCAAAGATACCAAAAACTGTCAGAATAAAATAATAGAATAATCAATCCTTCAGAGTGAAACCTCAGAGTGATGTGGATCTACATCAAGAGATTTAAGGGAATTCATGATATCACCGAAATTAAATAACAAAATTTGGGGGTATTTACATCTTTGCAATTTTATGTTTATCATGGTTTCTAAAAGAGATCTGTGTTCTTTCCCTCCTCCCCCCACACACTAAAAGGTTAAAATTGTTTGTTTTAGGGAAGTGACTGAAAGAAGGAACAGAAATGCCAATATGGGTGAGAAGACAAATATGCATTTTCCTTTTAGGCTGTGGCTTTGGTCTGATATTCTAGAATTAATCCTCACTCATTCAAATATGCATTGTTATCAACACAGAGGAGATCATAGTACATAATGCCTCAGCAATGAAAGAGACAGATGGACTCTCAACCCTCAAGGAACCTAACTTTATCAATGGGGAAAAAAGATTAAATTACTTAATCACCGATGTATTAAGTGCTCAGACAAAATATAGAGGATGAATTCTTTAAGAGGGTGCCTGCCCCAGCTAGAGTAAGGAGAGGAAGTCAAAGAAACCTTCCTTTTGAGGAACAGACGTTTGAACTGAGTAGCAAACATCACTGCATTAGTGATATATTAGTGACGAACAAATACCTTGCGCATGTTCACTGATGGAGAACTGCACATACAGCTTATAGAGTTTTAGTTCAATGTCATTCTTTCGAATATTAATTTTGGCAGGTAACACATGTTTATTTATTTTGTAAAGGATATTCAGCAAAAAAAAAAAAAAGTTATATGTATGTCTTCTTCAGCTATCTCAGCTTATGTCCCAAGAATCAAACGAATTTTGAGCACTGCTTTGCCAGTGTGTGAGATGAGTGCAACTGTGCAATAGTTTGAACATTCTTTGGCATTGTCTTTCTTTGGGACTGGAATGAAACTTGACCTTTTCCAGTCCTGTGGCCACTGCTAAGTTTTCCAAATTTGCTGCCATACTGAGTGCAGCACTACAGCATCATCTTTTTAGAATTTGAAATAGCTCACCAGGAATTCCAGCACCTCCACCTGCTTTGTTCATAATGATGCTTCCTGAGGCCCACTTGACTTTGCATTCCAGGATGTCTGGCTCTAGGTGATCACACCATCGTGGTTATCTGAGTCATGAAGACCTTTTTCGTATAGTTCTTCTGTGTATTCTTGGCACCTCTTCTTAATATCTTCTGCTGTTAGGTCCATACCATTTCTGTCCTTTGCTGTGCCCATCCCCGCATGAAATATTCCCCTAGTATCTCTAATTTTCTTGAAGAAATCTCTAGTCTTTCCCATTCTATTGCTTCCCTCTATTTTTTTGCATTGATCACTGAGGAAAGCTTTCTTATCTCTCCACGCTATTCTTTGGAACTCTGCATTCAAATGGGCATATCTTTCCTCTCCTCCTTTGCCTTTCGCTTCTCTTCTTTTCTCAGCTATTTGTAAGGCCTCCCTCAGACAAGCATTTTGCCTTCTGGCATTTCTTTTTCTTGGGGATGGTCTTGATCACTGCCTCCTGTACAATGTCACGATCCTCAGTCCATAGTTCTTCAGGCATTCTGTCTATCAGATATAATCTCTTGAATCTACATATGTGTATTTAAATTTTGAAAGATATATCCAAAGAAGATATACAAATTTATACTCTGATCAACAATCTGAGAGTAACTGATTCTCCATATCTATTTAAACAAAGTTTATTAGGCTTTACATTTACCAGTCAACTAGGCGAAAAAATATCTCAGGGAAGTTTTAATATGCATTTTTATATTAAACATAGCAAGACATCTTTACAAAGGTATTTATTTTTTCAGTGCACTGTATGTGCATCTTTTGCCAGCATTTTTAATGAATTTCAGGAATTTTATTTACTTGCAAAATTTCTTCATTTGTTAGAGATGCTTCAATATTTTCTCCCACTTTACCATTTATGTTTATATCTTTGCCATATAGGGTAATATTCTTTTGTTTTGCTTTGCTTTGGTTTTAAGAAGCAGATATTTATAATATTTATAAAATTAACTTTTTTAATAACAAAGTTTCCATTTTTTATAGATTTGTGCCATACTACATCAAAGTATAATGAAAGATTTCCTGACAAGACATGAAACATCAAAATCCCATTTTCATTTCTATTTGCACTTCTTCCACATCATGTATACTATACTCTAAAATAAAATGCCAAGAGGAAAATGTCATAAAATACAAAGTTGGTAAAGCATCAAGTCATTCTTGACAGTGATTGCTGTAGCAGGTTGCCAGGAATAACTTGGAAGATAAAAGAACAAGAATAGCTACAAACATAATAACAATTCCTATCAAAAGGGCCATGTTAGTTAGTATTGGCCTCAAGAAGATACAAAATACAATGAATGAGAAAAACCAACCTCAGCATAAGCATCTAAAACTGAAGAACATCAACAAAATAAAGAACTATCAAGCCTGGTGGGAATCATTTTCTCTATTATGCTCTCATGTTAAAGATCAGAGCATTTGTAGAATTTATAAACACTGCTTTTCCAAATTCCAAAAATACTTAACTTTGCTACCAAAAGTTAGGTACTTTAGTGCCTAGGTAACCAAACCTAGTAAAACTAGTTTATGATTTTTTTTTTTCTAAAAAAACCAAAACTGCCTGCCATGTAAACATAATCTTCAAACATCCCGTATTACTGGCTTCCCTGGTGGCACAAATGGTAAAGAATCTGTGTGCAATGCAAGAGACCCAGGTTCGATCCCTGAGTCAAGGAGATGCCCTTAGAGCAGCGAATGACAACCCACTCCAGCATTCCTGCCTGGAGAATTCCATGGACAGAGGAGCCTGGCCGGCTACAGTCCATGGGGTGACAGAGTCGGGGCAAGACTGAGTGACTAACACACATACACTCTATATTGAATGAACTACAATAATTCACATATTTTAATTTTACAGTATGAATTAAGGATACCCTGCCTGGCAATTTTAAAGCTATCTAAACTTCTCTGATGATTAGTGATATATTTGTTGCCCACTGGTATGTCTTCTTTGGAAAAAGAAGTCTATTTGCATCATTTGTCCATTTTAAAATATGATTATTTGCCTTTCTGTTTGTTTTTGAGTTGCATGTGTTCCTTATATATCCAAGATAATATTGACCCATTATCAAATATATAGTTTGTAAATATTTTCTCCCATTCTAGATTGCCTTTTTAACTTGTTTCATTTGCTGTGTAGTTCTCCTTGCTTATTTCAGCCTTTGTGCCTATGCTATTGGCATCTTAACCAAAAGATCATTGCTCAGAATATGCTACTCAAATTACAAGACCCTAACCCTACCTCCTTTCTGATAATAATCATAACAGCCGTTACAGAATTTATTCGTGTGTTTGTCTCATTACTTGATATTTGTGCCAATATCAAGTAAAACTGCCTAAAAGGCCCCATTCTATAAATCCTTCCAAATTTTGAAATATTTTATAATGTGCATTTATTCCAACACAAAATCAAACACAGGAAAGCCTACATCGACCAACAAAGTTCTTCACTTTTTTAAGGCTAGATCAGTTCTTATGATCATACTAAAAGGCAAACGTAAGTAAACGTTTATCTTTCTCTATTCTGAATGGTCCATAAAGCCATGCACTACTAATTTCACAGTAGTCCTTCTCTTTTTCTATACTGTATGGTCAATAAGAGCATGTACTACTAATACAGTGAACTGCAGTTTCAATGTCTAAAATAATAAGAAATGATTAACATAACTACAACATGTTAAGCAGCAATGACCAGATATTTATTATGAAATATTTATGATTCTTTTTAAGAGTCATTTTAACCAGTCAACAAAAATAGGAAAACACACAAATGAGCCTTGCGATCTCTTCAAGAATATCAGAGATACCAAGGGAACATTTCATGCAAAGATGGGCACAATAAAGGACAGAAATGGTATGAACCTAACAGTAGCAGAAGATATTAAGAAGAGGTGGCAAGAATACACAGAAGAACTGTACAAAACAGTCTTAATGACCTGGATAACCATGATGGTGTGATCACTCACCAAAGCCGGACATCCTGTAGTATGAAGTCAAGTGGGCCTTAGGAAGAATCACTAAGAACAAAGTTAGTGGAAGTGATGGAATTCCAGCTGAGCTAGTCCAAATCCTAAAAGATGATGCTGTTAAAGTGCTGCACTCAATATGCCAGCAAATGTGGAAAACTCAGCAGTGGCCACAGGACTGGAAAAGGTTGATTTCATTCCATATCCAAAGAAGGGCAACATCAAAGAATGTACAAACTATCACATCAAAGAATGTACAAACTATCACACGACTGTGCTCAACTGAAATGCTAGCAAGGTAATGCTCAAAATCTTTCAAGGTAGGCTTCAACAGTATGTGAACTGATAACTTACAGATGCACAAGCTGGATTTAGAAAAGGCAGAGGAACCAGAGATCAAATTGCCAACATCTGTGGAGTCATAGATAAATCAAAGGAATTCCAGAAAAACATCTATTCTTGCTTCATTGACTATGCTAAAGCCTTTGACTGTGTGGATCCCAACAAGCTGTGGAGAATTCTTAAGGAGATGGGAATACCAGACCACCTTACCTGCCTCCTGAGAAGTCTGTATGCAGGTCAAGAAGTGACAGTTAGAACTGGACATGGAACAATGGACTGATTCAAAATTGGGAAAGGAGTATGTCAGGGCTGTATATTGTCATCCTGATTATTTAAATTATATGCAGAGTACATGATGCAAAATGCCAGGCTGGATGAAGCACAAGTTGGAATCAAGATTGCTGGGAGAAATATCTATAACTTCAGATATGCAAATGATACCACCCTAATGGCAGATAGTGAAGAGGAACCAAAAAGCCTCTTGATGAAGGTGAAAGAGGAAAGTAAAAAAGCTAGCTTAAAACCCAACACAAAAAAACTAAGATCATGGCATCCAGTCCTATCATCTCATGGCATACAGATAGGGAAAAAATGGACACAGTGACAGACTTTATTTTCTTGGGCTCCAAAATCACTGTGGAAGGTGACTGTAGCCATGAAATTAAAAGAGATGGTTGGATGACATCATCAACTCATTGATCACGAGTGTGTGCAAACTCCAGGATATACTGAAGGATAGGGAATCCCATCATGCTGCAGTCCTTGAGATCACAAAGAGTTGGGAACGATGGATGACTGAAGAACAACAAAGGCACAACCAATCTTCATAAAGATTTTTGATAGCTAGATTCCTCCTTCATGATTCCCACTACCTGAATCCACAATTTAACTTGGAATATATTCCATCATCTGCTTCTTAACCTGCCACCGTAACCACTGAATGCTTTCAGAAAAACACTTTCAAATCTACCTCTAATATAGTTGCCAGTGCTTTCTATTTCTTCTCTTACTGTTCAAAAGTTCCCCCACCAAAGCCTCACTGAAACACCAGTGTGTGTTTTTTTTTTCCTTCAACATGCATCTTCTTTTTGTCATTAATTTCTTGTCAGAATTAACACCAATTTTCCCCTGATTTTAAAAAGCTTCTTCATAGCATTTCGGTCTAATAGTTCTTTAAATCTCATTTTCTCTAACTAGTCTAGGTAGATTTTTAAATATCTTTTCTCCACTTCAACCATATTTTACTCTGCTTATTTCCTTAATTTAAGTCTCATCCTCAATTGAGTTTCATGGCCAGGCAAATCCATCACTGTCTCTACGTTATCTACTATCTTAAATGGTTCATTCTAACTTTGTAGCAGTTTTTATACTGTTGCAATGCATAAAATATAAAGATAAATGATGTTTCTAATTCACTACTTTAGTAAATTTGTCTTTAGTTCAATGAAATTATCTAGGCTGTTTACTATTTTTTTTTGTTAGCCAAGAAATACGTATTATTCGCTCCAACCATGCCCCTCACTCCACACAGAAGCCACTATAGAGGCAATTTCTCAGGTATTTCCAATTGTTTAGCAAAATTAGAGCTAGCTATATTTGCCTTAGGAATTCAATTTTTAACTTGCCACTTTTAATAAACATTTCTATATTGGGAAGCAGGCAGCTGGAAGCAATTTCAAGAAATACAGCCTGATACAAGTTTTTTGTTTCTCTCTTTAGATTTTAGAAATGACAGCATGGATATCATTTTTAACAAGTGTCCAAATTGGCAACATCACATTTCTGTTGTCTCCTACAACTTCTGAAATTCTTCGAGAACTTACAAATATTATAAGCTACATACTAAAAACTCAGAAGTATAAAAAGGAAAGCTAATTTCTATCACATATCCATTCAGTTAAAGTTAAGGGAGACTGACTCTATAAAGGAGGCAATAATGGTGGTAATAAACTAAATTAAAAGACTTGGGGCAGCATTGATGAAACTACTGTAAAAATTATGGCACTAAGGTACACTCTCTCTTGGGGAAGCAGCTACCTATGTCGCTACGATCTTATACATACATATTCTATGATCTTCTACACAAAAACATACACATTTCTACTCTCTAATAAATTATAGAAAAAAATTTATATAGCCTTCACAAAGAGGTACAATAAGAGAACTAAGATATATACTAAACCCAAACTGGACCTGGTAACTGATTAGTTAAGCCATTTTTGACATGCATTTTACGACATTTAAGAGGTACTGATGTTAACCTCCCATACTTCCAAGACGAGATAATCACTGCTACTAGTTATCCGTGGTTTTAACATCTGCTATTTTTTTAACTGGCTAATATTAGTAAATCACAAGACATGCATGGGATATATCTTAACTAAGAGAAAAATAATAAACATCACCACCAAATCCAGTAAAAGTCGTATCCACAACTACATGTACATCACGTTTCCAAGCTCTGCTGTTTACAAAGTTAGCTAAGAATAAAGTACTAAATGAAAAGTCAAAGGCCAGCCTACATGTACACATTTCAAAAAAGCATGTTTGTATGATGTCCAATCATTTGAAACCAGATATTCTTTAAAAAACATCATTTATTAAATAGTGGTAAGTAAAAGCAGAGGAAGATGGCAGAGTAGAAGGACGTGTGCTCATCTTCTCACGCAAGAACTCCACAATTACAACTGTCGACAGGAGAATGATGGATCCCACCAAAAAAAGATACCCATGTCCAGGGGCAAAGGAGAAGCTCCAGCAAGACAGTAAGAGGGGCAAAATCCCATTTAGAATCAAACCCCATATCCACCAGAGACAATTAGAGGGCTCAAACAAGCCTTGTGCGCACCAGGACCCAGAGAACCCACAGAGACTGAGCCAGAACTGTGTTTGAGTGTCTCCTGTGGAGGTACGGGTCAGCAGTGGCCTGCTGTAGGGCCAAGGGCTCTGGGTGCATCAGACCTGAGTATGGCATAAGTCTTTTTGGAGGAGGCTGTCATTAATCCCACCAGAGAGCCACCAGAACTTACACAGGACTGGGGAAACAGACTCTTGGAGGGCACAAACAAAACCTACTGCACACCAGGACCCAGGAGAGAGGAGCAGTCGCCCAAGAAAAGACTGAGCCAGACGTGCCCATACATGTCAAGGAGTGTCCGGGGAGGCGTGGGTCGGCGGTCGCCTGCTGCAGGGGGGGGCACTCAGTGCAGCACTGCATGCCTGGGACCTTTTAAAGGAGGTCCTAATTATCTTCATTACCTCTCCATAGTTTGGCCTCAGGTCAAAAAACGGGGAGGGAACACAAGCTCAGTCATCAACAGAAAGCTGGATTAAAGCTTTACTAAGCATGGCCTCGCCCATCAGAACAAGACAGTTTCCCCCTTAGTCAGTCTCTCCCATCAGGAAACTTCCATAAGCTTTTTATCCTAATCCCTTAGAAGGCCAACGGAACCACAATCACAGAAAATTAATCAAACCAATCACATGGATCACAGCCCTGTATAACTCAATGAAACTACAAGTCATGCCATGTATGGCCACCCAAGATGGACAGGTCATGGTGGAGAGGTCTGACAAAACATGGTCCACTGGAGAAGGGAATGGCAAACCACTTCAGTATTCTTGCCTTGAGAACCCCATGAACAGTATGAAAAGGCAAAAAGATATGACACTGAAAGATGAACTCCTCAGGCCAGGGGAGATCAGTGAAGAAATAACTCCAGAAAGAATGAAGAGATGGACCCAAAGCAAAAACAACACCGAGTTGTGGATGTGACTGGTGATGGAAGCAAAGTTCAATAAAGGAAAGAACAATATTGCACAGGAACCTGGAATGGTAGGTCCATGAATCAAGGTAAATTCAAAGTGGTCGAACAGGAGATGCCAAGAGTGAACAACAACATTTTAGGAATCCGTGAACTAAAACGGATCAGAATGGGTGAATTTAACTCAGATAACCATTATATCTACTACTGTGGGCAAGAAGCCCTTAGAAGAAACAGAGTAACCCTCATAGTCAATATAACAGTCTGAAATGCAGTACTTGGATACAATCTCAAAAATGACAGAATGATCTCTGTTCATTTTTCCAAGGCAATGGTTTCCAAGGCAAACCATTCAATACTACAGTAATCCAAGACTATAACCCGATCAGTAATGCTGAAGATACTGAAGTTGAACAGTTCTATGAAGACCTACAAGACCTTCTAGAACTAACAACCAAAAAGATATCCTTTTCACTATAGGGGACTGGAATGCAAAAGTATAAATTCAAGAGATGCCTGAAGTAACAGGCAAATTTGTCCTTGGAATACAGAATGAAACAGGTCAAAGGCTAACAGAGTTTTGCCAAGAGAACCCATTTGTCATAGCAAACACCCTCTTCCAACAACACAAGAGAAGACTCTACACATGGACATCACCAAATGCTCAATATAGAAATCAGATTGATTATATTCTTTGCAGCCAAAGATGGAGAAGCTCTATATAGTTGGAAAAAACAAGACCAGGAGCTGACTGTGGCTCAGATCATGAACTCCTATTACCAAATTCAGAATGAAATGGAAGAAAATAGGGAAAACCAGTAGTTCATTCAGGTATGACCTAATTCAAATCCCTTATGATTATACAGCAGAAGTGTCAAATAGATTCAAGGGATTAGATTTGACAGACACAGTACCTAAAGTACTATGGATGGAGGTTCATGACACTGTACTGGAGGTAGTGATCAAGATCATCCCCAAGAAAAAGAAATGCAAAAAAGCAAAATGGTTGTCTGAGGAGTCCTTACCAATAGCTGAGAAAAGAAGAGAAGCAAAAGGCAATGGAGAAAAGGAAAGATATACCCATTTGCATGCAGAGTTCCAGAGAATACAAAGGAGAAAATAAGAAAGCCTTCTTCAGTGATCAATGCAAACAAATAGAGGGAAACAATAGAATGGGAAAGACTAGAGATCTCTTCAAGAAAATTAGAAATACCAAGGAAACATTTAATGCAAAGATGGGCACAAATTAAGATGGAAATGGTACAGACCTAAAAGAAGCAGAAGATATTAAGAAGAGGTGGCAAGAATACACAGAAGAACAATACAGAAAAGATCTTCATGACCCTGATAATCACGATCGTGTGATCACCCACCTAGAGCCAGACATTCTGGAATGCGAAGTTAGTGGGCCTTAGGAAGCATCACTACAAACAAACCTAGTGGAGGTGATAATTCCAGTTAAGCTATTGCAAATCCTAAAAGATGATACTGTGAAAGTGCTTCATTCAATATGCCAGCAAAATTAGAAAACTCAGCAGCGGCCACAGGACTGGAAAAAGTCAGTTTTCATTCCAATCCCAAGGAAAGGCAATGCCAAAGAATGCTCAAACTATCGCACAACTGCACTCATCTCACAGGCTAGCAAAGTAATGCTTAAAATTCTCCAAGCCAGGTTTCAACAGTATGTGAACTGTGAACTTCCAGATGTTCAAGCTGGTTTTAGAAGGCAGAGGAACCAGAGATCAAATTGCCAACATCTGCTGCTGCTGCTAGATCATCAAAAAAGCACAACAGTTTCAGAAAAACATCTACTTCTGCTTTATTGACTCTGCCAAAGCCTTTGACTGTCTGGATCCCAACAAACTATGGAAAATTCTTAAAGAGACGAGAATACCAGACCACCTGACCTGCCTCCTAAAAAATCTGTATGTAGGTCAAGAAGCAACACTTAGAACTGGACATGGAACAGCGGACTGGTTCCAAATCGGGAAAGGAGTACGCCAAGGCTGTGTATTGTCACCCTGATTATTTAACTTATACACAGAGTACATGATGCAAAATGCCAGGCTGGATGAAGCACAAACTGGAATCAAGATTTCCAGGACAAATATCAATAACTTCAGATATGCAGATGACAACATCCTTATGTCAGAAAGTGAAGAATTAAAGAGCTTCTTGATGAAGGTGAAAGAGGAGACTGAAAAAGTTGGCTTAAAGCTCAAAATTCAGAAAACTAAGATCATAGGATCTGGTCCCATCACTTTTTAGCAAATAGATGAGAAAACAGTGGAAACAATGACAGCCTTTATTTGGGGGGGGGCTCCAAAATCACTGCAGATGGTGACTGCAGCCATGAAATTATAAAAGATGCTTGCTCATGGAAGAAAAGGTATGACCAACCTAGACAGCATATTAAAAAGCAGAGATTTTACTTTGTGGACAAAAGTCCATACATTCAAAGCTACAGTGTTTCCAGTAGTCATGTACGGATGTGAGGGTTGGACTATAAAGGAAGTTGACTGCCAAAGAACTGATGCTTTTGAACTGTGGGGTTGGAGAAGACTCCCTTGGACTGCAAGGAGATCAAACCAGTCCATCCTAAAGAAAATCAGTTCTGAGTATTCATTGGAAGGACTGATGCTAAAGCTGAAACTCCAATACTTTGGCTACCTAATGTGAAGAACCGACTCATTGGAAAAAACCCTGATGCTGGGAAAGACTGAGGGTGGGAGAAGAGGGGGACAATAGAGCATGAGATGGTTGGATGGCATCACCAAATCGATGGATGTGAGTTTGAGCAAGCTCTGGGAGCTGGTGATGGACAGGACAGCCTAGAGTGCTGCAGTCCAAGGGGTCGTAGAATCAGACACAACTGAGCGACTGAACTGAAGTAACTCTCCATGAGGCCCTGAAGCCCATTCTGAAATGGCTCTTCAAGACGTAAGGCCTTGAGTGTGAGCTGCAGGTTAACCAAAGATTCCCCAGAAGAGCCCTGTTTACAGGAGTACCTTTTCCAGTCCTTGAGTAATCTCCAGATAATGAAACACTGTTACAAATAAGGGAAGAAATTCTATATTTAAAACCCCTCTACATCCACACAGATGTCTGGAGATAATCTTTTTGACAATGTGAAGGGTGCTGATTCTCATGAGTCTATAATGATAAAAATCAGGTCAGCCTATGGAGCATTACGTAAACTTGCATCAGTTCTTCAGTTAAATCCACACAGAACTGCTAAAGCAAAATCTCCACCAAAAAAACAGGATATATCCTTTGAAAATATTCAGTGGAGTACAGATCCAGGAGCATACCTTTCTCAGTATAAAATGGTATCACTATAATAGATACAAAGGGTGGCAGTCAGTCAAGATTAGCAGGAAAAAAAAACAGTGAACATGGACTGTACACTGGTTCGTGAAACTATGCTTGTAAAACTGAAGAAGCAAGAGGAGAAGGGAGAAAAAAGTCCAAATGGAGAAAGAAAAATGAATGATAGTTTGGAAGATGATATGAATCCTGTCCGGTGGATAGCTTCCCCCAGGTAGCAGACAGAGAGAAGAATTGTCTATTATTACCAAAAAAACAAACACTCCTAATAAAAAACAAGATAAAGTCAAACAAAAGGCATTTTTGGAGCTATATTTTAAAGGTGATGAAAGAGAGACTGACTTACAAAATTTTCCTCATATTGAGGCAGTTTGGATAAAAGAAGCAAGAAGAAAGTTGTTTGGACACACATGTAAGGAATGTGAAACTTATTATGCAGACTTTCCCGCAGAAGAAAGAGAAGCTAAGTTGGTTTCCTGCTCAAGACACCAATTTCGCTATATTCCACCCAACACACGAGAGTATTTCAGGGAAATTGGTTTTCCTTCCACTCAGACTTGTATGGAAAGAGGTTATATTAAAGAAGACCTTGATCCTTGAACTCACCCAAAAGGACGGCAGCCTTACAATGTAATATTTCTTTTTAAAGGCAAACAGCAGCAAAAACAGAAGAGAGGACAATTTTCTTTTTCAGTTATTTATAGTTAAAGTTGGTATTAAACATAGACTTTTTTTTGTAAATTGACTTATAAATCATTTTTCTATTGAAAGTGTTTAAATGGCATTTATCCATCACAGAGTTGACTATTTAAAAATATGGATAAGTTTATGCTGTATTTTCTTGCTTTTGTATCTCTAAAACAATAAAGTGTTTTTATTTTTGCATTTTAAAGTTAACAGTTGTTTATTACTTTTACTTGGTAATGAAAGTGAAAGTCGCTCAGTCATGTCCAACTCTTTTTGACCCCATGGACTGTACAGCCCATAGACTTCTCCAGGCCAGAATACTGAAGTGGGTAGTCTTTCCCTTCTCCAGGGGATCCTCCCAACCTAGGGACTGAACTCAGGTCTCCTGCATTGCAGGCAGATTCTTGACCAGCTGAGCCACAACGGAAGCCCGAGAATACTGAAGTGGATAGCCTATCCCTTCTCCAGCAGGTCTTCCTGACCCAGGAATCAAACCAGGGTCTCCTGCATTACAGGCAGATTCTTTACCAACTGAGCTATCAGGGAAGCCCTTATTTGTAATACCTAATTATAATTTTGAAAATTAAAAAATAAGTTTCACATTTGCTATCTTTTGAGACATTTTCTCATTTTCTTCCTCAGCCTTCTGGTAATTATGTTTCGTGCTTTTGTTACACTCTACTTCTATTTTTAAGAAATTCTTCCACTTCTAGGGACTTCCTGGCTGTCCAGTGGTTGGGAATCTGCCTTCTAAGGCAGGGAACACAGATCTGATCCCTGGTTGGGGGACTAAGATCCCATATGCTATGGAGCAAACTAAGCCTGCATGCCACAACTAGGTCTGGAGAAGCCTGCGCCACAAGGAGAGATCTTCATGTGTCACAACCAAGACCCAATGTAGCCAAATAAATAAATAAATATTTTTTAAAAGTTCTTCTATGTCTATTTTACTCCTCTTTAGACACCATATCAAACTCGCTGAGGATATGGGCTTCATCTTACTGGCTGTTTAATTCTTAAAGTAACTGCCTAACAATCAATAATTTGAGAAGCTGAGCTGAGACTAGCCAAATTGAGACCAATTTTTGTTGACAGCAACATTCATTCAAAGATGCTGAAAGGCTTTCTTCTGTTACCTATTCCAACATCAACATAAACAGCATAATATTTCACACTTGACTCTTACTCATTGAGAAAATGGATTCATTGACCCTGGTTATGATGCAAGAAGTAGACCCTGTCAGTAAATGTAGTCAGAAGTCACTCTGGGCACCTCATTAGTGAAGTGGAATCACTATTTCACCCCCGCCTCCCAGTAGGAGAGACAAAACATGAGCTTCTTCCCTTAGCAAGGAAACCCAACTCCCCTGGGCCTCAGGTCTCCACGTGCTGGACAGATGCACTTCTTAGACGACTATATGCATCCACTACATTCTGTCTGACTCCCAAGTTGTCTGTGTGACAATTCATGGATAAGGTTGATCTACCACTGGTTCTCTGTAAGACAGTATATAGGACAGGAGACCTGCCTATGCTTTATACTGAGCAGACTGTCAAAGCTCTGGCATTCCTCTGTGTGGAATGACAGGAAACCAATGCCTTACCTTCTCCTTGCTGATTCTGGCTCTTCCCCATAAGATGTATCCTGTTCCCCAAAAAGCCTATTTCTTAGTAGGCTTGTGAAATTTGTCTTAAATTCCAATACCTGACTAGTGCCAACCCAGATGGACTTACCAATAAATCAGAAGGTCACTAAACCTTTCTTTGAGAAGTTTATAGCCCAGTAACTAATTAGAGATGCCATCTGCCAGATGCCATGCTAGATGTTTCACATTTCATTTACTTCTCACAATTTCCGTTTTGAGGTATTTTCTGCATCTTACAGGTGATGAAACTGACAATGAATTCTATTAAACAAGCATCCTGCTAAAAGAGATAGAGGCAGGTTCTAAACACAGACCCATCAAACTCAAATTTTATAATCTCAAACACTGAAGCTTATATTCTTCTCAGAACTCCACAAAGTCACTGACGTAAAAACTTCGGGAAAGTTTGTAGGAAACTTTACTTTCCAAATGCTGGAGGCTATAACCCCTCTGAGACTGAAATACAGCTTCTACTTGAGCAAATACTGTGACAGAGAATTCACTAAATAAAGAATACATGTGTTGCAATGGGATAACTATTGCTATCTTTTCTCTGCATATTTAAAAGAGTAAATTACATTAATATTGGTTGGTGTAAAGGTAATCACTGTTTCAGACTGGATTTTCAATCATTATAACTAAGCTCAAATACATCTTTATTAATCAAAATAGGAACTGTTAAACACATTTTTGCCAATGAGAAATAAGTTTGTTTATTTCTGTAGCATAAAAATCCATGCTTCAGGATTTGGCAGATGCTTAGAAAGCATTTTCTGCCTCCTGCTGGCTGTGGAAGAGTTTTCCCTGAAAAAGGTTGTCAAGATGTTAGAGGAGGCTGGCGAGAGGTCAGATGAATAGGGAGGACGAAGCAAATCTTCATAGCCCTATTCATTCAACTTTTGAAGTGTTGGTTGTACAACATGAGATTGGACATGGTGGAGAAGAATTGGGTCCTTTCTGTTGACCGACACTGGCTGCAGGCCTTGCAGTTTTTGGTGCATCTCACTGATTTGCTGAGCACACGCTCAGGTATAATGGTTTCTCTGGGATTCAGAAAGCTGTAGCAGACCAGACTGGCAGCACCCCACCAAACAGCAACCATGCCCTTTACTTCGTGCAAGTTTGGCTTTGGGAAGTGCTGGAGAGCCTCTCCTTGGTCCAACTATTGTGCTGGCTGTGGTTGGTTGTCTTATAAAATCCACTTTTCGTCACACATCACAATCTGATCAAGAAATGGTTCACTGTTGTCGCACAGAATAAGAGAAGGCAACACTTCAAAACAACATTTTTTTTTTGATTTGCTGTCAGCTCACGAGGTACCCACTTATCGGGGTTCCTCACCTGTCCAATATGCTTCAAGTGGAGAACGACCATAGAATGGCTGACACTGAGTTCTTCAGCAACTTCTCATGTAGCTGTAAGAGGATCAGCTTCAAAGATCCTCTCATTTGGTCCTTGTGAGCTTCTGATGACCAGCCACTGTGCATCTCATCTTCAAAGCTGTCTTTGCAAAAATTCTTAAACTGCCACTGCACTGTACATTCACTAGGAGTTCCTGGGCCAAACGTGTTGTTGATGCTGAGTTGTCTCTGCTGCTTTATGACTCATTTTGAACTCAAATAAGAAAACTGCTCAAATTTGCTTTTTGCCTAACATCATTTCCCTAGTCTAAAATAAATATAAACTGCTGCTGAGCCTCTTCAGTCGTGTCCGACTCTGTGCGACCCCATAGATGGCAGCCCTCCAGGCTCCCCCATCCCTGGGATTCTTCAGGCAAGAACACTGGAGTGGGTTGCCATTTCCTTTTCCAATGCATGAAAGTGAAAACTGAAAGTGAAGTTGCTCAGTCGTGAGAGACTCTTAGTGACCCCATGGACAGCAGCCTACCAGACTCTCGTCCATGGGATTTTCCAGGCAAGAGTACTGGAGTGGAGTGCCATTGCCTTCTCCAAAATATAAACTAAACAGCAAGTAATGTCATTAGTAAAAAAAAAAAAAAAATCATAAAGTCAGAAATGCACATTAAAATGATGTACAACAGTATCACATTAAGAACGTATTCCAGTATCAAACAACAAAGTTCAACATGCAAAACCGCAATAATTTTGCACCAATCTAATAGAAACCAAGAAAATGACTCTCTTCACTAAAAAATTAATGCAACTTTCAAATCGCATAAGCAATTAATATTAGTCAAAACCCCAACCTAAATACTTTTTTCCAAGTTCCAGTGTAACCCTTGAATATCTCTATGAAAAAAATCTGAAATTTCTTATGTCACTTTAGGAAAAAGAAATAGTAATCTTGTACGGACAGAGGTGAAATAAAATTGGGTGGGGGGTGTGGAGTTAATAAAAGTTATGTGACATGATTCAGGGAAGACTAGGAACAAAAGAGACAGAACATACAGAGCAAAACAGGCAAGCAAAAGGACAGCTACAGACTAAAGACACTTACAGTAATAAAAGAAGACAACCTGAAAACAAAGTCACAAGAATGAAAGAAAAAAAGAGAAAGGAAAACCTCTAAGAAAACAAATTCCCCTCATGATTAGTGATGTGTTACAAAAACACTGCACTATACTGGCAAATCATTTTCCCCCCTAATAGAAACCTAACCAAACCATCAACTCTAAATAGGGAAAACATATTGACAGGATGCATAGTAACCGAGTTCCATCTCTCAAATTATTTTTTTCCTTACGCCAAAAGAATGCCTGAGTATAAGAACAGACGTGGTTAAGTTCAAAAGAAACAAGTATTAGTGAAATGAAATGAATCTTTAGGACTCAATGTGGCTATTTCCAAGTTAGTATGCTACCACTGAACAAGACTACTTAAAACATATCCTAAACTGGCTCTTCTCCAAAAACTTGAATTATTTATACCATACAATAAGTTGAAGGATTTGATTGAATCATTAATAACTCCACAATGATCCTAATAAAAGATTTAACTAAAATTAATTTCAAATATATTTAATTTCAATCTAATCAAGTAAACAGGTTGAACTGATGTGAATTTTCTCTAGTAAAATGCAACTAACTCTCTAGTCATGTAAGATTTCTGGAGTTAACATATTATGAAACTCACTAATAATTTGCTTGATTAATTCTGAATCTAAGATGCTAGACATCAAAACTTCCTAATAAAGACCACAAACTACCACAGAGTAATTTTATCAAAATAATACTATTATCAGTTGTTTATATGAGCGCCTACAGTAAGCCTCTTTGAGCTAAAGGCACAGCTTCTGCACAATTTTTAACTTACTTTGGAATGAACTAACCATTTTAAGAATGATAAGCTTTGTCAGGAAACAGCTGCTATACCTTGACAATCTAAGTAAGCTCCACCTTACTGAGAGAAGTATGCATGCATTTGTGTGTGTGTTGGGTGGGGGCGGGTAGGGGGTAGGGCGGCACACAGAGGGAAGACACAAATGTGAATGTGTCTGAGTATCTTATCAGTTTCTAGAGAGTCGCCTTCCCTGAACTTACCCTGGCATCATCTCTCCAGTTTACTTCAGATGGGTACTCAAAATTGCCATATAAAATGTATTATAACACTTTTATGTACTGTGGGACAATTGATGAACTGCAAGGAAAAGCTGTATTTCTTTAGAGTAAGAAACTTCTCTCTGTATGGAAAAAGTGTTCTCCTTTTAATTTTGGTGGTTAAGACCTCAAAGTCAAATTCCTGATCCATAATAAAAACCATGTGAAACCTTGCATAACCTGTATGTTAAATTTCCCACTAGGCATTTCTATTCTATCTATACTTTTCTATTTTGTTACATTTAGAAGCATTTTTTTAAGCCACTTTAAATTCTTTCTGGGATTAGGAGGGATAACTAATCCCTCTTAATAACTAATATAATTATTAATACAACTAAAAGATATTCATGACTCAGATCATCACAATGGTGTGATCACTCACCTAGAGCCAGACATCCTGGAATGTGAAGTCAAGTGGGCCTTTTTAGGAAACATCACTACAAACAAAGGTAGTGGAGGTGATGGAATTCCAATTGAGCTACTTTAAATCCTGAAAGATGATGCTGTGAAAGTGCTGCACTCAATATGCCAGCAAATTTGGAAAACTCATCTGTGGCCACAGGACCCGAAAAGGTCAGTTTTCCTTCCAATCCCAAAGAAAGGCAATGCCAAAGAATGTTCAAACTATTGCACAATTGTACTCATCTCACAGGCTAGTAAAGTAATGCTCAAAATTCTCCAAGCCAGGCTTCAACAGTACATAAACTGTGAACTTCCAGATGTTCAAGCTGGTTTTAGAAAAGGCAGAGGAACCAGAGCTCAAATTGCCAACATCCGCTGGATCATTGAAAAAGCAAGAGAGTTCCAGAGAGACATCTATTTCTGCTTTATTGACTATGCCAAAGCTTTTGATTGTGTGGATCACAATAAACTGTGGAAAATTCTGAAAGAGATGGGAATACAAGACCACCTGATCTGCCTCCTGAGAATCTGCATGAAGGTAATGAAGCAAGTTAGAACAGGACATGGGACAATAGATTGGTTCCAAATAGGGAAAGGAATAAGGCAAGGCTGTATATTGTCACCTTGCTTATTTAACTTCTATGCAGAGTACATCGTGAGAAATACTGGGCTGGAGGAAGCACAAGCTGGAATCAAGATTGCTGGGAGAAATATCAATAACCTCAAATATGCAGATGACACCACCCTTATGGCAGAAAGTAAAGAAGAACTAAAGAGCCCCTTGATGAAAGTGAAAGAGCAAAATGAAAACGTTGGCTTAAAGCTCAACATTCAGAAAACTTAGATCATAGCATCTGGTCCCATCACTTCATGGCAAATAGATGGGGAAACAGTGGCAACAGTGGCAGACTTTCTTTTTGGGGGCTCCAAAATCACTGCAGATGGTGATTGCAGCCATGAAATTAAAAGACGCTACTCCTTGGAAGGAAAGTTATGACCAACCTAGACAGCATATTCAAAGAAGGCAATGGCAACCCACTCCAGTACTTTTGCCTGGAGAATCCCATGGACGGAGGAGTCTGGCAGGCTGCCGTCCATGGGGTCACGAAGAGTAGGACACGACAGAGCGACTTCACCTTCACTTTTCACTTTCATGCACTGGAGAAGGAAATGGCAACCCACTCCAGTGTTCTTGCCTGGAGAATCCCAGGGACAGTGGAGCCTGGTAGGCTGCCATCTATGGGGTCAGACATGACTGACGCGACTTAGCAGCAGCAGCAGCAGACAGCATATTAAAAAGCAGAGACATTACTTTGCCAACAAAGGTCCATTAGTCCAGGCTATGGTTTTTTCAGAGTTCATGAGAATTGGACTATAAAAAAAGCTGAGCATCGAACAAATGATGCTTTTGGACTGTGGTGTTGGAGAAGACTCTTGAGAGTCCCTTGGACTGTAAGGAGATCCACCTAGTCCATCCTAAAAGAGATCAGTCCTGGGTGTTCATTGGAAGGATTGATTCTGAAGCTGAAACTCCCATACTTTGGCCACCTGATGTAAAGAGCTGACTCATTTGAAAAGACCCTGATGCTGGGAAAGATTGAAGGCGGGAGGAGAAGGGGACGACAGAGGATGAGATGGTTAGATGGCATCACCGACTCAATGGACATGAGTTTGAGTAAACTCTGGGAGTTGGTGATGGACAGGGAGGCCTGGAGTGCTGCAGTCCATGGGGTCACAAAGAGCCGGACACGACTGAGCGACTGAACTGACTGAACTGAATATTAATATATTTCCCAACAAGAGAAAACTGAGACTATAAGAAGTTAAGAATAAACTCAGGACACAGAACATAATACAGTCAGGATTCACATGTCTGACATCTTAGCTTGCTAGCGATGTGGTTTTCTCTACACATGCCAAGCTACTTCCAATCCTGCAGTAGTTTAACATTTCACCAACTCAGGCACTTTGAAAATGTTTCTAATCAACCTCAAAAAAGCACACTTCTCAAGCTTTTAAGAGAGGAGAAAGACAACACAACAGAACGGAAACCAGTTAACGAAATGGTGAATGTGTCCTTTTAATCTTCTTTTGGCTAGGCACATAAGGAGATGTGAAGATAAACTTTTCGTTTTATTCTAATATTCTCAGAAAACTATGGTCTAGTGAAATATTTGCTTCATAAAAATTGCAACAATCACACTGTGGCATTCAAAGAACACATTCTGATATTCCAAAGTACAGAACCTAACAACCACGAGATCTTTTCAACAACACAAAGCTGTACTGTCACTATCCTCCAGAGGCTGAAAAAGAATCATATGTGGTTCTATCAATTCAAATGATTAACGTTTCTGTTCTTGATGAACACAGCATATACGTGACAACATGACATTAAAGAACAATGACTATCTATTTCCCAAGTGGCACTAGTGGTAAAGAACCTGCTTGCCAATGCAAGAGATATAAGAGATGTGGGTTCATTCCCTTCCTCCTGGGTGAGGAAGATCTCCCGGGGGAAGGCACAGCAACCCACTCCAGTATTCTTGACTGGAGAACCCCATAGACAGAGGAACCCAGCGGCTACAGCGCATGAGGTCACAAAGAGTCAGACACAACTACAGTAACTTAGCACACACACACATCTATTTCCATCTCTACATCCAGGGATGCAAAAAGAATGGAGGGAAATTCGTTTACCACCTGGATGAGAAATCAATTCATAGAGCAAACATTTAAAGGGTAAATATAATAATGTACAGAGAAAATAATCAACTAAGAAAATGGGAATAGATAATACAAAAATTATAAATACTACAAGTGCAACATTATATTCAAACAAAAGTAGGCAAGAGCATCATCTCACACGTAACTTTTCATGTAACTGTCAATTAATAAGAATTCAACATCTTATAAATCTGACACTACAGATTCCAGAAATCTATACCAATAGGTTCTCATTGCTGCTGTTAAATCGCTAATCGTGTCCAACTCTTTTACGATCCCGTGGCCTATAGCCCCCCAAGACTCCTCTGTCCATGGGATTTCCCAGGCAAGAATACTGGAGTGGGTTGCTATTTCCTTCTCCTGGGAATCTTCTTGACTCAGGGATCAAACTCGCGTCTCCTGTACTGCAGGCGGATTCTTTCCCACTGATCCACCCTGGAAGCCCTCACTAGGAGCACTTAACTCTATTTAGGCAGACAAAGCATCCACAAAGAACAAGAAAATTGCTAATGTGTGATACAGAGTCAACTAGAAAATAGGACAGCAAATATTAAGGTACTCAAGAAAGAAAGCAAATACAAAAATAAATTAGAAAAGGGAATGAACAATGTAGACTACAGTTGTGCTGAAAAAAATAAATCTAAATCACTTTAAGTCAGTATAATCCTCAGCATCTGTATCTATTTATATTCACTAAAATTTATTGACCATCTGTGGTATATCAGGCATCATGCCGAGTCCTAGAAGACAGGCTCTGTTCTCTAGATGCCCAGCCTAAATAGAAAAGCTAACAAAACATAATATATAATGTACAAATAAATAATTATAATGTGACAAATGTTCCAAAGGAGTGCAAAATTTGTGCAAGAGCAATAGAAGGGAATAGACAAGACGGTATTTAGTGGCAGCTGCTGCTGCTAAGTCGCTTCAGTCGTGTCCAACTCTGTGTGACCCCACAGATGGCAGCCCACCATGCTCCTCTGTCCCTGGGATTCTCCAGGCAAGAATACTGGAGAGGGTTGCCATTTCCTTCTCCAATGTATTTAGTGGGGTGGCGGCAGTGGGAGAGGGTGGTCTCAAAAGAAAAATTGATTCATAATTCCCTAAAGCATCTATTGAAGGTAATAAATTAACTTTGTCCATATACATCTAGAATGATAATTTTCATACTCCATCTTTTTTTTTCCATATATTATCTTAAAAAAACTGAGAAACAGTCACTCAAATCACTCACTGAGTTCTGCAGTTCAGATAAGAAACTCTGACAGACAAAGGCTTCCATCAAATAGACAGATCTCACCAGATACAGAGAAACAAGAATAGGGTATTCCAACCAGGGAGAATCTTATTTGTTAGGTCAAGGAAAATGTAGGCCACATTTGGAGTATTCTAAATCATTTTGCAGAGATGAAGGCAGGGATGAAACTGAGTAGAGGGAATTGGAGTCTGGCAAGAAACAAGACATGAAACAGTTTTGAATCATACTGCAAAGCACCTAGTAGCTTACAATAGCTTGGAATTCACATATAGGAAAAGAAAAGGGCATACTCTGGAAGTATAAAGTGATCAGATTTGTCCCAAAAAATTTCTTAGGATAGTTGTTGTTCAAGGAGGCCAAGAACTAACCCTTTCAGGAGACTATCATATTTATTACACAATAAGTAGGGGTGAAAAAGCTCATCCAAATTGAAGGCTGAACTTTTGAGAATGTTTTACTATATAACAAGAAAAGTAAGCTTTGTCAACCGCATGCTTATCTATGACTAAGAGAACTCCAAAGAAATAACTTATTTTTCAGGTCATCTGGGTTACCAAGAGTCCAAAAAGACACTTAGTTTGTTTTTTTTTTTTTTTAAACTGGAGGATTATTGTTCTACAATGTTGTGCTGGTTTCTGCTGTATGACGTGAATCAACCATAAATATATGTGTGTCCCCTCCCTCTTGAAGCTGCCTCCCACCCAGTCCCATCCCACCCCTCCAGGTCATCACAAAGCACCAGCTAAGCTCCCTGTGTTATACAAGTAGTTCCCACTATCTATTTTGCACGTGGTGGCAACGGATATATCTCAATACTATTCTCTCAATTCGTCCTACCCTCTCCTTCCCTCACTGTGTCCACAAGTCCGTTCTCTATGTCTGCATCTCTATTTCTGCCCCACAAATAGGTTCTTCAGTATTAACAGCTCTTCAGTAAAAAGAATAAAAACAAAAAACATATATTCAAAGACTGCAAAGAAAAGGCGATTCCTAAGATAGTAGATACATTATTGAACTATGTATCTATTAAAGTGAAGATAATGAAGCACAGGGAAGCCTAGAGGACACGACTTAGTGACTAAATACACACACATGCTTATTAATTAGAAGTAAACATGCTCTGAGATGAGATTTTACTTAAATTAAAAAAAAAAAAGTTGAAAACCCAGGCACTACTAATTCCTAGAAGAAACTCAGTAAACGGGAAACAAGATTGTATGGAAGGGTAAAATTTCTCCTCTACCCTCTCCCAGCTGGGCCTAAGAAGAATGACACAAGACACACTAACAGGAGAAAAACACAAACATTTTATTTAGTAGTTTTTGTGTTATCTTTCTGAAAGCCTTCACAAGGAAAATAAAGACCCTAAGTAGTTAGGGCCAAAAGCTTAAGCATGGGGTTGGACAACGAGTAGTAAACTGTGAAAACAACAAGACAGAGGGTTTTGGCTAGAGCAGTTAATTGTGGAAAAGTGAGTAGGAAGGTGAGGGTGAGTGACAAGGTCTGTTCACACAGATTACCACTCTCTAACAGTAAGAATGGTTTCCTTTCATCTGGCATCAGGATGGCACCTTTTACATAAGAGTTCACCTCTTGCTCTCAAGAAGAAAAAGAAAGGTCAGAATGACCTTCTTGGATCTGCCACTTACATGTCCGTGACTCAGAATAATCCTTACACCCCGTGGCATGTTTCGGGTAGGGCAAGCAAAGTTGAAAGTTTCAGAAGCCCCAGAATCTCCCCCCTACCACCCTACCTTCTAACTATAGTAATTCTTCTCACATATTTAATATTCTAACATCTTCAATCCTCTTCCCATAAAAACTCTGGTCTTTAAAAAGCGATCTGATATTTAGCTTAAGGAAGGAAACTGACACACTCTTCAACGTGGATGAATCATAAAAACATTATGCTAAGTGAAATCAGCTAGTCTTAAAAAGACAAATACTGCGGCGTTACTATGTAATAAATACAGTTTCAGTTCTGCAAGATGAAGAAGTTTTGGAGACTGGTTGCACAACAAAGTGAATGTACTTAACAATACTGAACAGTATACTTAAAAATAGTTAAGGGGGGACATTTCATGTGTTTTAAAATATTACTAACATTTTTTAAAATATGACAGAAATTATCAATAACTGAGGATGAGTCCATGTTCCAAGATGGTGAAACTAAAAAAGGCATTTATTAGGAACGAAGAGTTTAGAATATTTTATCCTGTAAAAGTTTGGGGGGCAAAAGAGTGATATAACTGCAATGTTTTTAGCAACATTAATGACAATATATTAAAATAAACTAGATGGAAGGGAGAGGTGGAAGTAGAGAGTCAAGAAAAATTGCTTGTAAAAATTGAGAGAAATAATAATTTTAGGGATTAGTTCAAGGATGAAGTTGCTAAGATTTCCAGCATGGGGATAAGAGAAAGGATATACCATGAGTCTGCTCCCTTGGGATCATTATTAAGGAGTGGCTGAGCAAGCAGATAAAGGGACAGTAAACTGCACAAGATGCAGGATGAGTCCCTTTCTATTGCTCTTCAGCCTCCAGACCATTTATCAGAAATCAAAGAGTTGCTTTACTTATTTATACCTTTCCTCATCTAAAATATCTGAAAGGTCAGTAAATAACCACTACTGTTATTTGCTGTTGCCCAAGCACAATGAAAGTATGTACATTTTCCAGAATTTGAGTTGCAGTGATAATGACACAACTCTGTTTACAAATTACATAACAGATGAAATTCTTAAAAATTTTATAAACAAAATTGTGATTAACCTAAGTCACATGGTAAATGTACTAAGTAAGCCCATATTTACTAGGTAGAGTTCTGTTTCCTAGAGTGTCTCTTTTGTAATAGAAACCATTTATTTGTTCTGTTAAATCCTAGTATGGATTCCTTTGCATTCGACTCCACTGCAGCATGGGAAAAAGACTTGAAATAAGGTTAAAAGAAATCTCTGAATCAGACAAATGAACTAAAAGAGACTGTCTCCTTTTATATACCAAAAGAAAATGAGACTAAAATTATCTAAAGCATATTAATAAGCATGTAAATTATGATGAAATATAAATAGTCAAATCACATTATAGAGGATATTTTAAATTTAAAAAAGGTTAAATTTGCCATCCAAATAATGAGAATTCTCTCTATGCCTTTTTGTTTTAACTTTCTATTGAATTCTATATAAATTAGTTACCAGAAGACTAAATCAACTTACACCAACTTCTAAGATTTTTATCCACTATTATAAATCCAATTTTAATAAAAATTCCGTGGAAATGACAAAAATTAATAACAATAGTTGTTCCAGAAAGCATATTCAGCTGGAAGGTGAAGCAGTAAAACACCAGTACACATTAAACTAGAACAGAAGGGATCTGTACTATAAAGGTTATGAGGGACAAGGACAGTCTTGCTATCACAAAACAAAAAATATAAAAACAATGTCTTTATTGAAAATCAATGAACACAAAACTCTTTGAAAGGTTAATAAAACTGACTATGAAAAAGAGCATAGACAGAATTCACATAATCAAGAATGAAAGAGAAAACATCACTACAGATCACACAGACAGGAAAAGGCCAGCAAGAAAACATTACTAAAAATTCTGTATCAACAAATTCAGCAAATTAATTAGAATGGTGAAATTTCATTACCTGAATAGCTCTACATTTATTAGAGAAAAAGAATTTGTAGTTAAAAACCTATCCAAAAAGGAAATTCACAGGTCCACGTGGCTTCAAGGGTGAGTCAGACCAAATGTAAGAAATGGATAATAAGGCTACACAAAGTCATACAAAATACTAGAGAAGAAACGTGCTGCAACTCATTCTGTAGTCAAGCATTAACCTAATACCCGAATTAGACAAAGGCACTACAAAAAAAAGAAAACTACAGACTCATGACTCTCATAAACCCAGAAGTAAAAATCCTTAAAAGAAAGTTTTCAAATTGAAAAAAGGAATACATAAAAAGAATCATGGTCAAGAGAGTCTATTCTAGGAATGCAAAGCTAGTTTAGCATTCAAAAATCAATAGAGTTTACCATATTAACAGACTAACACACCCCGCCCCGTGCCTCCACCAAAGGAACCAAATGACTGTCTAAATTAAAGCAAAAAAGGCATTTGACAAAATTCAATACCCACTCATGAAAAAAACTGGGAATAAAAAGAAGAGTACTTCAACATGATAAAGAATATCCACAAAAATCCTAGAGATAACACCTTACTTAATGCTGAGATACTGAATGCTTTATCTCTGAGATCAGAAAGAATGCTGTCATCACTTTTAGTCAACATCGTACTAGAGATATTAGTGAATGCAACTAGGCAAGAAAAAGAAATACAAGGCGTATAGATTTTAAAAAGAAGAAAAACTACCCTTATTCAAAGACTTCATGATTTTCAATGTAAAAATTCCTACGAAATCTACAAGTTATTAAAAGTAACAAGTGAGTTAGCAAGGTCACAGGATATAAGGTCAACATACAAAACATATGTTTTGTTTACATATAAAAGCAATACACATTGGAAATAGAAGTTTTTTTAGAATAACCATTGTAATAGGACCAAAGAAAAGTTTAAGGATGTTGGTCAATTACAGCATATCGGAAATTAGCCTGGAGTTGTTTTGCTAAAGTAAAAATGTACCTGTATGGGGTTGATTCCTGTCAAGATAAGAAATGTATGGCTTGATAGTGTTGCTTTGTACTGACAGGCTGAAGATGAGTTTCAGGGTAGTCTGTACCAGACTGTCAACAATGTTTAATAGTAAGCGAGATCTGATGATTTCCATCTGGCCTGAGTAAAAAACCACAGAAGGCTCTACCTTTGGGGCTGGTTATGGGAAAGACCGCCTACACGATAAACAGAGTATAAGTTATATCAGCCTAGGCTCCAGCGGGGGCCACACAGTTCTGTGCCCACATTAGTGGCATCTGATCCAAGAGAAAAACTGACCATATGATCAACAGAGAGGACAGTCAGAGGTCATGTCCAGCTCTTCTAAACCTCCTGCAACAAAGGAGCCTCTGGCTGCAATGCATATCCTTATTGTTCTAATCCTGTTGCTATACTCAATCTTTCCCCTGCAATAAATTCTAATGTTGGACACTTTGAGTGTTCTTTAGTAACTGAACCCTATTTGGACAGCCACAAATACTGCAAAGAATAAATTTAACAAAATGTGTGCAAAGCTTACACACTGAAAACTACTAAACATGCAAAAATAACTAAATAAATGGACATGCAGAATGAGAAAACATACTATTTTAAAAATCTTACTGTCAGTAAATTGATCAATATATTCAATATAATCTCCATCTGAGCAATCCTTTTCATAGTAAGTAAAAGCTTATCATAAAATATATATGGAAATGCAAAGATCTGGAATAGTTAGAATATCTTTGAGTAAAATACAAATGTTATAGAACTTAACACTAACTGATTTCAAGATTGACAATAAAGTTACAATAATTAAGAGAATAGATATTGGCACAAGGACAGAACATAATCAAGAGAAAATAACAGAATAAAACATATTCTAGAAACATACCCACATAAACATGGTCAAATGATTTTCAAGAAAGGTGCCAAGATATTTCAATGAGAAGATGATCTTTCTAACAAATGTTGCTGAAAATATTTGACATCCACATGCAAACAACAATGCTGAAATTTACCCCACACCATATAAATTAAATCAAAATGGGTCATACCCTTAGATGCACAAGCCAAAAATATAAAGCTTCTAGAAGAAAACCCAGGAGAAAAGTCTTTGTGACCTTGTTTGGGCAAAGTATTTATTCGTGTTTTGCTTGGTTTTGATTTTTTTTTTTAAAGAAACACAAAAGACATGAACCACAAAAGAAAAAAATGATAAAATGTATTTGACCAAAATTATGAACTCTGTGCTTCAAAAGACTTCATCAAGAAAGTGAAAAGACAACAATCTAGGGAATAGGAGAAAATATTTACACTACTATTCACCTGACAGGAAACATAACCCAAATATTTGTTGTTGTTATTGTTGTTGTTTAGTTGCTAAATTGTGTATGGACTCTTTTGCAATCCCATGGACTCTAGCCCACCAGGCTCCTCTATCCACGGGACTACTTGGGCAAGCATACTGGAGTGAGTTACCATTTCCTTTTCCAGGTGATCTTCCCAACTCAAGGACTGAACCCATGTCTCCCGCATCGGCATGCAGATTCCTTACCACTGAGCCACCAGGGAAGCCCATCCCAAATATTGGATTGCCCAAAAAGTTCATGCGAAGGATAAATATTCATGAAGGATGTGAATATTACTAGTCATTAGGTCTGTGCAAATTAAAACAGGAATGAGTTGCCTTTACACCCATGAGAATTGCTGTTCTTAAAAAAAAAAAAAAAAAAGACAGCAATAACAAGAACTAGCAAAAACACAGGGAAACTAAAAGCCCCATACACTGCTGGAAAAATTACTTTGGAAAACAGACAGTTTAAAAAATTAGCCATATACTACTACATGTGCTGTTTAGTCACTCAGTCGTGTCCGGCTCTTTGTGACCTATTGGACTGTAGCCCACCAAGCTCCTCTGTCCATGGGATTTTTCAGGCAAGAGTACTGCAGCAGCAGCCATTTCCTTCTGCAGGGGATCTTCCCACCCCAGGGATCGAACCTGAGTCATGTGTGTCTTCTGCACTGCAGGAAGATTTTTACCTGCTGAGCTACTGAGCAAGCCCCTATACTACCATATAACCCAATAATCCCATTCTATACCAGTGAAAACTGATGTCTACAAAAAGATTTATACTTAAATATTCATAACAGGTATATTTATAATAGCTAAAAACTAGTACAGAAATAAATTTTCCATTCTGGAAAAGGAAAAACTCTAGTAATAGAAAGCAGAGTAGTGGTTACCAGGGACTGAGGCTACTGACAGGGGATTAAATGCAAAGGTATAAAATAGACTTTGTAAAATGATTTAACTATTCTGATCCTGTTAGTAATGAAAAGACTGCAAATATTTATCAAAATTCACTGAATTGTATACTGAACATTATTGTAAAGTTATGTACCTTATACTTCATCAAAACTGATTTTAAAGAGAAAAATCTAGTCACTTTAAATACAAGTAACCTTTTTCTTGAGCTTCCCAGGTGGTTCAGGAGTAAGGAATCCACCTGCATTGTAGGAGACACCAGTTCAATCCCAGAGGTGGGCAGGTCCCCTGGAGAAGGAAATGGCAACCCATGCCAGTATTCTTGCCTGGAAAATCCCATGGACAGAGGAGCCTGGCAGGCTACAGTCCATGGGGTTGCAAAAGACTCAGACATGACTTAGCGACTACACAACAAACCTTTTTCTTCTCCCATGATTTTCCAATATAGGTGGACTTGGCAGGGATGGCTCATTTCTATCTACAAAGATCAGCTTGGGCAGCTTAACTGGGGGAAAGATCCACTTCTAAGATCACTCAGGGCAGCAAATTGGTGGTGGGAGTTTAGCGAGGTCTGCAGGGAAGGTTTTGGCTGGGCCCTCTCCCAGCATGGTGACTTCAGTTCCAACATGGAGTGTCCTAGAGGTAACAGGCAGAGGCCCTAACACTCTTTATGACTTGTCGAGGTGGTCACAGTAGTGTCTTACCACCATCAAAAATCCGCCCGATTCTAGTGAAGGGACATATAGATTCCACTTCTTCATGGGAGGAGTATCAGCATCACAGTATAAAGCAGAGTATGTGAGATGGGAAGTATTTTTAGGTAGTGCTTGGAAAAGACAATCTAACAGTTTGAATTTTTATTCTGTAGATAAGGAGATAAAGCAATGCAAAAAGGACATGATCCAATCTAAATTTTAGGATGGTAACTCCAGAAGCACCATTAGGAATAAACTAAACAGAGAGACTGAGAAACATATTGTGAGCAGAGGGAGGGAGAACAAGGACCTTTTAAGGTGGTATTTCACAGTCAAAAACAAAAGAGATCCTAATAAGGACACTACTGTGTACTAGAGAAAAGAGAAAACCTGCTTGTCAAAATGGTATATGAATACAAATAAAGTATCTTATCTAGAAAATGGCAATGCCATTAAGCAACAGAATGTTTAGATGGGATAATAGTAAATTATGTTCTGGCATATGCTGGTAAAGGCAGAACGCACCTAAAAATCAAAAAGCAAGGGAGTCACAACAAAGAGCACATGTTATATAATCCATGAAGAAAAGATTCCATTCTAATTGATCAAGAGTTGACTACAACCCTTAGACAAGGCAACACAGATCATTTCTTTACAATTACCTAAAAGACTGACATTTATCTACACATCAAATGCCTGAAATACTCTTGCTTCCTTCCTAACCAAAACATTCTTTTTGTACTGCAATTCACTGGGTTAATAAGAACTGTCTATCTGAAGATTTGCCTCTAAGGTAAAGGCTAAGAACAATTTATACAGCTTTTTAAAGTGATAATAATGATCACACATGAATTCAAAATGCATTGTTTGTTTTTTACACTTTAAATCATCTGTAGCATGGTAAACAATATTGGCCAAATTCTTCTCCATTATTCCTTGCTGAAAGAACTGCTTTCTTCAGCTATTAAATGGCCATACACTTGAGGGTTGCTGGGTTTATAATCCCCAGGGTGAACCTTACTTGGTATAACTTTGTTCTCAGTCCTGGAAAGCTGCAGGACAGAATCATCATGCATTCTAAGTGAACCAATGCCTGGACTCTCTCGCTCCCCCACGGTGACTCTCATTTAATTTGTCTGAAGTAACTAGTTAGTTCAGCCACTTAGTTGTGTTCAACTCTTTGCGACCCCATGGACTGAAGCACACCAGTCCTCCCTGTTCATCAACAACTCCTGGAGCTTGCTCAAACTCACGTCCATAGAGTTGGTGATGCCATCCAACCATCTCATCCTCTGCCATCTCCTTCTCCTCCTGCCTTCAATCTTTCACAGCATCAGGGTCTTTTCCAATGAGTCAGTACTCACATCAGGTGGCCAAAGCACTGGAGCTTCAGCTTCAGCATCAGTCCTACCAATGAATAATCAGGACTCATTTCCTTTAGGACTGACTAGCTGGATCTCCTTGCAGTCCAAGGGACTCTCAAGAATCTTCTCCAACACAGTTTAAAAGCATCAATTCTTCTGTGCTCAGCTTTCTTTATGGGCCAACTCTCACATCCATACATGACTACTGGAAAAACCATAGCTGTGACTAGACGGACTGCTGTTAGCAAAGTAATGTATGCTGTCTAGGTTGGTCATAGCTTTTCTTCCAAGGAGCAAGCATCTTTGAATTTCATGGCTGCAGTCACTATCTGCAGCGATTTTGGAATGGAAAAAAATAAAGTCTGTTACTGTTCCCATTATTTCCCTATCTACTTGCCATGAAGTGATGAAAAACTAAGCATCTGAAGTAACAGTGTCTTTTTAATCATTATGGGACAAGTCTAAGGACAAAAGTCTAGCAGAAAGATGTACAGAACTTCCATTCTGAAAACACTGTTGAACTAATTGATACTAGAACTTTCATCCATGGTTCTCATTATGCAATTAACAATTATTCTCAATCTTTAAGACAGTTCTGGTCATTTTTTCTCTTTCTTGCAATGAAAAGTATCCTAAAGGCTATGCTTGGGAATACAATTTTCAGGATAATAAACTCCAGCTTTATAAACAGGAAGCAGGACTTCAGTCATTCTGCTGACAAAAGATAGGCCCATTTTATAGGAGCCAGCAAAGAATGATGTCATTTTACTGTACATGAAAAGGTCTTTTCAAAGCTTATAAAATTCATCGAATTTTGACTGTGACTGCTCAACTGCATCCTCAAATGACTAGAGTTTCTTCTTTGAAATTAAATGGGGCAGACAATATCATCTTACACATATACATATTTTTTGTGTTTTAAAAGCTGTCTCCCAGATATAACTATAATGTTAGTCTGAAATGAATTAAGGACAATCTCAAAAACCAGAATGAAACAATACATAGATAACATTTTCTTCTTTGTTCTGCTCATCAATTCAAACTACCTAAACCCAGTGAAAGCAACTGCCAGGAAGACTATGCTGCTGGTTCATACTCCCCAACTTCAGCTCTGACTTAAGGTACAAGAAGATAAAGCATCCGATTTGAAGAATTCTGCATTTCCTCTCCAAGAGAACACGTAATAGTGTATGATGGGAAGATGCTATAGAAAGGCTTCTTGGAGGCATGGCAGAGGAAAAGAAGTGGATCCCTGTCACCAAACTGAGCTGCCGGGTCAAGGACATAAAGTCCCTGAAGGAGGGCTCTCCTCCTTGCTCTCATAGAATCTGAGATCACTGACTTTTTTTCAGGCGTGTCCTGCAGGGACAAGGTTTTGAAGATTATGTCCATGCAAAAGTAGACCCGTGCTGGCCAGTGCACTGGGTTTCACTACAGACATGCCGGTCCAGGTGTTAAGCACTCCACGGAGGTAACCACTACCATCCACGGGCCACCACTGCGGCCAGGCTCTTCATCATCCACGTGCAGCGAGGACACTGGGAACACAAGGTCAGCAAGCCCTAAGCATTGCTCACGCAGTGGCCAGTCTCTGCAGCTGTGCACAGGTGCTGCCCATCCTCATCCCCAGGGGCGCTGCCGTTATCTTGATCCCAGCCTCCTATGGGTTTGTAGACACTGCAAACTGGGTCACTGTGAAAGTTTTCATTTGAAGTTTTAATGATGCACTGATGAGCAAAAGAATATTCAGTTCTCTCCATAGAATTAATCAACTTAATTGCTTTCATAAGAGCAATTTACAAACTATCATGTAAAAAAAAATAGCAGTTATGAGGATAGTATGGTACATGAATAGTGGCCTCAGGTACACTACTGTATACGCTACTGTAGATGAGTAAAATGCATCGAACAGAAGCAAGCAGAAAGTCATCCTGGGAAAATGAAACTGTGAATTTGTGGTTTAGAAATAATCTAACTAGAATTTCACTGCAGATGAGAAAAAAAATGATCATACAAATTTTAAACAAATCCAGGTTTTAAAAATGATTGAATCAATGAATTAATGGAAGAAGAATTTGAGGCTTGTGTTTTCTCTGAAGAATGTGGATGAGTCCTCTATATTCAAATTCAAAAATCTGAATCTTCTGCAGAATTTCCTGTAAGAATCATAATTCCTAAGCAGATACCTAAGAAAAAGATCTTTCTTAGGTAACCATCCACACCATATGTGATCTGACGAATCAAAGTCATCACCTGAGCTTGTCAGAAATTAACTGGAAGAGCTGATGTGTTATATTCAAGCCCTAAAGCTGCAACTCTTTAAACCAATGAACTCCTGGTTCTGCATTAGCTGAATTTGCCAGTGGCTTTCTCAAGAAGAAAATACACCTTTGTGGAGGTTAAAGAGGAACATTTGAGAATAATCTCTTCTGATGGCTATGCTCTTAACTCCCAATGGCCAATGGCAACAAAATCTTTATGATGTTATAGAAACAACTTTTAAAAACTTTTGAAGAGTTATTAAAAACAGAACAACTCAGTTGTACTATTCATATTCTCCTGTTAATTTTATTTCTACCATGGGTGGGGGGTGGAATCTGAAAATTATTCATTCAAGAAAGGAAACAAACATTCAGGAGAAATGCTTCTTTGATATGCAGTGACAACTACACTTTTAGAACAAGTAATAACTGCAGCTCAGACTCTCTGCTTCCCTTTTAAAGAAAAGCCATTTCAACTATACAGATAGAACCACTTTGGAAAACAAAGCAAAAGCCCTCTTTCTTTACTCTCTGGAGGAAAGAAGAGAGAATAGAAGGGGTCAATAGGAATGGAGGTAATCTCTTCATGCAGCTCAATATCAGGAATACCATTCAACACAGATAACAAACAATACTGTTATGAAACTGTTTTTTTTCATTCAATCCAATTCCACTAAACAAGCTTGTTTGCAAGTGGATTACCAGTTACCACATTGTAAGCTGTACTTAAAATTATTTTCTTTCCTCTTGAGAATTTAATTTAATAGGCTTATGTGAATTAAGTGCCTTTATTTATTGCTCCATCAAAATAAAAGTAGAGTGAGTTAGCTGTCAATAAAGAAACTTTTTGCAACAATATAACCTAGGCATCTACAGTAGTAAAGTGCTTAAGAACGCTAAGAAAATGTTATTTCAATGAAGAGTAATACAACAGCATCTCTTGAGACACAGAGACACCTATATTTATGGAAGATGTGACAAACCAGGAAAACTACAAATCCAGTTAGCACTTGATAAAGACTTACAATAAAAAGCTTTTTGGATTATTTAACTGCCAGCTATATACGTAATACAGTTTGCTGATCTGAACAAACATACTAGATGTAAACTGAAGCACAGAGGGAAAAGAAAAAAAAAGTGTCCAGAAACCACCCCTCTAAGTCATCTTAAAAGGACTTCCTTTTGATGCACAAACTAAGGAGAATGGGACAATTATATCTTTTGGAGACCTGATTCAGCACCAAATATGCATGTGGTAGTATTATAAAGTCTATTCTTTCATCTTTAACTTCAGCTACCCTGTCCTGTGCTCTGCATTTTGTAGTTGTCCCTCCCTGTGTGATTAGTTATGTAGAAGACCTACTTAAAAAAAAAAAATCCAACTGTAAATTGGCACTTTAATTTTGAAAAGCAAGATGTCAAACACATCAGTAGCTATCGTAGTAATCCTCATGTCTGCATCCATTATTAAGTATCCTCTCTGTCCCTAGCACTTTCTATAAGCCATACAATTTAATGCTCAAACAACCACGAAGGACAGATTTTCTTAGGCTTTCACATAAGATGAAAAGTGAAAAGTGAAACTGAAGTCGCTCCAGTCATGTCCGACTCTTTGCAACCCCATAGACTGTAGCCTACCAGGCTCCTCCATTCATGGGATTTTCCAGGCAAAAGTACTGGAGTGGGTTGCCATTTCCTTGAAAATGAGACTCAGATAAGTTAACTTGCCATAGTCTCCTAGCTAGTAAGCAGCACAGCCTTCCAACAGTGAGGAAACCTAGACCCACCCACCAGAAAACCACACAAGCTTTCCCATCCAGGAAACTTCGACAAACCACACATCCAACCCCTCCCATAGAGAGGAACCCCCACAATAAAGGGACAACACAGCAAGATAAACAAGATGAAAAGGCAGAGAAATACCCAGCAAGTAAAGGAACAGGATAAATACCCCCTAGACCAAAAGCTTTTCCTCTAATCTCTTTAACCTAGGGACTCTACTCCAAATTTATCCTATTAAATCAACAAAACCAAAATACAGACCCAGAGATACCTCTGCAGCCTTTAATAGCAAAAATCAGAAACAACCAAATAGCTAACATTTGGAGAATGGTACTTCAACAGGATGAAATATTGTACATTTAATATAAACCTTGGACAGCAAGGAAATCAAACCAATCAATCCTAAAGGAAACCCTGAACATTCATTGGACGAACTTATGCTAAAGTTAAAGCCCCAATACTTTGGCTACCTGTTGCACAGAGTCAATCCACTGGAAAAGACCCTGATGCTGAGAAAGACTGAAGGCAGGAGGAAAGGGGAGAGGGGGCGACAAAGAACGAGAAAGTTGGACAGTATCACCAAATTAATGGATATAAATTTGTGCAAACTCTGGGAGATAGTGAAGGCCAGGGAAGCCAGGCATGCTGCAGTCCATGGGGTCAAAAAGAGTCAAACATGACTTGGAGGCCGAACAACAACAACAATATGAAGACCATATCGATAATTTTTAAAGAGAAGGAAAACCTGAAATTAATACGGAGAGTTCTAGCTCTAGCAACGGCAAAGTAGTTTATATTATATTAGCACTCCCACAAATGGCAACTGTGAACTCCACTCAACCATTCTTTAAAGGCACTGGAGGGCAACCAAAATCAAGTAGAAACTGAAGGAGATTACCAAGAAAGAAGGATATCAGGCTGGGTGAAAGCTTTGTTGCATTAGTTTTCCAATGCTGCATAAGAGGACCACAAACTTAGCCACTTAAAATAACATCCATCAAACAGTTCACAATTCTCCAAGTCAGAAATCTATCCAGCATGATTAAGTCCTCTGTTCAGTGTTATCATAAGACTGAAATCAAGTGAAACCATAAGACTGAAATCAACTTGTTCAACTTGGCTAGAACAAGTTCTCACCTGGAACCTTTGGAGAAAAATCTGCTTCCTGGCTCACACACTTTTTTGGCAGAATTTAGTTCCTTGAGATTAGAGGATGGAAGGCCCTATTTCCTTGCTGGCTGTCAGCTAGGAATTTCTCTCATTTCCTTAAAACTACCTTCTCATTTGGCCCCCGCCATCTTTAAGCCAACAAGAGTGTGTCAAATCCTCCTTTTGCTATGAATTTCTGAGTTTCTCCACAGCCATTATGTGGGAAAAAAAACTCTAATTTTTAAGGTTCTCATGGTGAATGGTGAGACCTTTCCTAGGAAAACTGCCCAATCAACTGTGCATATAAAGATATCAACAATAAGGTAAGAATGACTGCTCTCACCACTTATTTAAGTTCTTTTGTCTTAAAATTAATCAATTTATTTTAATTGGAGGTTAATTACTTTACAATATTGTGGTGGTTTTGCCATACACTGACATGAATCTTCCATGGGTGTACACGTGTCCCCCAACCCTGAACCCCCCCCACCTCTCTCCCCAACCCATCCCTCTGGGTTGTCCCAGAGCACCAGCTTTGAGTGCCCTGCTTCATGCATTGAACTTGCACTGGTCCTCTGTCTTACACACGGTAATATACATGTTTCAATGCTATTCTCTCAAATCATCCCACCCTTGCCTGCTCCCACAGAGTCCAAAAGTCTGTTCTTTATGTCTGTGTCTCTTTTACTGTCTTGCATACAGGGTCATCGTTACCGTCTTTCTAAATCCATATATATGCATTAATATACTCTATCGGTGTTTCTCTTTCTGACTTACTTCACTCTGTATAATGGGCTCCAGTTTTACCTACCTCATTAGAACTGACTCAAATGTGTTCTTTTGTATAACTGAGTACTATCCCATTGTGTATGTGCAACACAACTTCCTTATCCATTCATCTGGCAATGGACATCTGGGTTGCTTCATGCTCTTACTATTTTATAAACAGTGCTGCGATGAACACTGGGGTACACGTGTCTCTTTCAATTCTGGTTTCCTCAGTGTGTATGCCCAGCAGTGGGACTGCTGGGTCATACGGCAGTTCTATTTCCAGTTTTTTAAGGCATCTCCACACTGTTCTCCATAGTGGCTGGACTAGTTTGCATTCCCACCAACAGTGTAAGAGAGTTCTGTTTTCTGCACACCCTCTCCAGCATTTACTGTTTGGCAGCCATTCTGACCAGCGTTAGATGGTACTTCATTGTGGTTTTCATTTGCATTTCTCTAATAATGAGGGATGCTGAGCATCTTTTCATGTGTTTGTTAGCCATCTGTTTGTCTTCTTTGGAGAAATGTCTGTTTAGTTCTTTGGCCCATTTTTTGATTGGGTCATTTATTTTTCTGGTATTGAGCTGCATGAGCTGCTTGTGTATTTTTGAGATTCTCTGTCAGTTGTTTTGTTTGTTATTACTTTCTCCCATTCCGAAGGCTGTCTTTTCACCTTTATAGTTTTCTTTGCTGTGCAAAACCTTTTAAGTGTAATTAGGTCCTATTTGTTTATTTTTATTTCCATTATTCTGGGAGACGGGTCATAGAGGATCTTGCTGTGATTTATGTCAGAGTGTTCTGCCTATGTTTTCCTCTAAGAGTTTTATAGCTTCGGTATTACATTTAGATCTTTAATCCATTTTGAGTTTATTTCTGTGTATGAAATTACAAAGTGTTCTATTTTCATTCTTCTACAAGTGGTTGACCAGTTTTCCCAACACCACTTGTTAAAGAGATTGTCTTTTCTCCATTGTATACTTTTGCCTCCTTTGTCAAAGATAAGATGTCCATGGGTGTACCGGAAAAGAAAAGTAAAACTTTTTGAAAACTGTAACAGAAAATTTTAGAACAATGTCAGAAATTAAAGCTCTAAAGAAACAAATGGAGAGTCCATGTTTGTGAACTGAAAGACTCAATATTATTGGTATTACTTTAATATATCAATTCTACTCAAACTGATCAAAGTGAAGGGCTTACATTATACCTGTTTCCATGTACCTGTTGGCCATTTTATGTCTTCTTTGACAAAAATGTTTATTCAAGTCTTCTGCCTGTTTTTTAAACAGATTGACAATTTGCTATTTAACTGTATGAAATCCTTGAATATCCTGGATGTTATAATTCCTTGTCAGATATGTGGTTTGCAAGTATTTTCTTTCCTCCCATAAGCTACTTTTACATTTGTTCCGGTTGCTTGTTTTGCTGTACAGAAGCTTTTCAGTTTAATATAATCACACCCTTTTAATATAATATATTGTATATAATATATTAAGGTTTAATATATTCAAACCTTGCTTTTTTGTTTATTTGTTTTACCTGTGTTGTCATACCATACTCTGTGATTTCTTCTAGGATTTTTATGGTTTCAAGTCTTAAATTTAAACCTTAATTCATTTCAAGTCAATTTTTTAAGTGGTTAAAGTTAGGGGTCCAGTTTCATTCTTTTGCACATTGGATATCCAGTTTTCCTAGCACCAATTATTGAAGAGACTATGTTCTACCCATTGAGTATTTTCAGCTCCCTTGTAAAATATTAGTTAACCATTTTTGCATGGGTTTATTTCTGGGCTCTTAATTCTGTTCCATTAATTCATGTACCTGTTTTTATGCAAACATCACACTGTCTTATTACAGCTTTGTGATATAGCTTCAGTTATGAAATAAAACAATGGAATATTATTCAGCCTGCCATTTGTGACAATATGGATGGAATTTGAGGGTATTATGTTAAGTGAAATAAGTAGGGCAGAGAATGTAAAAAAAAATATGATCTTATTTATATGTTGAATCTAAGTAGGTTGGTGGTTGCCAGAGGTAAAATATGTGTGGTGGTGGTCAAACTTCAAGTTCTAAGAGGAATAAGTTCTGGGTATCTAATGTAAAGCATGGTGACTACAGTTAACAATATGATATTGTATACTTCAAAGTTGCTGAAAGGATAGGTCTTACATGTTCTTGTCACACACATAGAAACAACGGTAATCATGTGAGATGATGGATGTCTTCATTAACCTAACGGTGGTAATCATTTCATAGTCTATTAATATATCAAAGCATCAGATTATGCACCTTAAACTTACACAATGTTATGTCAATTATCTCAAAACTGAAAAAACAAAGATACAGAAATGGTCAAAAGCACAAGAAAAAATGCTTAACATCACTATCTCATAAAGGAAATGCAAATTAAAACCATAAATAGAATACTACTAGCATAACTAAAATTAAGACTAATAATATCAAATTTTATAGTATAAACAGAACAGATGGAAACTGTCATGTACAATAACACTACTTTGAAATATTGTTCAGCAATTTTGTTTAAAACTGGAATTCTCAACCTCAGCATTATAGATTTTGTGTACCAAATAATTCTCTGGATGCAGAGTTGTCTTGGGCTTTGTATGTTATTTAGCAGTCTCCTGGACCTCTATCCCACCTTCACTCAGTCATGATTACCAAAAATATTTGCAGACATGGCCAAATGTCCCCCAGGTTGGCAAAATCATCTACAGCTGAGAACCAATAAAACTACTCAGAAATTTTATTCTTAGGCATTTGCCCAATAGATACAAACACTAATGTGATCTGTACATAATTGATCACAACAGTTTTACTCATACTAGCCAAGAAGTAGAAATAACTCAAATGTGCATCAACAAGAGAACAGATATATTCACACAATGGAATTCAGCTCCGCATTAAAATGAAATATTCATACATCCAACAACATGAAGGAATTTTCAAAATACACTGAACAAAAGAAACAGATATAAAACAGTACATATTATATAATTATGTTTATGTGAAGTCCTAAAATGGACAAAGCTTTAATAAGTTAATTGAATGAATAGTAGTGGCTGTGTTAGAGGATGGCAGGGGGCTGGAAAAGGGCATAAGGGAAACTCACTGAAAATCTGTGCCTGTACTACATATAAATTATACTTCTAAAAATGTACAATTAAAAAATTTATGATTCTGCACTAAAAATATGGAGATATGAAGATTTGGCAAAATGACAAAAACAAAAAGAAAATATGAGTACTTTTAAAATCACGTCATTTTTTTTTTTTTTATGTCACAGCTATATATTGGGTCACCCAAAAGGTTCATGTGGGGTTTTTTTTCCCCATGACATCGTACAGAAAAACATGAATGAACTTTTCAGCCAACCCAATACTTATAATGTAAGTATTTGGCCAGGGAAATATAGAAAGGTAATTTATGGCTTGGGACAGCCTGCTATTTGAAAAAACCAAGAACAAGCATTGTTTTGAGATGTTAAATTTAACTGTATAATGCTAGAGTTTCTACAATTCGACCCAGGTATCAAAACTTAGCACTCATTTCTCCTTTTCACTCTTTTCAATTAGCTGGTCGTCAATTCTTAAATTAAACAGAGAGTATCCCACTCAAATTTTTGGCTGCTGATACATTTACTCAATTGTCAAATGAATTGTATGTTTCCTTGTGAAGGTCAAAGTCTTCATGGCATCCATCTGAGAGCAAGCATAACCTGACACATTAAAAAATTGGTATGCATAGCAAAACCAATTTAAGATTATTAACATGTTTCATTTCCATTTAATTTCCCATGACAACGCACCCTCATAGTCACAATGTTTCCTTCATTTCACTAATGAGACAAAGACAGCTTTCACATTTATTTCAGTTCTTTTAGAAGTGGACACATTTGGCAATACCAACCTTTTAAATGAGCCAATGTCCAATTCTGATTATGTTTTGATAATTTCACTGTGTTCTATTTCATTTATAAAGCTACATGATACTGAGTCTTTTCAGGAAAAGCAAAAATGTATGAAAAGTTGTAACAAATTACCAAGGGTCACTAGGTGTCAGACACAGAGTTATATAAACGAATGAGTCGTCTACTGCAGTGAGTGAGATCCAGCTTAAAGCAGGCAGTAATTTCTAAATAGTTAGCAACATGAGATTTTTCACTGGAGAGAAGATCCAAATCTAGATCTTTTCTCAAAACATATCAGGAACAGTGTGAAACAGATTATTTAATATGCCTATATTTTACTGTAATACAAACTTATAAACAGTAAAGCTCACAAATCTTCTTGGCTGGGGGAATAGAATAGCATAAGAAAGACAATAGGGGCATTGGTTTGGGGCAGCAGAGAGGAATGTGAAACAATATTTTCTAGTGTAAACAGGCACAGGTTCCAAGAACTTAAGAAAAAAGTTAAATGTCCTAAGTATAATGCAAGATTTGTTGATCAATTAAGGCTGAGATTTCCAGTACAGGCAATCGAATGAGTGTACCCTTTTTTGTTCCCTCCAGAAAATAATTAACTACAAAGCATACAAGAAATAAGCATAAATCCCCACCGACCAACAAAAAGAGGGACGATGATAGCAGACACAGCAGATAATCAACAAAGTTTTATGTTAAGTGGATGAATGGTGGTAAATAACTCGGCAATGTGAAAAAAGATGTGCGAACTAAGAGCCTGCACAAGGCGATGCCCACAGTATGCTAGATCACGCACACTGCCAACAGACGACTCTCACCTCGCCATGTGCAGCACGGTATACCAAATTACAGCATCAATTTTTCCAGATACCACATCTTCTACTAGATGTAAGTAAGACAACACTCTGGATTCTCCTTCTGGTTCCAAGCCAATGGAAAAAAAAAAAAACTAGTATTGCTAAGTATTTATATAGACTCTCCTTAATTGTTTACACAGAAGCTGCTCTTGCTGAGACAGTTATTCGTGAGAACACTAAGAGGATGCATTTGCCCTACCTTGAAGCTCTGGGACATTCTCCAACTCAGCATTCTTTCTGTGTCTGTGAACAAGTACTTTCTCCCTTGTTTAACTTAAGCAAAGTATCTTATTTTATGTTTCTCTAGGCCCAATGCTCATACTCCCAACTAACAGTTTCAGGGCTGGGTCTCCCTTCTCAGCACTACAGCACATTTCAAAACAATTAAATGAGAATATATTGTATTATGAGTTTTTAAACACTGGTAAGCTTAAAATTCCTTCTTACAGGCAATTCTAAAATATAAATGAATTATCCTTACTGTATTTTGTCCTCATCAGTTTGGCTATAAATAAGCTAATACTAAACTTTTAATATTTATGGAAATCAATACTTGTAATTCTGCAATGATTCCACAAAAAGGCTAAGAAACAGGTAGATAATGAAGTGAAAGGTGCATCTGAGTGTGTACCTGTGAGCATACATGTGCACAACTTAGGAACCATGGAGAGGAGAGAGGAAAGGCTCAGAGATCTCCTAGTACAACCAGGTAGAAGAATAAACCATAAATTTTTTTTAAAAATTTTAATTGTTCCAAAAGAACTATGTTAGGTAAAGATGAAGGTAGGTAAGTAGACCATATCAAAAGATAAGACACCCAACAAAAAGTATTGCCGTGTTAGGTACATCTCTTCAAGGAACAGCCAGTTAGTGGGCCAATTAGTGGGCAGGAGAAAAGGCTGAGGTTGAGTTGGGTTTCAGCAAACTCAGGGAGATAAATCATTCTTCCTTGCTCATTTATATTAGTACAGTAAGGTTCACAATACTAAACAAGTTCTGACTCAACGGAACTATTATAAGTCAAGACATTATGCTACAGATTACATCAGAGTTGGTAGTAAAAAAAAAAAAAGAGAGTATAGTGCCTGCAGCATCTTGTGCCATAAGAAAGCGAATCTCAAGAAGAAAGTTCTTCCTTTTCAATCTGGGTTCTGAAACTGGGTCAGGTTTCCTTAGCCTGTGGTTCTCCAAATGGTCCAGAGACACACACACACACATACCCCCAGTGATACCCTTTCAGGAGTCAGCAAGGTCAAATCTATCTTCATAATAATTCTATGTTTCACCATACTGACATTTTCAGTTGTGATACGACACCAATAGTAAATAAAAATGCCAGTGCACTAGCACCAATCAAGGCGTTGGCAACTGTACTAGCATCATTGCATTCTCCTCCTTCACACATTCCCTATAATAGAAGATGTCCGTTTCACTTACTAATGCCCTTTATAAACCAGTAAAAATAATTGGTTTCATTAAATCTCAACCCTTAAGTATATAAGTGCATCTGTTTGCTGAGGCTGCCATAACAAATAACCACAAATGGCTATTTGGTGGCTTAAAATAGACATTTCTTCTCCTGGAGTTCTGGAGCCCAGAAATCCAATACCAAGGTGTCAGCAATGCCACACTCCCTCCAGAGATTCTACAGGAGAATTCACTCCTTGTCTCTTCCAATTTCTTCTGGCTTCAGGTGTTCCTTGGCCTCTCGTCACACCAATCTCTGTTTCCATGATCACACACTGCCTCTTTCTTATCTCCAAATGTGCCTTCTATTCTGTCTGTGTCTCTCATCCGTATGGACAACACTAACTGGATTTAGGCCCCACCTGGATAATCCAAAGTGACCTCAAGATTTTTAACTTAATTACATCTGCAAAGATCCTTTTTCTGATTCAAGTAACATTCACAGATTCCAGGAATTGGACGTAAGACATGGACATATATTTTGAGGAGCCTTGATTCAGACCCCTACAATAACTCTTTTTAATATTCCTCCTGAACAAATAAGAAATGTGCATAAAGTACACAGTGAAATCCAATGGTTAGAGGAAAAGCACTCGTCAGATTGTTAAAACTGCAAATCACACTAGCCAACTTTTCGTATGCATGTCATGATTACTTGAAAGAACAACTGACAAACTACAAAAGTAACTACAAAAGATAGAAATGTGTCTGCTACTATCAGTGGAGACCTGACCCTCAGAGCTAAGTCTTAATGTTCTCCTGCTAAATATAAACTGAATATCAAAAACATAAGGCCATTCTAACCATGATGGATCAAAACAAAAAATGAACATCCAAACCTCAAAATGACCAAACATCCTCCTCTCCTGGCTCATATGAGTGACTGCTGCTTCTTTACCAATTAAACCTTTAGCTTGCATTTATTCCTGCCTCCTTACATTGAGATTTAAGATACCCAATTACAGAATAATGCCCATATCCCCCAGTATCTAATCCAGAAAAGTCACCTTCTTTCAATCCTCTCTTGAGTTATCTAACACACTCAAGACCTATAATAAATCGTTTATGACAAATTCTTACTAGGAGACTCCATGGTTCTACTGGAAGCATTCTCCCTCACTGCCACAAGTAATAAATCCAGCTTCTTCAGCTACAGGTGAACTAAAAGTTCCTGGTAATATCAGGATAGAGAGCACAGTCAACAGTTTTTGAACCTTGGGCATGCGCAACACTGCCTCAAAAAGTAACAAAAGTGAGCTATCTTTTTTAAGAAAAACAACTGACAGTATTTACTGCCACTGAGAAAATCAAGCCTTCCAGAGAAAATGTGAGTTTCAGAAAACTTGTATTCACTGTGCACTGGAGAGCGTCCCGACAGTTAAAGACTTCTCTTAATAACAACGGTGGTGATATTGAAAAACGTGTGGGGTGACACAAGAAAAATGAAATGACGTGCCATTTGGAGAAGTCTGCATAACTCATAGAACAAGTATCTTCTAAATAAACAAAGCATAATATTAAAAAAATAATACATAAGCAGAAGGTCTTTGCAGAGTGCATAATAGACCACAAAATTTCACTGTAACAAAGAACAAGATGTTACTGATGTGGTTTTATATTCTACATTGCAACTAATATTCAAGAAACTATCAGCGGTTGAGTTCTAGGGTAGTATCAAAGAAGAAGAGCCACAATTACTAAGTAGAGCTATTACAAAACTCCTCTTCCAAGTACAAAAATGAGGCCAGACTTTCTTCATATACATCAACAAAATATGTTACAGATTGATCTCCAAAGTTGTTGCTACAATCTGGTTGGTTTTAATTCTATCTAGCCAGATGTTAAAACGGATTTGCAAGAAATACAGCTGTGTCACTTTCTCATTAATTTTTTTAAACGTTTATTTTACATTAAAAGCACAATAACATGTAAAGAGTGTGCTATTTTAAATTGTTATAAAAATATCTTTATGTTTATTTCTAATACAGTAAATATCAAAAGATACAACCCTCAGAAACAAAGGATGCTAAGGGCCTAATAATAATCCCTATGAGTGTCAAAAATTCGTGCAACCACACTTTAGCATCAACAGTCTGAACCATTCCTACTTCTCAAAATAACCTCATTCCTCCTTCTACTCACAGTTTCAATAACTTTCTGGGACAAAGAATCATTCAGATTGTCCAAATATCTCTCACACAGTAAAGCAGGTATGACACAACTGAACTACAATTTAATCCCCAATGCTTAAATGAAAGTTCCCACATCTCAATAAATGATACTAAGAGTGTATACACAAACATCCCAATTCAGAACAAAGTAAATGAGAAATTAACAAGCCAATGCCTATTTATATTGGTCTGAGAATATCCTACCCAAGAAAATAACCTAAATCAAGTCTGAGATACTTCAGGTGCAAAAATAAATACAAAACAGGTCCAGAGGAATATATATGCAAGCCAGAGTATGTGGAATTACCATGGGGGAAGGTACTCTACAGATAACTTTAGAATACAAAATTGTAAAACATATATGAAAACAATCCATCATAAAAAAGAACAACCAGAGCAATGTCAATTGGTCAACAAGATGGTGGAGTAGAAGGACAAGAGTCCACCTACTCCTTCTTACAAAAACATCAAAATCATAACTAACAGCTGAACAACCATCAACAACAACCAAAATAACCACTGAAACCTACCAAAAAAGACACCTGACATCCAAAGACAAAGAAGTCACAACTAAACAGCAGAAGGGGCACAAGTATGATAAAATCAAACCACATACCTACTGGGTGGGTGACCATAAACTGGAAAGTAATTATACCAAGAAGTTCTCCCACAGGAGTGAAAGTTCAGAGCCCCAAGTTAGTTCAGGCCATGGGAATGGCAACAGGAAGAGGAGCCCCCAAAGAACCTGGCTTTGAAGATCAGCAAGAACTTGACTAAAGGAATTACACAGAACTGGAGGAAATAGGAACTCAACTCTTGGAAGACATACCACAAGGTCTCGTGTATACCAGGACCCAGAGAAAAAAAGCTATGACCTCATAAGAGACTTGGCCAGACCTACATGCCATACTGCACGATTTCCTGAAGACGCAGAGGGTGGTTGCGGCCAAGGTGAGGACAAAAACAAGGGCGGCAGCAGTTTAGGTACGTACTCATAGGTGTGGTACCTCTTTGCTGTTGTTCAGTCGTCCAGTTGTATCCAGCTCTTCACAACTCCGTGGACTGTAGCATGCCAGGCCTCCCTGTTTCTCACCATCTCCCAAAGTTTACCCAAGTTCATGTCCATTGAATCAGTGATGTCACCCAGCCATTTCATCCTCTGTAGTCCCCTTCTCCTTCTGCTCTCAAACTTTCTCAGCACCAGGGTCTTTTCCAATGAGTTGTCTGTTAGCAGCAGGTAACCAAAATACTGGAGCTTCAAAATTGGTCCTCCCAATGAGTATCTAGGGTTGATTTCCTTCGAGAATGACTGGTTTGATCTCCTTGCTGTCCAAAGGACTCTCAAGAGTCTTCTACAGTAGTACCACAGCTCGAAGAAATCAATTCTTCATCACTCTGCCTTCTTTACAGTCCGGTTCTAACAATGTACATGATCAATGAAAAGAACATAGCCTTGACTATATGGATCTGTGTTGGCAAAGTGATGTCTTTGCTTTTCAACATACTATCTAGGTCTATCACAGCTCCTAGAGGCTGCCACTTCCTCCCCAAGACCTAGCCCCACCCAATAGCCTCTATGTGCCAATGCTGGCACACCTCAGGCCAAACAACCAATAGGGAAGCAACATAGCCCCATCAACCTACAGGCCACACAGTCTTTCTGAGCACAGCCCTGCTCACCAGAGGGACAAAACCCAGCCCACCAAGTAGGCAGCAGGAACTAGACACTCCCACAAGCCTCTCAGACATCCACCAGAGGACAGACAGCAGAAGCAAGAAGATCTACATTATTGCAGCCTGTGGAATGAAAACTGCAATCATAGGAAGTTAGATAAACTATACACCCCAGATGAAGAAACAAGATAAAACCCCAGAAGAACGACTAACTGATGTGGAGATATGTAATCTACCTAAATTCAGAGTAATGATAGAAAAGATAACCAACGATACTGGAAAAAGAAGGAGGCACAGATCAAGAAGAGGCAAGAAAGGTTTAACAAGGCATAGAAGAATTAAAGAACAAACAGAAATGGGCAAAACAATAACGAAAATGAAAAATACACTAGAAGGAAACAGCAGCAGAGTAAGTGATGTAGGAGAACAGATAAGTGATCAGGAAAACAAAATAGTGAAAATCCCTGATGCAAAACAGAATATAGAAAAGAGAATGAAAAGAAATGAATACATTATTCATGATCCTCTGGGACAAGAATAAACAAACCAAGATTTACATTATAATGGTCGCAGAAGAGAAGAACAGAATACACATTCTTCTCACAAGGATAGGAGAATCAGAAATTCTCCAGGATTGATCACATACTAGTCCACCAAATGAGCTTCAGTAAATTTAAGAAAAGGATAACTATAACTTCTTGAAGCAAAAAATGGGCACTGAAATGTAAACTACAGTTTCAATCCCTGGGTCAGGAAGATCCACTAGAGAAGGAAATGGCAACCCACTCCAGTATCCTTGCCTGGGAAATCCCATGGACAGAGGAGCCTGCTGGGCTACAGCCCATGAGGTTGCAAAGAGTCATACACAAATGAGTGACTAAACAACACCCAAGAGAGAAAGTAACAACTAATGTTGGAGGCTTCAAAATACACAAAACTGACTGAAGGCAGGAGGAGAAGGGGACGACAGAGGATAAGATGGTTGGATAGCACTGACTTGACGGACATGAGTTTGAGCAAGCTCCAGGAGTTGGTGATGGACAGGGAGGCCTGGCCACAGGGTCGCAGAGTCAGACATGACTGAGCAACCGAACTGAACTGAAAATACTGAACATACTAACACTGGAATTCAAAAACTGAACACAGTTAAAGTGTTCCAACATTTCACCTCATACAAGAGGAGGGCAGAGAAAATGGTTAACTTTAGTCTTAGCTTATCATGTCAAGCGAAACCAAAATTCTGAATGTTTAAGATAACTAGGTACATGCAATAAACTAAAATACACTGCAATGTGCTGAAAATCAAATACATGTGGATACTGACATAAACCTGTCACAAACTCCCACTCTTCCTCAGTGTATATCTCACATTATATGTAACAAGTGTCCAGATGGTGAGCGACAGTGAGACCTGGCATGCTGCAGTCCATGGGGTCCCCAAGAGTCAGTCACAACTTGCCAACTGAACAACAACAACAAAAATATTATAAAAGCTTAGATTTTTTTCTCTCAAGATTACTATATAAACAAAAAAATCTAACATATTTTTCCTGCATCCCAATGAATTATCCTGCTCTTCACTTTACCAAGGTAGAAATATATGCCCAGGATTCTACAGCAGGGACAGTTTCCCCAGCTAAAATACTCCTTGACATAATAAACCATGAATTAACTATGCAAAGAAGGGGTTAAGTGAAGTGTGTCCCAAAGATACATAAGAGCATGAGTAAAAGCCAGAAGGATAAAACAGCAGTTTGTGTAGGAAAACTAAAAACAGTTTGAAATTTGCAGTTCTGAACTGCTGGGGCACAAAGCTCATCTCCCTGGCATTCGCTCCTCAAAATCAACAGGAGACATCCTTATCTCTACCACAGGAAACAGAGCTGCCAGTGGACCCAGCCGAACCTTTCCCACAGTGCTCTGCTCACAGCAATCACGGTCCTGTACTCACCAAGTGTTATCAAACCACAGACGTCTAAACTGGAGAACAGACAAAAGTGCTACTGCTTGCTCCCAAAGGAATATGAAATCCAAGTTCCACTTTATTGCAGAAAATGAATTTCTATTGCCCACCTGTACTTTTTACACTGCCTTTTCTCAGAAGGTATCTCAGTACAAAACGAGTGATCATGACAGTGACTTCCAACAAGCAGTAACACAAGTCCACAGAATGCCGAAGCATATACAGACTACTGGTGATACATTAGATGACGTCCCCATTACTTAGTGCCTAACACAGTTTTCCCTTTCACCCTACAGAGTGAATGAAAGCTAAAACAGCTCACACCTCAAAAGAGGAAGTAAGATCCTCTTGCCTCAACAACCACTTAGCAGATATCAGGCAATAAGCACCCATTACTTAATAAAGAGTTCTCAAAGTAATTAAGTTGTCCATACCCTTAAAGTCAAATTGAAGCTTTTAATCAACAAACAATGCACACCAGCCTAGCCAATTAACTACTCTCTACCAACCTTCTTCAACCGTATTTGGTGGTTCAGTCAGTCAGTCATTCAATTACTCAATGAATGTTAATGATGAACCTGGCATTGGTGCTGGGTATTATGATGAAAACACTTCCCAATATGATAAAACACTTCCCATGCTTGTTACCATTTAATCTCAAGAACCAAACTTTTCATTAATTAAAATTCTCTTCATATTTTTTATTTAAAATTCTGGTTAATACAAATAAGACTCACACCCAAGTTATTATAATGTAAGTTTGCTCCAAAAGTAAAACAACTGGGATAATAAAACACACAACTTACACAGTAGGTGTTCAGTAAGTCTCTGTTAATACCAATTATGCTGATAAAAAGATATCTAAAATACATAAGAATTATCTTGCAATAGTTTTAAAGCAAGTGTTCAAAATCATGTGTGTGTGAAGACCTACATTTATATAAATGATTTATCTGCATGAAGTAAGAAATTTTTTAAAATCCTATACTACATTTGTTTCTATTTTAACTATCATTACAAAAAGAAATTACAGATCTGTCATTATGAAGGAATAATCAGAAATATGCAATATTAGACACATGGTACAAACTATACTAATTTTCTTTTTGCCAAAAATTCGGCTGGGTTCTGTGAGAATACAAAGGCAAAGAAGACATAGTTCTGCACTCTTAGGTTCATAATCTATGAAGGAGAAAAAGAATACAAAGATAACAGGAACAAAGAAAAACACAACAGAACTATAAACACAGAGGCCCACGGATTATTATCTTAAGGAAAATACACAATTCAAGAGTAAAGCTTTAGGTAACATCAGTTAAATTTAAGTAAGGCTGTGCTAAAGTTAAGAATACAACTGTGGATCACATTGATCATTAAATTTTGTAGATACCTATGATTTAATACACCAACAAATAAGAAACTGTTTAAATATCCTTAAAAAATGATCAAATTAACCAATAATTTAAGGTTTTTTACAGCACCACCTAGGTAATTTTACACTTCATTCAAATCCTTCTCACTGTATATAAAGGCAAAAGCACACAATTAAATGATTGCTGAATTACAGAGTTGACAATATTAGAAAATCTCCTCTATTTAGGCACAGATCATTTTGTGATGGTCACATGAAAAATAAAATATATGAACAAATGTCAAACATTCTGGTTAGTAATATATTTTACAATGCAGAAGTAAACTGACATCTACTAAATAAAGAATGACTCCTGGATTTAATATGAGGTTGTCAAATTTCTCAAACTGTAGTCAAAATATTTTATTTCCTTTAGACAGTTGAAGTGAAACTATAGCTACAAATATTTTTCTAGGCCTAATTTAAAGACAGAGCACCTAATTTACTTAAAAACTAATAGCAACCTGTCATCGAGTCCTAAGTAACATTTCTAAAAGAGCAGTAATTTTCTAAAACTACAGTATACAAAACATGAATGGTAGCATTTTTCTTATCCATATTCAAAGATGATGATTAATTGCATACAGGTTAAAATTTCAATGAAGGGACAATATAAAGATGTAGCATAAAAGTCCTAAAGCAGTCTACTTTTTAAATTCAGTGGCACTACAGACTGCTTTGACACTTCCCCTAACTTTAAGTAAGTAATATTAATAGACTGTTATATTCATTAACTCAGAGTCAAGGTAAAAACCTACTTTGGGGAACTGGCAAACTATTACAACTGTAGATTTCTCCATCTTTCAGGTCTACTAAGAAATTTATTTTTTCAGAATAAATTAATTTGAAGGTCAGTTACAATCTTGCAAGAAAGTTCATATCTTACCAAAAACAAAAATGAAAATAAAGATTTAAACTGCAATACAAGTAGGTTTTCATTTGCATGCCCTATCTGACAGAATACATTACTAAAGAACCTTGCTCACTCTCACTACTACTATTCAACATAGTTTTTGAAGTTTTGGCTACAGCAATCAGAGCAGAAAAAGAAATAAAAGGAATCCAGATTGGAAAAGAAGTAAAACTCACTGTTTGCAGATGACATGATCCTCTACATAGAAAACCCTAAAGACTCTACCAGAAAATCACTAGAGCTAATCAATGAATATAGTAAACTTGCAGGATATAAAATCAACACACAGAAATCCCTTGCATTTCTATACACTAACAATGAGAAAACAGAAAGAGAAATTAAGGAAACAATTCCATTCACCATTGCAACGAAAAGAATAAAATATTTAGGAATATATCTACCTAAAGAAACAGAAGACCCATATATAGAAAACTATAAAACACTGGTGAAAGAAATCAAAGAGGACACAAACAGATGGAGAAATAAACCATGTTCATGGATCAGAAGAATCAATATAGTGAAAATGAGTATACTACCCAGAGCAATCTATAGATTCAATACAATCCCTATCAAGCTATCAACGGTCTTTTTCAGAGAACCAGAACAAATAATTTCACAATTTGTATGGAAATACAAAAAAAACCTCGAATAGCCAAAGCAATCTTGAGAAAGAAGAATGGAACTGGAGGAATCAACCTGCCTGACTTCAGGCTCTACTACAAAGCCACAGTCATCAAGACAGTATGGTACTGGCACAAAGAGAGAAATATAGATCAATGAAACAAAATAGAAAGCCCAGAGATAAATCCACGCACCTATGGACACCTTATCTTTCACAAAGGAGGCAAAAATATACAATGGAGAAAAGACAATCTCTTTAACAAGTGGTGCTGGGAAAACTGGTCAACCACTTGTAAAAGACTGAAACTAGAACACTCTCTAACACCATACACAAAAGTAAACTCAAAATGGATTAAAGATCTAAACATAAGACCAGAAACTATAAAACTCCTAGAGGAAAACATAGGCAAAACACTGTCCAACATAAACCACAGCAGCATCCTCTATGACCCACCTCCCAGAATATTGGAAATAAAAGCAAAAACAAACAAATAGGACCTAATTACACTTAAAAGCTTTTGCACAACAAAGGAAACTATAAGCAAGGTGAAAAGACAGCCTTCAGAATGGTAGAAAATAATAGCAAACAAAGCAATGGACAAAGAATTAATCTAAAAAATATACAAGCAACTCTTGCAGCTCAATTCCAGAAAAGTAAACGACCCAATCAAAAAGTGGGCCAAAGAACTAAACAGACATTTCTCCAAAGAAGATATAAAAATGGCTAACAAACACATGAAAAGATGCTCAACATCACTCATTATCAGAGAAATGCAAATCAAAACCACAATGAGGTACCACTTTACACCAGTCAGAATGGCTGCCACCCAAAAGTCTACAAGCAATAAATGCTGTAGAGGGCGCGGAGAAAAGGGAACCCTATTACACTGTTGGTGGGAATGCAAACTAGTACAGCCACTATGGAGAACAGTGTAGAGATTCCTTAAAAAGCTGGAAATAGAACTGCCATATGATCCAGCAATCCCACTGCTGGGAATACATATCGAGGAAAGCAGAACTGACAGAGCCACGTGTACCCCAATGTTCATCACAGCGCTGTTTATAATAGCCAGGACACGGAAGCAACCTAGATGCCCATCAGCAGAGGAATGGATAAGAAAGCTGTGGTACATATACACAATGCAATATTACTCAGCCATTAAAAAGAATACATTCCAATCAGTTCTACTCAGGTAGATGAAACTGGAGCCTGTTATACAGAGTGAAGTAAGCCAGGAGGAAAAACACCAATACAGTATACTAACACATATGGAATTTAGAAAGATGGTAACGATAACCCTGTGTGAGAAACAACAAAAGAGACACAGATATATAGAACAGTCTTTTGGACTCTGTGGTAGAAAGCGAGGGTGGGATGATATGGGAGAATTGCACTGAAACATGTAAATTATCATATGTGAAATGAATCGCCAGTCCAGGTTCGATGCATGATACAGGGTGCTCGGGGCTGGTGCACTGGGATGACCCAGAGGGATGGGGGAACATGTACACCCATGGCGGATTCATGTCAACATATGGCAAAACCAAAAAAAAAAAAAAGAACATGCATTGGAATAAAAAGCTTTTTATTTCAAAGCTTATAGAATGAATTTAAGATTTAACTTTATGTTGTTACTTATACTAGAATCACTATAAATATGACAGTTCAAAAGTCACTTTACTCAAGTTTTATCCAAACTCATTGTTTATAATCAATTTTCAAATCATTACAGATTTCTAAGAGACAAAGGCAAGGCAAGAATGATTTAAAAAATGCATTCCATGCCCTATCTCAGTTCACTTCAAATTAAACTTTTTATTTCTTATATTCATAGTATCAAAGTAGTATTTTTTGTTCTTTTCCCAAGCTTTGTTTTGTTTTTCTTATTTGGCCTGTTGAATGTCCTCCTAATTGACAATGTATGCTTGCAAACAGAGAAATTGATCTTTGTTATACTGAAATTTTTAAAAGCCAACTTCAGTATGCTGCTGCTCTCGTGCACCAAAATGAATTAATAATCCTTGCAAACATTTCTTTCACTCTTCATCTTGTGTTCTGCTTGACTAAACAAAACATTCCCTGGAAGGGATCATATTCCTTTGATGTGTATTTGACCATTTCATAAAATTGAAAGAGGGAAACTTCATTTTTCTGCTCATCTAACACAACATATGAAAGTGAAATTGTCAGTCTCAGTCGTGTTTGACTCTGAGATCCCATGGACTGTAGCCCACCAGGCTCCTCTGTCCATGGGATTCTCCAGGCAAGAGTATAGGAGTGAATTGCCATGCCCTCCTCCAGGGGATCTTTTCAACCCAGGGATCAAACCTAGATCTCCCGCATTGCAGCAGGATTCTTCACCATCTGAGTCACCAGGGAAGCCCAAGAACACTGGAGTGGGTAGCCTATCCATTCTCCAGGGGATCTTCCTCATCCAGAAATCGAACTGTGGTCTCCTGCATTGCAGGTGGATTCTTTACCAGCTGAGCTACCAGGGAAGCCCATGGGGTTATAAAGATGCACTGAAATACAGTTTTGTATTCAAAACCTACCACAGGTTTTAGATGATTTGCCTTCGAAACAAAATGGTTTATTTCCACAATTCTCATGATTTTCACTCTTCTCTTTTTAGTCATTAAATAAAAACATCAAATTTTCAATAGTTAACATTTATCAATTTCTGTTTTCTGCAAATCTGAATACATAGGAATATATATTGGGAATCCGCCTCCCAATGCAGGGGACATGGATTCAACCCCTGGTCCTGAAAGAGTCCACATGCTGCAGAGCAATAAGCCCTCACGTCACAGCTACTGAAGCCTGTGCACTCTGGAGCCCATGCTCTGCAACAAGAGATGCCACCCCGAAGGGAAGACCACGCACAACGGGAGAGCGGCCTCCACTTGCTGCAGCCACAGAAAGCCACACAAACGACAAGCACTCAGCACAGCCAAAAATAAAATGAATTTTTTAAGTTATACAAATATAGCATACTCACTTTGAATATAAGCCATTTTTATATAAAATTTTAAACCTGAACTGTTTAATAGAGTATTACTAGGTAGAGAATGTTTGTTGAGAATAGAAACACTTTCCCTTTCATTGTACATATATTTTGAGCAGAATCAAATATTTTCTCTCCCATTTATTCCTTTACATCCCCAATTAAAACAGAACCTACTATCTAATGATTCACAACTTAATTCAAAAATTCAGTTTTAAAAGTCTACCATCCTTATACCAAATGACTTTGGTTATATCAAATTATAACAATAAAACATTTTAAAAATACAAAGTTTTCTAGCCCATTTAAAAAGGAAGCTAAATACATTCAACACTGGAAAAAGCATGGTGCCCACTAATGAAGTAAATCTTTAATATGTGCACTGTCGAGTGTTCAAAATCCCCCATATCTCTGTTAAGTCTTATTCATATATTAACACATTGTTTCTAGTAACAGAGTGCCTTACAGCTAACTTTTTTTTTAACGTTTAAGTCATTATGGATTCTTCTAAAACAGATGGAGAGAAAGTAGGTAAAAAAAAAGGCCCAAGGGTGGTTGACCTTCATTAAGGCCTCTGAAATTAGACATCAGTGTCATCCCCCTTCACCAGAGGAACTATCAACTGCTTCTCCATATTACCGCCAGTGAAGTCCAGTCTGGCAACAACAGAACTGAAACCAGACGAAGAACAACAGAGCCTTCTTTGAATCTCTTCACCGAGCACCTGCTCCTGCCAGTCATAGTGGTTTTCGTCCAGGGCACCCAGGTCCTGCTCTACAGGACACGCACTGTGGTGAAAGTCTGTTCAAAAGTTAACGTGTTCAAGAACACAGAGGCAGCAACAAGGTAAGAGACGACGGGATGTATGTACCACAGTTGCTCAGTGACTCTATTTCTTTGAGGCCTGAAACTGGAAGATATTTTAACGGGAATTGAATGATTCCATATGCAAAGAAAGAGAAAGCCAGCAGAACCTATTTTCAACATTTCACGGAATCACAATGTTCCAAAAAGGAGAAAAGGAAAGGAATATTCACTGTTGGCCAAATAGACAGTGTTCTCCATGGGAAGGAAAGTGGTAGGTGCTCAGTTGTGTCCGACTCTTGCGACCCTGTGGACAGTAGCCCACAAGGCTCCTCTGTCCATGGAGTTCTCCAGGAAAGAAAACTGGAGTGGGTAGCCATTCCCTTCTCCAGGGGGTCTTCCTGACCAATTTAAAGGTTCTTTGAGAATCCCTGTCTCACAGCCTAGAAGACCTCCAGCTGACCCATAGGTTATGTTCTGCTCTCAGAAACTCCCGCCTAGGCTTTCAATCTTTGTGCCCCAGTTTTTAAGCCTGGGTTCCTGATCTAGACGAATACACAATTCCCATCATAACCGTGATGCCAACAATGGAATCTCTGGTTTGTTATGTGATTGCTTGTTTTCAAAAGTACAGCATAAATGTACCACACTGTTTGCCTGACAGCACAACCCTGATAAAGAGGAAAGTAACTCAAGCAGGAAAAACTACCCGTTCTGCTGGTTTTTGTTACCTAAATAGGGACTGCTGATGTATTTCTGCCTCATCGGTACACATCTGTCTTACATATTTGAGCATTCAATTCCATTGTAAGGAAGCCAAATTAGAATATCCCCAAGGGTCAGAAATTTAGAGCAAGGAAGGAAGCCAAGGGATAGTTTAGTCCAATCCTCCTATATTCTATGAGCGAAAACAGAAATTAAGAGTCACGTTTAAAATCTTAAATACCAACCTGATCAAGGTCAACAACAAACTATTTATGAACTGAAACTGGCATGCAAATCATACTTTGATTAGTATTGCTTCATTACAAAACAGACACTACTTTGGGGGTTCTTAGTTTCTTTATCTTGGTCTGAGAATTTCAATCAAAAGCAGAACACATTACACTTTGGAAGAAGCCCCTGTTTTGTCAATCTAGCAATCTTCTTCAGAAAATGAAATTAACAAGATTTAAAGTGAGAAATCCACACTGGCTTCTAGCACTCATTCCTTCCCCCCCGCCATGTTGCTCACATCTATTTAATAAGATCTAGAATAAGAATTTAATAAGAGTTTTTACTAAATATCAAAGCTAGCTTGCCAATTTTCACTGTCAGAATCTACCTCAATTTTTCAAAAATGTACTCTCTCTGAGCCATTCTTATAACTTCTAGCATTTTTTAAAAAATATATCTTCAAGTATTATTCAGTGACTCTATGAATATACCAACAATTCTCTTTAAACCCAAGCGTATAATTGGGTGATGCCAAAATGTATGGCTCATATCTAGAAAATGGAAAGTTCTTAGAATAATGCATTAATCCAATTACTTAAATATTTAAGTTTAGTGCAGTTGAAATGGAAGTATGTGATAAATGAATGGAAACAAGGGTCATAAACTTAGAGAGAGGCAGACATTTTCAGACCAGTTTAGATTTAGACTCACCAAACTGGACTACTTTTTAACTTTTAAAATGAAACTTTTTATCAAAATAAACAAAACATAATGTATTAAAACTGACTTCCAGAATTGTTCAAATTATTTTTTAACATGATTTAAATTATTTTCATGTTTCTTTAACTGTCAAGCTTTTGTTGGTAAATTTATCCAAAATACTAATCATTTTACAACTTAGTTTGTATTTATACATCAGAGTGCCCCCAAAATTGAATTAGGATGCCTTTCTCTAAGCCCTAATGGCTTATAACTCCCCTTTAAAATGTGTAAGAATCTTTCAGTTGTCATTCAAAAAGATAATTTGGATAAAAATTATGAATTAAATACCTATAAATTCTTCATTTCCATTACAGTGTAGCAATTTATCATCTAATCTATAGTGGTCTATCAACTGAATAAGACTTAGTTTCTTGTTCTCAGACAGCTGACTGCAACTCATAAAGCAACAGCTGCTTACAAGTACAGAATAAACTTGTACAGAAGAACAAGTACAGAAGCCACCAAGGATTAACAGGTACTGTTATTTTGATATACTTGAGTCTTTTTAATAATAATGTCATAGAGTCACTGTCTGTTTGAATAAATTTTTGCAAGTGTTAGTACAGAATTAAATGGCTAAAGACTATACAATAAAAAGGCAAAACATCTCTTGACTTGAATATTTAAGGTAACAAGATTGATTTTTATTATGTACTAAATATAAACTTTTTGTTATTACATAGGACTTAAGTTACAAAAGAAATCAACAGAGAAGTGTTTTAAATGCACAAAATATTCCCTTCTGCAACTTTGACTGAATATGCCTATTACTTAAAATAAGGTCAGCCTAAAATTTAAAGTAAGGTCAAGTTGTTTGCTCTCTAGTAGAAACTATTACATCTTGTATAAAGTAATCAAGGCAAATCAGGAGGACTGAGGACAGTGAGTTAAGGAAAGGTTACCTCTGATTCACACATGGTAGGCTGTAATACTCATGTTCTTGACATAGATATTTGGTAAATGAATCAGATTTACGAAATGAACAGCTAGCTATGAAATGCCCATAATTCTTTATTTAAATATATGCTGGCTTTCTTTTAATAATTCAAGAAAATTAGGACAGCAGGTTCAACCTGAAAGGATTATTATTCCAATCCAACCACCAAAATTAACACTGAGAAACCTCAGAGAACAATAAACATTAATCATACTCATTCTTAATGAGAGCAATGTCAAAATTTGATTTTTCACATTTCCATTACTACAAAAAAAAACATTATTTTTACTTAATGGTTTATTATAAATTGTCTTATTTTCCATTCTTAGTAAATCTGCCAAAGTGCTAACATATTATACTTCTACAAAATGGATATTCAGATTTCCTGCAAAGCACAGCTCTCCACACTACAAGTAACTTTCACTTCATAATACAAAATACTTTGTCTGATGGTCCTTTCTTATTCTGAGCCAAATGGAAGAGGCCAAAAGATATGCAAGTTGAAGCATAAACAAAAACACTTCTAACAGAACGAAAAGACCTGGATTCATTCTTGACTCTTCCTTTAAACCACTCATCTCCCTAATACAGTGGTTCTTATGTTTTCTGAGTTCCCCAAAGAACACAGAAGCAATACCTGGTCATCTCACTCTCTTTTCATTTTTTGGCCGCATCGCAGCATGTGGGACCTTAGTTACCCAATCACAGGCTGAACCCACGCCCCCTGCAGTGGAAGCTTGCAGTCTTAATCACTGAGCCACCATGGAAGTACCCATACATGGTAATCACCACCACTGAGGACAGGGAGTAATGGGGAAAAAGAAATAGCAAAGTCATCAGGCAGAAGTAACAGCATTCTAAATCAAAGAAATTTTGTATTAGACGGGATTAGAAGTCCAAAAGCTCTTTAAAAGTTAACATTAACAGTCATTTAGAAACTAAAGACCAAAACTGAAGAGGATTTTAAACCCACTACAGCCATAGTCATGCAAAATGAACTGTCTTATAAACCAAAAAAAAAGAGAAGTTGCCTCTAAACTACTGTTCTCCAAAAGGAGAGAGAAGAAAAATACAATTACATAAAATAACAATCTTCATAACAGTATCAAAGTGCTGTCAATTTTTTTATACACCTTCCCTGCTTTGAATATTCAACCATAAGAAAGATCCTCTAGTTCACTCCTTCTGAAGGATGCCTGCACTGCTGCCCTAACAGGGAGAGCGTCAGCGGAAAGCCAACCGGGTCCTTAGAGGTCTTATCACGCTCCAAAAGAAAAGCTTTCTGAAGCGATGTGAGTTTGAAAGTTGTTTTCATTTTCCACCTTGTATTTGTTTCCATCTTTTCTACAGGCCCTGATAAAGTACTATGTATCAGTCAGGCTTTGTCACAAAGCTAGAATTCCAATAGCATGTGCTTAGGTGACAGAATTACTTGGCTTATTCAATCTAGATTTTTCAAATCATTTCAAAGAAGACTTAGGCGAATAGCCTTGCCAATCACACAAAATAACCATCGAAACAATCCATGAGAAAGAATTACATGGCAAAAGTTTAAAAATCAAACTTAAAACTCCTTTTTGGGTCCAGCACAACAAGAGATTTTTCCGGTTCCTAAACTCTAGACATCTACTGAGTTGGCCAAAAAGTTTCTTCAGTTTTTTTAAGTAAAAAATAAAAGACACAGTTTTCATTTTCACCAAGAACTGTATTGAGCAATGTATTTACCATTTTGTACCACTACCTTCTGACAATTTCACATAACTTCATAATTCCATTTTCCCAAAACTTTTTATCTCTTCAAGATGCCTTCTACAGTCTTCTACAGACAGTAACTTGCCTGTTACTCCTGGAATCTCTTGACTTCCTACTTTTGCATTCCAGTCCTCTATGACGAAAAGGACATCTTTTTTTGCTGTTAGTTCAGGAACATTTTGTAGGTCTTCAAAGAACTGTCCAACTTCAGTTTCTTTGGAATTAGTGGTTGGGACACAGACCTGGATTACTGTGATATTGAATGGTTTGCCTTGGAAACAAATAGACATCATTCTGTCGTTTTTGAGATTGCAATCAAGTACAGTATTTAGACTTCTGAGTTGACTAAGAGAGTTACTCTATTTCTTCTAAGGGATTCTTGCCCACAGCAATAGATATAAAGGTCATCTGAATTAAATTTGCCCATTCACCCATTCCAGTCCATTTTAGTTCACTGATTCCTAAAAGGTCGATATTCACTCTTGCCATCTCTGATTGACCACTTCCAATTTACCTTGATTCATGGAACTAACATTCCAGGTTCCTATGCAATATCGTTCTTTACAGCATCAGACTTTACTTTCACCACCAGACACATCCACAGCTGGGCGCTGCTTCTGCTTGGCTCAGTCTTTTCATTCCTTCTGGAGCTATTTCTCCATCCTTCTCCAGCAGCATACTGAGCACCTACCAACCTGAGGAGTTCATCTTTCAGTGTCATATCCTGAGTCTGAGCAAGTTCCAAGAGATGGTGATGGACAGGGAAGCCTGGTGTGCTGCAGTCCAAGGGGTTGCAAAGAGTCGGACACAACTGAGCAACTAAACAACAACAGAAATGATATTTTTTCGATTAAAAGAATTTTGTAAATACCAAAATAAATGGACTTCCAAAAGCGAAATGTCTGGTGAAGACTGAATAAATCAAAAGTTCCCAGCCAAGCTGTAACAGTTTCTGCCTAGTCATCAAAGAAACATGGAGTTTTGTGTTATCCTGATGGAAGATTATGCACTTTCTGTTGACTAATTCCAGATGCTTATCGTCAACTGCTGCTGCTTTCAGTTGGTCTCACTGAGAGCTGTATTTGCTGGAATTAATTGTTTGATTTCCAGAAAGAGGTCATGAGAGGATTCCCTTCCAATCTCATCATATAAACATCACCTTCTCAGGATGAAGACCAGCCTTTGGTATGGTTGATGGTGGCTCATTTCACTTGTCCCACAATTTCTTCCACTCCACACTGTTGTACAGTTTTCACTTTTCATTGTCCATCACAAAACCTTTTCATTAAATGTAAATAGAGAAATGCATGCAGAAATACAGTCTAGGTTTTTTCAGTTAAATTACCTGGAACTCAAATTTCAAAACGATTAACATAAGCTGGTACAAATGATTTTCAATACTTGATTTGGATATTTTGAGTATGTCAGCTATCTCTCACATAGTATAACACTGATTGTTCTCAACTGATGTCTTGATTTGACCGTTATCAATTTCAACCGGTCTAACCACCATGGAGCATCATCCAATGAGAAATCTCCAGCAGGAAAATTGGCAAGCCACTTTTGACATGTTCAATCAGCACTATCTCCATATACTGAACAAATCCTTTTTGTGTTTCACTTGCATTTTTACCTTTCTTGAAATAATAAATCATAAAATAATGAAAATCCTGTTTTTCCTTCCATTTTCAATATTAAAACGACTACCAAAAAAAACACCAAGTTTGATAAGTTTTCATAAATGCACACTGATATGACAACTTTCACAATACAATCTAACAAAACGTTTTAAAAGAAGTTAAAGACAACTAAACACTACTAAAGCCATTTTATGGAAAAAAACAAATGAAACTTTCAGCCAACTCAATACTTCAACAAGTCTTTCAGTTGTAAGTTAATGGGATACACTCTGGATAAGTTAACTACATTTCCTGTTACGGGCCCTAAATTTTTTTTTTTAAACAATGCTATGTGGCACTTTAATAAAAATATACCCTAAATCAAATCTGAATAAGATTTCACAGTTGTACAAATAAACTTATTATCTGTAAACCTAAAACAAAAAACTGGAGATCTCAAGGGAACATTTTGTGCAAGGATGGGCACAATAAAGGAGAGAAACGGAAAGGACCCAACAGAAGCAGAAGGGATTAGGAAGAGGTGGCAAGAGTCCACAGAGGAACTATACAAGAAAGGTCTCTGATCCAGATAATCACGATGGTGTGGTCATTCGCCAACAATCAGACACCCTGGGGTGTGAAGTCAAGTGGGCCTTAGGAAACACTACTGCAGACTAAGTGGAGGGGGCAGAATGCCAGCTGAGCTATTTTAAATTCTAAAAGATGCTGCCGCTAAAGTGTTATACTTAGTATGTCAGCAAATGTGGAAAACTCAGCAGTGGCCACGGGACCAGAAAAGGTTGGTTCCATCCTAAGCCAAAAGAAGGGCAATGCCAAAGAATATTCAAACTACTGTACAATTGCACGCATTTCACATGCTAGTAAGGTTAGGCTCAAAATCCTTCAAGTTAGGCTTCAGCAGTAAGTGAAACAAGAACTTCCAAATATACAAAGTGGGTTTAGAAAAGGCAGAGGAACCAGAGGTCAAACTGTCAACATTCACTAGATCACAGAGAAAGCAAGAGAGTTTCAGGAAAACATCTACTTCTGCTTCATGACTAAGCTAAAGACTTTGTGTGGATCACAGCAAACTGGAAAATTCTGAAAGAGATGAGAATACCAGACCATCATACCCATCTTCTGAAAAATAGAAGGTAGGATCTTGTTCTGTACGCAGAACAAGAAGCAACAGTTAGAACTAGACATGGAACAAACTGAGTGGTTCAAAATTGGGAAAGGAGAATGTCAAGGCTGTGTATTGTCACCTCACTTATTTAACTTCTATGCAGAGTATATCATGCTAAATGCTGGGCTGGATGAGTCACAAGCTGAAATCAAGATTGCCAATAGAAATATCAACCTCAGATACACAGACGATACCATTCTAATGGCTGAAAGTGAAGAGGAACTAAAGAGCCTCTTAAAACTCAACATTTAAAAACTAATTTCATGGTGTCCAGTCCCATCACTTCACAGCAAACAGATGGGGAAAAAGTGGAAGCACTAACAGATTTTATTTTCTTGGGCTCCAAAACCACTGCAGATGCCAGCTATAGCCATGAAATTCAAAGACACCTGCTCCTTGGAAGGAAAGTTATGACAAACCTAGACAGTGTATTAAAAAGCAGACATATCACTTTGCTGACAAAGGTTCGTATAGTTAAAGCTATGGTTTTTGAGTAGTCATTTAGGAATATGAGAGTTGGACCATAAAGAAGGCTGAGTGCCAAAGAACTGATGCTTTCAAACTGTGGTGCTGGAACAGATTCTCTTGAGAGTCCCTTGGACTGCAAGGAGATCAAACCAGTCAATCCTGAAGGAAATCAACCCTGAATATTCATTAGAAGGACTGATGTTGAAGGTGAAGCTCTAATACTTTGGCTACCTGATGCAAAGAGCCGATTCACTGGCAAGACCCTGATGCTGGGAAAGACTGACAGCGAAAGGAGAAGGGGACGACCAAGAATAACATGGCTAGATAATACCACCAACTCAATGAACATTAATCTGAGCAAACTCCAGGACAGTGGATCCTAGCATGCTGCAGTCCATGGGGTCGCGAAGAGTCAGACATTACTTAGTGAGTGAAAAACAACAACAAATCTGAAAAAAAAATTAATTTAAGAACATCCTCATGTTAATATGAAAGTATACAGGAATTTAAACAAGTTTGGTTTTTTTAATATATTAAATCATTTAAAAAATCTATAAAAATATAAAAAGTAGAAACATATCCTCCCCTACCTCTCCCTCAGTTTTCATATGCACTCCCACAACCACTCTCACTAGCTTACACAAAACCACCAAGTAATCTAATGAGCTGTGTCAATTTCCTATAAAGACATATTTCATTAAGACACAGAACACATCCAAATTAAAACTCAGTCCAATATCCAAAACAATTCTTAAAGCTTAAACAAAACTTCACTTAATGATAAGAAAAATCAACCTATACAAGAAAAAAACAACCAATAAGAAGCATAAGAAGTGAAAGATGTACCAGTTACTCACTCATCCAATTTAGCCCTAACTCTCACAGTTGGATAATCTTTTTTTTTTTTGCAGTGAATCAGGGCAGGCAATTTCTCTAAACACATTTGTCTCTTGCAGACAAATTCAGCTACATGCTGAAATGAAAGGAGGCAGGGACAAGCATCCTTCACACAAAAATATCTGTTCTTTTGCTGTAGCATGAATGCCTAGAAAATCCCCTCATTATCTTATAATTTTGTAATAACACTAATTCCTGATAAAATACGACATCTGGGATAAGCATCCAAAATAAAAAAATCATACTATCACATCCTAATTTGCATTACAAGTTTATTGCAAACCTAAGTCATGAGCTATATTAACTGATGAAGGGAAAAGATGCAAGATGATGATAAACCAAGTTCTGCCTACTTTAGTTTTAGAGTCATAAAAGCAGCCCCGGGACTGATGTAGTCAAAAAAAAGAAGGGGTCTCAGTAAACTATAAATTTGCTTTAAGAACTTAAAATGCAACATTTTAAATTTGATGACAATCTAAAATGCTTAGTTTACATGTTGGATCAACTGGCAGAGTATCCCATAACTAAATTTAACATCTGAGCTCAGTGGAATACTGGCCACCATTCTGGCACTAAGCAGAACTGCTGGACTGCAGGAGCAAAGGCAGCGAGGTTCATGCAGAGTAGGGCTGACTCATCACACAACCCCGGCAGCACCAGTGTGACTAACTCAAAACAGGATCACGCAGCTCATAAAATGAATGCTATTTGGTTTTTTTTGTTTGTTTATTTATTTTTTTTTATTGTGTTGGTTTTGCCATACAATGACATGAATGCTATTTGAATTGCACTGGTTTTTAGCTTTATTTTTTATTTCATTTTGGCTTTACAGGTATATGATAGCTCTAAATACAAGGAACTCAGACACATTTTCGGAGATGGCAACGGCACCCCACTCCAGTACTCTTGCCTGGAAAATCCCATGGACGGAGGAGCCTGGTAGGCTGCGGTCCATGGAGTCCCTAAGAGTCAGACATGACTGAGTGACTTCACTTTCACTTTTCACTTTCATGCACTGGAGAAGGAAATGGCAACCCACTCCAGTGTTCTTGCCTGGAGAACCCCAGGGACGGCAGAGCCTGGTGGGCTGCCGTCTGTGGGGTAGCACAGAGTCAGACACGACTGAAGCAACTTAGCAGCAGCAGCAGACATATTTTTTGTTAAGTTATATCAGTTTATGGGGTCGCAAAGAATAGAACATGACTTAGCGACTAAACAACAGCATAATAAAAGTTTTTAAAAATTATACAGCCTCTAATGGATAAAGTTAATTTTTATTGCATTATTCATTTTAATGAATTCACTTTTAATGAATATTTTTTGTTTTTGTTTTTCTTTTTTTTATTTTAATTGGAGGCTAATTACTTTACAATACTGTGGTGGTTTTTGCCATATTTTAATGGATATTATTAACCATCTAATACCTTCAATAATGCAAATCAACATGGGTGAGGGAGGAACATGTGGTTTATACTATAAAAGCACTACTAGACCTGGTATGTTTGTTTAGGAGGAGCAATAAATATATGTATATATCACACACATATAAAGTAAGTGATATTTCCCATTTTCCTTGTGACTGCCTTCAAGGTATGTTACAGACACAATTATGACTGAACTAGAACAAACTCAGTGGGATTTTATAGTCGATTCCTATGGTAGGTAGAAAAACAATGCTATATTTTTCAGATCATTCCTAGATCAACAGATAATTAACACGTTGAGATGCCTGAGGAATTACAAGAAAGATAATTCTACTTACAACTTATTTTTCTTCAATCAAGACCAAAAGAATCTGAAAGATATGACTATAATTTCTAAAACATAAAAATTGCATTTTTCTAAAAAAATTCTTAAAATTGCATTTTTCTCACCGTAACAATAGCAAAAACAAGTTTAATGGCCATCAATAAGACATCAAGAAAGCATAAATATAATAGACACTCTGAAAACACCATGAGAATGTGTTACTGGTTTTAGACAAGCTGTTCTGAAAGGAACCTCCAAAAGTAAGCAACCTGAAAGCTGTAGAAAAGTATTCATAGCTCTAACATATCTGCAGTTCAAAAAACAGAACTAAAAAGGAACAAGATTACTAGTTTACTACTATGTAAACCAAAGATTATGTAAAGTCTACAATATTTTAAATCCACAGTCAAACCCAACTACATGCAGCAAAGTGAATAAATAAACTTGAGTGAAAATAGGATCAATTTCAATTTACCTCTCATCAATTCTGTGGACAACTATAAATTTGAACTTCATTATGCTCGCTATCTGATTAAAGCAGATGAAGGATGCAATTTGATCTCAGTGAGTTTGACAACCAGATACATGAGGTCTCACAGCACTGATAAATTCTCTAGGTAAGAATCACTCAGTCCAGTAACAACTTGGGCTGAATTTCATTAAGTCAATTTTTGAAAAATATAGATTAACCAACAGAAATCATATCAAATAAAATTTACCACAAACTAGCCTTCCTGTGGTTTGGAGAAATATCTTAAAAAAAGAAAACTATAGCAGCACTAATGAAATCAGTGTAGCCAGTGACTAAGCATGAAGGAGGGTATAAACTTCTGACATGATGTATGATCTTAACCATTTTATTTCAGATTTCAAAGAAAATAAAACCTTCAGTGAAAAGAGCTAATATTTATTTACTGAGCATCTGCTGTACACTAGACACATATTACTGAATTCTCAGAACAAACCTTTGAGCTAGTACTATTATTACCCCTACTTTCCAGAAAGGGAACTAAAGGGAAGAGAAGTAACATTCACCAAGTCACAACTGACAAGCGACTGAGGCAAGATCAGACTCCCAAAGTTTTACTCCAGAGTCTATGTTGTTAATCATTCCACTATACCGTTTCTTAAAAGGTAAGTTTCTGCATTAAGCAATAAAAGAAAAAGAAAAAAAAAAACTGAAGAAAGAGAAATGACTACTCATAAAATATCTGAAAGCTCAACTCACTCAGGGGTAGGCAAACTTTTTCTGAGGGGTCAGATAATAAATATTTCAGGTTTTACGGCCCACAGTCTCTGTCACAACTACACAGCTACTCAAATCTGCTACTACAGCCAAAAACAACCATGAGCAAAGGAGCACAGCTGTGTTCCAATAAAACTTTATTTAAAAAGTTAAACTTTTTACAAGCACAAGTAACAGGCCAGATTTGTCTCAGGGGCCATAGTTTGCCAACCCAGGCTATTTCATAAGCAGATTTTAAAAGTTTCAGTAGACTCATGCCTCCCATACAAATCAATTAGAGAAAAAAATTCTGCACAGAAGCTGTAAGAAGTAACACCAAGAACCTTCTCAAAGGCAACTGGTTTTATTTGCATAAAGATTTTTGTTTTTAAATATACTGCTATAACACACTGCCTCAATGTCCAGAGAACCTTTCTGCAGCCTCCCAGGGACACCTCCAGGTTTCTTTAAATCCCCAGGGGAGGTAGCAGAGGTAGCACTTCTTCCCAAGAACAGGTTTAATAAAGCCACAGCCATTTGCACCAGGGCTGCCGCACAGCCTACATTTGTTCCCTGCCCACATTTACTCCCCATCAATAGCATCTGTTCTGCTGGGGGGCGGGGGTGGAGGGTGAAGAGGGAGGGTCATAACACTCAGCCAACAAAACCTGATTTCCTAGAACAGTAAAGGCAAGAAGCATGGAAGTGAATTTCAGTAGAGTGTGTAAATTAAACAGATATAAATGCATCCCTCTGAAAATTCCAACCTTTTCTTATGCTGACTTTCTGACTGTTATCCTCCTGGCTACTCACGCAGTTAGGTACAGGGAATAGAACAGTGAACAAAGGTTTGCCCTTTGTTCTCATAGATCCCCCAGGCTAACTGAAGTAAATAAGAAAATGGAATCTTCTTTGATTCTTCTACCTCCAAACTTATTCTTATCTTACCTCTCATAACTAAACGTGCAATATATCTTAAATTATTCTCCTTCCTCTCCGATTCCAACATTACAACTCTAATTTGACTTTAACCCACCTACTATTTATAAATACTTGGTTTCTGATCACTTATGCCTTTTAAAAACATTTTAAATATGCACCCAATACACATTTTAATGTATAAAATTTGAGTATGAATTTATGTTGTTAGTTGCTCAGTCTCAGTCATATCCAACTCTTTGTGATCCCATGGACTGTAGCCCGCCAGGCTCCATCCATGGAATTCTCCAGGCAAGAATACGAGAGTCGGTGGCCATTCCCTTCTCAGGGAATCTTTCCAACCCAGGGATCGAATCCAGGTTCATTCAGCTTGGACAACCCACCAGGAAAATGAGTATACTGAAGGTCATACTGGACCTTTAAAGTCATACTACGTACTGGGAACAGTAAATAGTTAGGTCATATGATACATCCCAGCAAGAACAGCAGCACCAAATGTGAACAAAAAAATAAGGCACTGGAGATAGTCCATTACTTTATTGCAACATAAATCACCATCAAATCTAACTCTGTTAGAAACACAATTTTTAATGAATGTGAACAGTTGTCAACGCTGAATTTAAAAGATAATTTGGGAGACTGTCTCAGATTAACTTTCAGGGAAAAGGCAGCCGATAATAAATGTTACTTTATATATATATACACACACACACCCATTCTGCATTCAGCATTTATAGTCATAAGACATCTGAAGAAAAGTCTAAGGAATTTTAATTCACTAAACCTCTTAATACTCCTATAAAAGCAAGTATAATGGGGCTCAGAATAATACTAAATATAAAATTAAGTTAGTTCTTTTGATAACTCATTAATATAAAACTTTACTAAATATTTCCAAATTAACTCCAGGAGAATACTTTTGCTTACTTGTCACGTGTTCAATATTTCCAATTTTTCATCATGCTTTTCACTTTTCAAATGAGAATATACCACAAGAACCACACGAACCACATGACTTAAAGGCTTACTCTAGCTCCCAATTTTGGTCTGAACCAGTTACTTACACAAATCAATGCACAGAGAATCCTTTGTACTCAACCACTAAAGACATGATAGGTGGGGAATGGTTGGGCATTTGGAAGCAGCTTTAACACTTGCAAGGGAAATATATAATAAAGCAGTGCTCTTCCTTCCTTCTGGAATATTTATCCATGTTGGAGTGGATGACTTCATTTTGTAGGTTTACTTATATGTCTGTGAACAAACTAAATTTTAGGATGCCTCTGTTTTTTCTTTTAATCTAAAAATAATCTTGAGAGTCCCTTGGACTGCAAAGAGATCCAATCAGTCCATCCTAAAGGAGATCAGTCTTAGGTGTTCATTGGAAGGACTGATGTTGAAGCTGAAACTCCAATATTTTGGCCTCCTGAAGTGAAGAGCTGACTCACTGGAAAAGACACTGATGCTGGGAAAGACTGAGGGCAGGAGGAGAAGGGGACGATAATTAATGAGATGGTTGGATGGCATTATCGACTCAATGGGCATGAGTTTGGGTAAACTAGAGTTGGTGTTAGACAGAGAGGCCTGACATACTGCAGTCCATGGGGCTGCAAAGAGTCAGACACAACTGAGTGACTGAACTGAACTGAAGCATATAACAAATTAAAAAACAGTGACTTTACTCAGACTTTTTTCAACCAAGCATAAGTGCTTAAATAATTATGTAGGCTTTGTGCCTTATGATTAAGACATAAATTTTTAATGAGCAGTCTAGTTGTGCTGTTAGTTCAACTACTAAAAAAAAAACTTAAATGTATTTGGTTGTATAAATTATTACACATTATAAAGTCTCCCTTCTGAAATAAAGACAGCTAATAGTCACTGGTAATTTATATGAAACACATTTCTAGTTTATGATAAAAGGTATATATTTTCTGACATTATAGTCTGGCTACCAGAATTCAGCGGGGCTTCCCAGGTGGCTCAGTGGTAAAGAATTCATCTGCAATGCAGGAGACACAGGTTCAATCTCTGGGTCAGGAAAATTCCTTCCTTCCAAGAAGGAAATGGAGTATTCTTGCCTGGAAAATCCAATGGACAAAGAGTCCATAGGGTCGCAAAGAGTCAGGCCAAACTTAGCGACTAAACAACAACAACCAGAATTCAATACAGCAAATATTTATTTAGCACCACTGTACTAGGCCCCAAGGGACAAAAATTAAACTTTTGTAATATTTAATGTCTAGCCGTGACTCAAAATCTAACATCAAAAAACAACACTGAATTGCCTAGGGAATATAAAAACTGGGGTACTACTGCTCAAAATGGCAAAATGTTAGGCTATGCTTATAGTCTGGTGCTGGGAAAAATAGTGCTTTGTAATTTTCTACCAACTTTATTTTTGAAGTGTATGTAATATGAATATGACAAATACAAAACCATTTCAAATAGCTATCATAAGCTTTCTCCACTGTGATCATTCCATGAATTACTATTAAATGGCATGTGATAATCCAATTTGGCTGTTAGACCAGAACAACAAAACTGTTTCAACTGAGTCATGATATTCACTAACTACCTACTCATTCATAAGCATACCAAGGCTGATAGATACTAGTGATGCAATGCAAAACATGCATCACTGGTTACTCGATAAAACACTTCTGGATGTTCATGATATCAGGTGGTAACAGTTGTGAATTTAACCAAAGGTCTACATAAATTACTATGTGAGCCACCTCTACCCAATTCATGCTATAAGAGAGAAAGTAAAGAGAGCAGCAGGAACAAGTGGCAGAAACCCAAAACACTGACATGCTGAAGGCAGTATTAGGACACGTAAAATTGTTTTTTCTATCTTGTGTTGTTATTGCTCAGTTGTGTCTGACTCTTTGTGACCCCTGGACTGCAGCATGCCAGGGTTCCCTGTCCTTCACCATCTCCCAGAGCCTGCTCAAACTCATGTCCATTGAGTCAGTGATGCCATCCAGCTATCTCGTCCTCTGTCATCCCCCGTCCCCTTCCTGTGTTGAGTACACATCAAAAGCAAGAAGCAAATCAGCAGGGTTAGTCTTTAAAATAAAACTTTAAGACCCTGCACAAATGTAAGTCTAACACTTCCATGTAAAAACCAGTCACTATAAGAAAGTATAAAAGTTGTTTCCAGGGGCTGGAAGATGGAAAAAAGAGGGAAAAACTGGTAAAAAGACACAAACATTCAGTTATATAAGGCCTAAGGATCTAGTGTATAACAGAGTGACTAGAGCTGATACACTTTATAAGTGAAATTTCCTCAGAGCAGAATTTAAATGCTTACACACACACAGATGAGGTGATAGATGGACTAATTAACTCAATTAGAGAAATCCTTTCACAATATGTATGTATATCAAATCATCACACTAGTGATAAAAGAAATTTTTACATACTGAAGTATGGGGAAGTCATTCTGATGATTTAACTTGAATTTTATAATAACTAAAAGAACCTATTTGTAGTCTATCAAACATACATTTTACATCTGCTTTATTATTAAAGAAATGGGTATACTGACCAAAAGTAAAGAATGTCCACGTTAAAAATAAAGATTAAATGCCTCCCTTTTTGGAAGGCCAATTCTGGTACTCCTCTGATGGTAAGACTCCCTTCTCAGGTCCATACTGACTGGCTATGTACAAACTTACCTTTTTTGTTAAACCTTGAAAGAATGTATCTCTGACTTGTTTGATATTCTTTATCTTGGAAACCATGCTTCTCCAGGGCAGTTCCTCAGACTATATCAGAGGATGTCTCCCATGCTACAGTCCTCAGTTTGGCTCAAATAAAACTCTTCTCTATTCTTATTACAGACTGTTTATTACTTCCATTGACACTATACATCTTAAACATCTTACAACTTTGTCGATTATTCCTCAACAAAGCTGGGGAAAAAAAACACACTAGTCACTGCAGTTGAACTACCATAATTAATCCTCAAAACATAAAGTCAGTCTCATGCTTTGACCAACTCCCCCGTTCTCTGGAATATATATATTTCTTGTGAAGTTTTCCCTCTCCATCTATTTCATTATGTGAGGGCTCTAGAACTTAAAATCTGTAACATTCATTGGAAACTTTAACATATAGTAAGGCTTTGTGCTATAGTGAAAAGAATACTATTAAGTCTTCCAGTAAAATATTCCTATCGTACATTGTGGTTTAAAAAGATTTATTTTCACTGGCTTCTTAATCTCCTTAAGCCTTGTTCATGGTGCAGAAGTCTCCCTAACTACATTTTAACGTCCAATGAAGGAAAGAACCTTTTGTTTTGCTTTATATTCCTACCATCATGGTTTGTTCAAATGGATACTCAAAAAAAAAGTTTAATACATTTTTGGCTGTTACAAATCTTTCAATAGTTGTAAATAAGTAGGTAAATAAACCTATTACTATAGGTCATGTATTTTAATATTAAAAATTAAACAGTGTTTGGTAGGGTAGATACAGAATGACTAAGGTGTCAAATAAATTATAATGTAAGGAATTTTATATTAGTTTAAGATATTTCATCATCAAAAGAGATCTTCCACAAGTTTAGAATCAAGTACTTTAAGAAGTAGAGGAGTTCTAATTTAATTCCTTCGATAACAAAATCTCTTAATCTGTAGTCAATAAATGATAAATGTGAGGCTGGGGTGACAAGCAGGGGTAACTTGGTAGCAAGTAACCCTGGGTATTTCATTTATGCATTTGAAAAACTACTCTGAGAATGCGATTATAGGCATTTCTTGTTGTTTACTCACTAAGTCATGTCCAACTCTTTTGCCCAAGGACTGGAGCCCGCCAGGCTCTTCCATCTGTGGGATTTTCCAGGCAAGAATATTGGAGTAGTTTGCCATTTCCTTCCTGAAGGGAATCTTTCCAACCCAGGGATCGAACCTGTGTCTCCTGCACTGGCAGGAGGACTGGATTCTTTACCACTGAGCCACCAGGGAAGTCCATTGTACACATTATCAGACTGCTAAAGAGCCCATGGCAAAAGAGGAAGACAGAGACCGAAACACAGTGTTAGGAACCCCTGTACATGAAAGCAACTGACCTGTAGCACAGCTGTGTAAGTAGTTCAATATCCTATAACTTGTTAGCAGAAAACTTCAAAGATTCAAGCCGTCTATTCTACATTATCACAAAAGGCAAATGAACCTTGAAAAGTTTAAATAAACTGCGTGACAACCTTTCAGTCTGAGTCTCACCTACCTCGTACTAAATGAAAGACAAACCAAGCTAGTAGCAATACTTTAATATCATTCACTGCTAAATATGCTAAAATAAAAGATCTCCTTGAGATTAGCCAGTCTCATTGTTTCCCAAAGAAAACAATGACACTCTTCAAAAGCTAATTTCTTAAGTGAATCTCTCTTAACAGAATCTTAATATGACTTCTCATTTCCATCAACTACAACATTCAAAGCAGCAGTTGTACTTCATACAGATTCTACAATTTTATTTCAGCTTTGACCATACTGATGATGAATTTTCTTCTTTAAGAAAGGAAATTACAAGCTCAAGATAAAAATAATTTTTACTGGGATGTCCCCGATGATCCAGCAGTTAAGAATCTGTCTTGCAATGCAGAGTATACAGGTTTAGTCGGATTGGTTCAAAACTGGGAAAGAAGTACCACAAGGTTGAATACTATCACCCTGCTTATTGAAGTTACATGCAGAGTATATCATGTGAAAAGCTGGGCTGCATGAAGCTCAAGCTGGAATCATGATCGCCAAGAAAAATATCAATAACCTCAGATATGCAAATAACACCACCCTAATGGCAGAAAGCAAAGAGGAAATAAAGGGCCTCTTGATGACAGTAAAAGAGAAGAATGAAAAAGCTGGCTTAAAACTCAATATTCAAACAACTAAGATCATGGTATCCAGTCCCATCAATTCATGGCAAATAGATGGGGAAAAATGGAAACAGTGACAGACTTTATTTTCTTGGGCTCCAAAATCACCAGAGCCACAAAATTAAAAGACACTTACTCCTTGGAAGAAAAGCTATGATGAAGCTAGACAGCATATTTAAAAAAAGAGAGACATTATGTTGCTGACAAAGATCCATCTTGTCAAAACTATGGTTTTTCTGGTAGTCATGAACAGATGTGAGAGTTGGACCATAAATAATGCTGAGTGCCAAAGAACTGATGCTTTTAACTGTGGTGTTGGAGAAGACTCTTGAGAGTCCCATGGACAGCAAAGAGATCCAACCAGTGCATCCTAAAGGAAATCAACCCTGAATATTCATTGGAAGGATTGATGCTGAAGCTAAAGCTCTTAATACTCCGGCCACCTAATGAAAACAGCCAACTCACTGGAAAAGACCCTGATGCCAGGGAAAGATTGAGGGCATGAGGAAAAGGGGATGACGGAGGATCTGATGGTTGGATGGCATCATCAACTCAATGAACATGAGTTGGAGCAAACTCAGGGAGATAGTGAAAGAGAGGGAAGCCTGGTGTGCTGCAGTCCATGCGATAGCAAAAGTTGGACACGAGTGACTGAACAACAATAAAACAGTTGTTTTAACCTAATTTTCTTAACAAAGCAAAAACTTCTGTAATGATAAGCTGTAAATGACAAATTATATAATCCATGTGCACGTAGGAGTAATTCTACTTAAATCAAAATAAACACCTGGTTGAAATTCTAGACTCTCTAAATGATCATTAAACAGTCTCCATGTGACTTCTTTCATGATAACTCAATTTTATTAATAAAATTTTATACATTAAATGTGATTCAGCCACAGTTTACTTCACAATGTAGTACATACTCTCTGTATACTGACATTTACGGGAAAAAAAAAAAAAAACATTATAGCAGTGACAACTCCAAGAAGCATGAGGAAGAAAGCCAAGCATTTAAAGGAAGCATTTAATACGAAAATTAGATGGCTTCTCTCCTTCAGAATAACAAAAGAGGATCAGTTCTTTGACCTTTAAGCATCAAGAGAACTTGTAAATTCAGCCTGATAAAACATGCAACCTTTCAGTAAGCTAACAAATTTGAAGAGTGAAATAAATATGGCAGTAATCTCTTATTCCTGGAATAAAGATACCCATCACTAACAATGTAAACACCAATTTGGAAGAATTATAGTACCCTGTAAAAAATTCCTATTTCACAAAGTGTGTATAATAATGGAATTCTACTTCCTTCACCACTCTGGCCTTTAAAAATTTCCACATGATTACCTCTCAATAAAGCTAAGGAAAAAAACCAAACACAGATTTCAATATTCATATATAACCCATTCTGTGTTCCTCTGTATTTCCATCCCACTATTTAAAAATGCATATTCACGTCAATATTAGCAATGAGAAGTCAAAAACATGTAATTAGCAAGAATAATATTCAGGTTTTGAATGGACTGGGTTTCCCAGTATCTTCCTGAACTTTTACTGATGCTTTTTATCTTTTAATTTGGTTGTAATTAAAGCATGTATTCAGTAGGAATTCAAATCTTTTAAATATATTCCTGCTTATTTTATGACCTGGTATATGATGTATTAGGAATATACCACGTGAACTGGAAAAGAATAAATACTCTGAAGCTGTTGGATATATTGCTCTAAAGTATTAATTAGGCTTCGGTGGTTGATATTAACATCCAGGTTCTCAACATCTTCAGATGTCTATTGATTTTTTTAAATCGACTTGCTCTATCATTTGCTGACAAAAGGAGAGCTAACTGGCCCCAACATGGTTTGGAGCTCTTCTGCTCTTTCTTTCAGAGGTCTCTTCTTCTGAGGGCCATAACTGCCCTGGTGACGGTTTAGTCTCTAAGTCGTGTCTGACTCTTGCGACCCCACGGACTGCAGCCCACCAGGTTCTTCTGCTCAAGGGATTTCCCAGGCAAATGTTCGTGGGATTTTGCAAGCAAGCATACAGGAGTGGGTTTCCATTTCCTTCTCCAGGGCACTTTCGCAATCCAGCGATCAAACCCACGTCTCCTGCACTGCAGGCAGATTCTCTACTGACTGAGCCACCAGGGAAGCCCTAGGCCAACTCTTCTCAGACCAGAAAGGCTGCATACTTTCCATGAGAGTTTTTCCCACTCTGTAAGTCTGACCCATCCTTAGGACAGAGGGACCGCAAGAGAAAATTCACCCTATGCCAGCCAGTCCTTTCTTTCAAGTTTTGACTCCCCTCTAAAATCTGTTTACTTTTGCTTTCTGGAGTCCTATAAGTTTGTTTTGCACAAAACTTATGATTCTTAGTTGCAGGAGGGTCAGTCTATTAGGCACTTACTATATATACTCACATCATAGAAGCCTCTGCTGCTGCTGCCGTTGCTGCTGCTGCTGCTGCTGCCAAGTCGCTTCAGTCGTGTCCGACTCCATGCGACCCCATCAACGGCAGCCCACCAGGCTCCTCTGTCCCTGGGATTCTCCAGGCAAGAACACTAGAGAGGGCTGCCACTTCCCTCTAGGCAGACTTAGGGCAAGAACACTGGAGTGGGCTGCCTCTTCCCTCTAGGCAGACTTAGATTTGTTTTCACGGTTACTTAGTGTGTTTGTGTGTGTGCGTGCACAAAGGCAAGCACATGCATGGGTGTATTTCTGTCTGAAACTAGTAATACTCAGTACACCCCAAGGTCTCAGGAAGGCCAAAACCCACACACCTGATAGGACAAATGCCATGACTCAATAACTGTGGCGTCACAGTATATACAGCAAGAGTAAGACCATTAATAGTACTGATTAGATATGCATTTAATCAGGACAATTCTGATGGGCTATGTTAGAGGATGGACTTGAGAAAGGAGATCAACTAGGGGACTAATGTAACAGTCCAAAGGAAAGAATAGGGGAAGGTGGCAGGCTGAAAGAGAATGAGGACTGAGTCAAAGATACTAGAAACATACAGGCAATTAAGTAAATTCCCCAGAAATCAAAAGAATGTCAGAGTAGAATTCACAAACATTTTGCCCCCACAATATTATGCCATGAACACCTCTTTTCATGTTTCTTACGTCCACTGCTATCACCTCAGTCTACCTAGAAATGGGAAATTATTGTTCCTGTGAAAACTCGTCCATACCATATTAAAAGTGGGCCTCACTATTCAATCACCACACTCTGGCCCACTGATCCCCAGCTGAATTATCATTCTTTTCAATATAGAAATCTAGGCGCCACCACCAACCAATCAGTTAGCATACAACAGGAAACCTACTTGCTAACCTTGATTTATATTTTGATCAGACTGATCTACTGAAAACGGTTTATATTTAATCAGACTAAACAAACACTGGGGACACAGGTTCAGTCCCTGGATCGGGAAGATCCCCTGGAGAAGGAACTCACTCCAGTACTCTTGCCTGGGAAATCCCATGGACAGAGGAGCCTGGTGGGTTACAGTCCACGGGGTCACAAAAGAGTTGGACACAGCTTAGTGACTAGAACACAGCAACAACAGACTCAACAAAAATATATGTTAAATAAATAAATATTTACACTTCCAAGAGCAAATTCATATACTGAGCCTCTTAATCTAGCACAACCTACCTATCCAAATTTAGCTATGGTCCCTTTCCGTATACCTTCACAGCTCCATCCAGTCCCCTTTCACAACATGATATGTATATTTCTATCTGCAAATCTTTGTTTATGCTATCACTTTGCTAAAAAAACTTATAATCACAATTTTAGCTAAATTCCTTTCTTCAAAGCTCAAGTCAAGTCGCATTCTCACAGGTCATTCTCTCACTACCTCCCTCCATAACATTTTTATAACATAGCTAACATGTACTGTTAAGCATCTTTTAATGTTTATGTTCTATATACTCAACCAAACTACAAACAACATGAGAAAAAGCAACTTATTGGTCATCAGGAAAATGCAAACCAAATCCACAATGAGATATCTTTTCACATCCAGAAAGATGGCTATTCTCAAAAAGATACATGATAACAAGTGAAAATGGAGATATGGGAGGACTGAAGCCCTCATACACTGCTAGTGAGTGGTACAGTCACTCAGGAAAACTTGCAAAAAGCTAAGCATTCTTACTATAGACCTAGCAACGGCAATCCTCAGTAGTTACCCACAGAAATGGATACTTAGGGTCACACAAAAACTTGTACACGAATGTTCATAGCAGCATCACTGCCAAAAGATGGACACTGATTAACAAGTCAGCAAAACGTGGTGTATCTATACAGTGGATATTATTCAACCACAAAAAGAAACGAAGGACTGATACACGCAACAATATGAATGAAGCTTAAACACATTATCCTAAGTTAAAGAAGTTAGGCATGAAAGACCACATATATTATTCCATTTATGTGAAATATCCCAAATAAGCAAACCTGTAGAGATAGAAAATATTTTACTGGTTGCTTATGACTGAGGAAAAATAGGGGCTTGAGAAGTAACAGCTAAAGGGTGTGGGATTTCCTTTCAGAGGTAATGAAGCGTTCTATAATTGTGGTGACGGCTGGACAACTTTGCAAACATATTAAAGCTTTTGAGTTGTACAATTTAAACGGATGAATTTTATAATACACAAATTATATCTCAATAAAGTTGTTATCAAGAAAGAGAGGACTGGGGAGACATGCTGCAAGTCTTCTACTGAGAAGGGAAAAACACAATACACTAATTTCCAACATACCTAATCACATTTCAGGCCTTCGAGGTCCAGAAGAGTTCACTATCTGAATTATTTTCTTCTTGCTGATAAAATCACAATTATAAATGCTAACTGTATAATAATTAAGGCTATTCAGAGAATTACTCAGACAACTGTAAAAAGGAAGACTAACTTTTAGAAGTCATATTTTAAGATGGATCTGCATCAGCTTTCCTTTACTTGATAATTATGATCAGGTTTATATTTAAGCTGCAGTAGCAATCTTTGTAGTGAACTTGAATAATACGAAAACACAGAATCAGAATCACCTATTACCTGCTTCATGATTCCTCACACTTCCTGTAAAGCTCTTTTACTCTTCCAAAACTAACTGATCCAAACTACTGCCCCCAACTCTGCTCATACCCTTTCCCTCTTTCTCCATCTATTAGATCCAACACAGCCTTTAATACTAGTCAAGCACCAACTACTCTAGAAAGATCTCTAAGACTCTAGCCCAAATTCAAATTATTTTATTACTATAGGTAAATATTTTACCTTCTCTTCTTTTTAGCTATCTTATATTGTGTTTTCAAGTAACATTTCCACATAAATGTCCTATATCAACTATACAACTTTCCTGAGAATGGACAAGTCTAATTTTTTCATATATGGTACAGTAACGTCCACATTAAGTGAGTAAAACAAACACTTGATTAACTACAGAAGGGGAAAATGTGACAGAAGAGATTTAAGGCCAACTGACAAAAACAATCCCAAATGCTCAGGCTAACCCACTAGCCCTAAAGGTTCAGTACTTGTATTCTTTCAACAGACTTTCGGATCCTGGCACTATGAATTATTTCAGTGAAAGTAGGAATAAATAAGTCCCAAAGTGGCTGTGGGTGTTTTTACAGAGACCTCAACAGAATAAGAAAGAAGCTAGTGTTCTTGGTAGTCCAGCAGGGTCTTTCAACCTGAGAAAACCTCAGACAAAAATAACCTCATTAAATAATCTTCAGTTTCCACCTGCTAAGGCTTTACATTTCACACAATGTATGCAACTCAATACACACAGACACTCTTAGAAAAATGCTTCCCCAACTGCAATGAAACCACTCTTCCTCTAAACTTCTCATCTGAGGAGTTCCTAGAAAACCACATAAAGCCATTCAAAATGATATTAATGAGGACATTAGTACAAATGAATTGTAGATCTGAATTTGAAAAAGCTTATGAATCATTATTCCCCTTTATACTACTAAATACACTTTTTGCAAGAACATATAAATCCAACACAGATGTGAATGCACAGACCTGCCAAAACAATTCTGTCATTTCTGGCTTAAAATAATTTATCACGTTACTCATCTCTCAAAAGAGACAGCACAAGTACCACCCAGGAGTTCTTAGACTGCTTCTCCAAGATTCTGAAGTGTGGGAACACCAAGACTCAGAGGGGCCGCATGTGGAGGAGCATCTGAGCCAGCACTAAAGAACAGGAAGCTGGCCTCCATTTGCCTACTGAGGTTAATTCTTGGGTGAAGAAGAAGTACACAACTGGGAAAGTCTCGCAGACTCCTGGAAACAGAGATCCAAACACACATTCTACTCAAAACTATAACCCCATCTAGACCTAAAACAAGCCAAAGATGGACAATATTAGGATCGAACTAACCTCTACCAATAAATTCACCATAAAATAAAATTACTGGTGATTCAACATAAGAGGAGAAGGAAATGGCAACCCACTCCAGTATTGCCTGGAAAATCCTGTGGACGGAGAAGCCTGGTGGGCTACAGTCCACGGGGTTGCAAAGAGTCGGACACGACTGAGCAACCGACACAACATAGGTTGTTAGCTTTGCTACAGAGTTATCTCAACCATCTTTAAAAAACAGGAAATAGCCAAAATATCACTTAAATTTTTATTTTTCCTGAAAACACAGAGGACCAGAAGAAAACAGGTCCTAGAGATCAAAACAATCAATATGCCGAGAAAAGGATAATGGATGAATTAAGTAAGGCTTAGGAAAGATTTCACACAAGCTAGTTATTCTGTATCTAACCCAGTTTTTCTAATCCAACACAAGAGTAGGATTAAGATTAACCCATTCAGGCAACAAATATTTTGACCCACTTATGCTCTCAGTACACTTTTTATCAAATGGTACAGTCTCAAACTGGGATAAAGAATCTGATTAAACAGACAAAACATCAACTAGATTTGAATTAGAGTCTCTACTCCTTTACTTATTCATTAATCCATTTCAACAAACAGCTACTAGAAACCTAGTATAATGACAGGCCATCCTGACAGATATAAAGACACAAAAATGAATAATGTAGATTCGCTACCTCGGTAATGGTACATCATTTGGTGGGAATACAGTACCACGACAGTGCAGTGAGCTCAGGGCTACGAGAGCACGAGGACAGGCTGCTCAGGATGCACACTCTGGAGCCCCTGACCTGATTTCAGCAAAAGTTAACTACTTACTACTTTAGGCCTTTTCAAATAAAAGCAACAGTTCTCACACAGAGGAATCTGTGTCTCTGGAATTCATGTTGATCACTTTAACTAGTTTTACTACATTCTGATTTGAGAGAAACACACCAGAACAGAACCAGAGGAAACAGTTCTGACTCTGCTATGACCAAGTGTTAAGAGACAATCATCCATGGGTCTCAAGTGATTCTGCACATCAGTTACTCTTCCAGGTTATTTTTTCAAGGATGTCAACATAGCATACAGCTACAGAAGACAAAGAGAGTACCTCTCTTGGGGGTTGGGGGCGGGCAGTGAAGAGACTTCCTCCTGACCAGGTTAATAAAGATAATGTCTCTTTGGATAAAAGCTGAGCAGATTTGCTACCAAGACTTTGGGTTTCCTAGCTCTGACACATATCTACTCTGTGGACAGCTCCAAACTGGGGACACCTCCACACGGCCCCTGTGGAACCTTAAAGGCACGGGAACCAATGCAAACTTGAAGTACAGGCAGCCTGCTGTGCCATGAGTTACCTAGCAACACATATCAAAATGTGGTAGGCTAACTCATGGCAAGTAGAGTAGAATCTCAGACTTCATGGTTCTTGCAACAAAGAAACAATTTTTTCTCGTAGATGAATAAGAAAAGCCAAAGTATTCTGCCATTTCTTTCATAGAACAGCACTAGTTAATGGAAGGTGGGAAAAGGGAGAGAGGAAGAAAAACCCAGGATATCACATCTAATCCTGTAACTATAAATCTATTACAAATCTGGTCAGCAGTGTTAACAGACAAGCTGGAAACAAGATAGGCAGGCAGGCTCCAGGACACTGATGGAATATTCTTGGGCAATAAAATATCTGTGTTCCCTCCTTGATGTGGAAAGGCGAGTAAGAAATAGATGATTATCTCTAAAAATACCCACTGAACACTACTACTTTATTCAAGTTATTAAATAAAAAGGTTCAACAGCTATTAAACCATGTGTTACTAAGTATGCTTGAAACTGAGTCAACCTAAAAACCTTTAATGGAAAATACTAAGGAGAAAATAAGACTCACTAAAAGATAGCTTTTCAGATTTCTTTAAAAAAAAATAATAATAATAAAAGCTCTGAGAAGATTTGGGTGAGTAGAAACAGAGACACTAATAAAAACTTACCTATTCTTTGATTTGTAGTTATACTTTATGGAATGTCAACAAACAGGAAGAATAGACAGATCAAAAGATGCAAAACAAACAAACAAAAAACCCAATCCACAGGAGAAAACATTATTCAGCAAGTTCTAGCTAAGTGTTTTTGGACTATGCAACCATCTCCTACATCTAACATTCTCCAATTAGTACACCTTCCAAAACTAGGTATCACAGCAAGGAAGAAAGCATTCCTCTGCTTCAATGCTTCCCATGACAAAAACTAGCAAATATGAAAATGTGTGCAGGTAGAATTATTCTAACCTGTGATCATACACACACAAAAAATAGGGACTATGCCACTGTAATTTAGAAAACAAACTCTGGTAGGAATTATTACTTGGAGGCAATTATGATTGCCACTGAGAAATTAATTGATATGCTTATTCCATCAATGATAGGGATAGGGAGGGAACAGACCAACAGTAAGAAAATTTTATCAAGAGAGATTATCCCTGAAAATATGAGCTCCATCCTTTATGTGCTTTCAGAAAAGTTGCAATATGTGAATTCTATCACGCTTGCCTAATGCTTGGGATTTTCTGCATATATTCCAGGGATATTTACAGTGCCCAGTATACTAAGGCACTTGTTTCTAGAGCTTAAAATTAATGCATTGTAAGATTCACCACTGCATTGGCTTTATTAGAACTGTAACAAAATATCACTGTTTTCAATCATTTACTGTGCCAAATAAAAACCAGCAGATTCTCTGCCCAACAATATATCAGGACCGTCTGTCACCTGTACTCTTAACAGCCAGCAGACAAGCTAAAAGAAGAAAAGAAAGGGAAACAAACCAAAAACAGCAACAGTGTTCCTGGGGAGAAAATGTCCAGAGATTAAGATGGCCTGCCTCTTGCTTAATAAAGATATACCTTTTATTCCACAGCAAAACACTCCCAGCTTGAAAAATAATAAAAGTTTAAAATTCAGTTTATTAAAAATTCATCATAGATGTTTCTAATTATGATTTGTTTAGGAAGAGATACATTAATGTTTTCTTCTCTTTTGATACCAAGTATGAAACTGCATCAATGAATGCCAAGGAGAGGCTGATTGAAAGACAATGAGCCCACATGAGAAACACGCATTCAGCGTCTATCATATAAAAAAGGTTGCAGAGAATGCAGTTACAAGCAAGAAGTGTTATTATCTGCTCTCAAGAAGATTCATCTTTCTACATATTCCTCAGTATAGTCAATGTGTTTACCAAAAGCCCATTTACCAATCAGTTCTTCCTCTTAATCTCTCCTTGTTTAAAGTGCACAACTTAAACAAGGAACCAATACCAAGAAGGACCAAGGAACCCGCATATCCCAACTGTGGTGATATTCCTTAAAGGGCCAATCCTAATCATCAAAAATAGCCCAAAAGCCACGGAAGGGCTAAAGACAAACTACACAATTTTCTAAATGACAAACAGTATGTTACACTCATTAAACATCATTCATTACATACATACACACACCCCACAATACTGTATTCTACTATTGGCCACACAAACAAAAGAGATGGGGAGGAAAAAAAAAAGAATACAGGAGGTGGCTTTATGACTAAATGTAGATGAAAAAAATACGCATTTAACCTAGAGAGAAAAACAGAAGACAGCAAAAAAGGTAAAAAAAGAAAAAACTAAGAAAACAAAGAGAGGCTCATGTCCTTTTTTAAAATAATTTTAATAATTTTCTTTACTATATTTTATGGCATTATTGGTCTGTGATAAATTGGAGATTAAAATGCTAGCCCTTCAGCAAATATAACTTAAGAAGCATTACCCTAAAGACTTTAAAATTTTAAATCATAAAATCACTATACTAATCTTATACTTATTTCATGAGTAAAATGGCTTTCACTTAGACTTTACAATGACTGACAAGCATCCCTGTCTCCACTGAACCTCACTACAGTGCCACTGCTCTGACCAATTAAGTTGCTAGTGCCTGCTCCCAAGAGGGTCTGAATTCTCTTTCCATTCCCCCTACCAAGCCTAGCTTTCAAGTGCAATTAAACAACTGGCCATTCACAACACATGCTCAGAGCCCCAGTAAATCCGGAGTATTTTAAGGAAAAATGTTTTTGAAATAACATATTTCAACAAAAGCAATAAAGTAATCATCACAGAAAATATAACTTCAGGATTTTTACTGTTTTAAAATGTACTGTCCTTTTTGTTTCAAATTACATATGACTAGAGGAAACACCATAATCTTCAATGCTTAAAACATCTAAATGTCTTAAACCAGCAATGGTAGAAGAATGCCTTACACAGTCTCAGGGAGGTGCCTCTGACCATCCTGATACTTGGAACACTACACTCCATTTCTGAACACTGTCTCCCCCTTACCTTGCCTCCTTTTTCCACAGCAAATGTTAGTACTTTTTGTCCATCTCCCCTTATTAGAACATAAGCTCCCTGAGGAGAGGGGATGTGATCTTTCAACACCAGGCAAAAAGCAAGCGTGCAATAAGTATCTACTGAAGGAGGGAATTTTTTTCTTAATTTCATTAATCCTTCATTTAATAAGCCTTCATTTCATATAAAATAGCAACTTTCATGATAGGAAAAAAGCTTCACATCGAAGAAGAGGTGACTTAACTCTGCCCATCACCACCAGATGGCACTAGCTTAAACTGGCTGCCTTGGACTTAAGACATAGCATGGAATTTTGAAGCTGCATTTCAAAAGCACACACTGAGAAGAAAAAGTTAAAAGTGAAATACATTTAGACAAATTTAAGAAACTTTAACAGTTAAATCCAGAGTCATCACAAAGACAGTCTTTCCATTAAAAAGCTTTAGGTAAACATACACATACTGATGGTTTAGACTCAAGAACAAAGGATCTCAAAAAGGGCATATTGGAACTAACCTGTTTATAAGCAGAAAACCTGGCATAGTCGTCTAAATTCTCTACAGTTATATTTGTTATATGGATACAAGTACTTGTCAATGTCTTTGGAAAGATCCTTATTTCTAATTATCCTAACAGTCAAGTTCAAGGTCAACTTCTATGACCCTCAAGAACACCCTGTCCTATTTCAAACTTGTTTCCTTATCTCTATTTTATGTTAAAATGAAGATAAGCATATTCTGATAAATGTAGTTACTAAAATTTAGGCTATAAAAGTAGGTCATGAGAAAATCCAGTACTAGTCAGCAGTTCCTTTAAACACTGAATATGTATAAAACTAGGAAATGAAAAGAAACAAGATGAAATATTTTTGATATGAAAGAATAAACATCAATCCAAAAACTTTTAGCTTTCCTTTGAGAATTTACATCCTGAGGAAACCATCTGCAAATAAAAAAAATCAAATAGGGAAGAAAAGATACACACACACATATACACACACCAACCCAGTGTGTACATTTAAACTTCAAGTCACATAGCAACTATTCCTTTTGAATTGAAATGAAGCTTTTAAGAAATAAGCACAGAATGCAAAAAAAAGTGGGGGCAGGCACCTGTAAGAAAACAAAAGAACACCATATATACCAACTCTGAGCTACTCAACATTTAAGACTGTGTTTCTACTTCATGGTATCAAAAATTGAGAATAAAGTTTCTTGACTCTCAGGTTCTATTAATATTTTAAAGAGTTTTCCCTTCTGTTTAGTTCAACAGCAATATATAAGATCGTTGCATACAAAGGTTATGACAATCTCAGGAATCACCAAGAAATGGAAATTAAGACAATCATTTAGGTATATTACTAATAGCCAAGAAGAAAAGTACTAGCAAAACAGATAACTGGAATCCAGAGGCCAGTGGAGTAAATTAGTAAAGAAAGACTTCCAAGGAAGAAACAAGATCAGCAATGAATCTTGAAAGATAAGACATGAAAGGATGGAGGAGAGATTATCCGAAGAAGGAATCCCTTCAGAGCAAGTGGAAACTCTGGGAAGAACGGCCTGGCTGGTAGGTTAACAGGGTACGGCTAGCTTACAGAGCCCAACTGAAAAGGATGAACTGAACGCCAACCACTTGGAAAAAAATATAGACTTGTGAGAGGTTCACAGGAAGATGATTCAGAAGAACAATATTTGGAACCAATTATGAGGCTTATCCCACAAGCCAAGTCCGAAGTGAAAACGGTCTGGGGGAGAGAGTAGTGGTAGTACTGGTGGGAAGTAAGGAAGAACACGAAAAGTAAAGACTACTAAACTAAAGAACACCTGCTAAAGTGCAAAAATGACAGGAATCAAAAAAAGCACAAGCAAAAGACTCAGATAGGTCTGGGCACAGCAAATTCCACTTTTGCCACTTTCAGTTCAGTTCAGTTCAGTCAGTCGTGTCCGACTCTTTGCGACCCGATGAATCGCAGCACGCCAGGCCTCCCTGCCCATCACCAACTCCCAGAGTCCACCCAAACCTATGTCCATCGAGTCGGTGATGCCATCCAGCCATCTCATCCTCTGTCGTCCCCTTCTTCTCCTGCCCCCAGTCCTTCCCAGCATCAGGGTCTTTTCCAATGAGTCAACTCTTCACATGAGGTGGCCAAAGTATTGAAGTTTCACTTTCAACATCAGTCCCTCCAATGAACACCCAGGACTGATCTCCTTTAGGATGGACTGGTTGGATTTCCTTGCAGTCCCAGGGACTCTCAAGAGTCTTCTCCAACACCACAGTTCAAAACCATCAATTCTTTAGCACTCAGCTTTCTTCACCGTCCAACTCTCACATCCATACATGACTACTGGAAAAACCATAGCCTTGACTTTACTGTGAAACATTAAACAAGCAATCAAACTTTTCAAAGCCTTAAACATATAAACAATATCCATAACCTAATACCTTCTATATAATATTTTTGAGAAGTATACTGTATAGTATTACTATCCACAAGAACACTGCAAGTTAACTGGACAGGGAACTCCACCCAGAAAAATATTAATAATGAATTTCATTTAATGATTCCACATGATATATCTACTATCAACATCATTTTTAGTTTTATTTATAACCAAATGACTCATTTCTAAAGGGCACTGTAATTGCCTAGCTACAGTCTAAATATACCAAATTATAAACTCCTTAAATATCTGGCTAAAACATCAGCTGGACCTGTGGTATCAGAATATGGCTGAGTACTGTCCAGATCAATGCAGGACACTGAAAATGTGAAAACTGGTCTATCAACTACGCTAAAATCAAAAAAGTAGTCCTATTTTCACTACTATACCTAGAATAAATAAAATGCATCACTTTACTACACCTAGAATAAATAAAATGCATCATTTTTTCTTTCTATAATGAGACCTGATTCAAAAAAAGCTTTATTTTCAGTACTACCTCAGACACTGCCTAGCCACTGCACTGGCAAACCTCTATCAACTCTTTATTTTTATCTTCCTATTATACTTCATCAAGTGGAAATAACAGCTAATTTTAACTATGCTCCTTCTACATACACAAACTATACTGGTTACTTTCTATCTCTAGGCATCTCAATAACTCTGACAGGGAGTAATTTTACAGAGATGGACACTAAGCCTCAGTACTGAAACTGAACATCATATCAGAAACAGCTCCCCACATTAAACACACTTTCTTGTGGCCATGGTTTTGCTCATTCTGTACTCTCTGCTTAGAATGTTCTTTTTCCCCTTCCTATTAACTCATATCCATTCTTTTTTTAACTTACTTTTTAACTGAAGGATAATTGCTTTACAGAATTTTGTTGTTTCTGTCAAACCTCAGTATGAATCAGCCACAGGTATACATATGTCCCCTCCCTCGTGAACCTCCCTCCCATCTCCCTCCCCACCCCACTCCTTTAGGTTGATACAGAGGCCCTGTTTGAGTTCCCTAAGACACACAGCAAATTCCCACTGGTTGTCTATTTTACAAATGGTAATGTAAGTTTCCATCTTATTCTCTCCAATACATCTCACCCTCTCCTCCCCTCTCCCCATGTGCATAGTTTGTTCTCTACATCTGTTTCTCCACTGCTATCCTGCAAATAAACTCTTCGGTATCATCTTTCTAGATTCCATATATATGCATTAGTATACAATATTTATCTTTCTCTTTCTGACTTACTTCACTCTGTATAATAGGCTCTAGCAATAGTAGAATATATGAAGCAGAATAGATCAGTGACCTGGAAGATTAAATGGTGGAAATAACTGTTGAAGAGCAGAATAAAGTTAAAGGAACAAAAAGAACTGAGGATCATCTCAGAGACCTCTAGGACAATATATTAAACTCATATCCATTCTTTAAGGCTCAACTTCCCTAGAATAAATAAAATGCATCACTTTTATCTAGAGAAGAAGAGATGTCTTCACTACTGCAGTGTCAATGTTTACATTTTAAAATATTTGGTTTCAAGAATCAATAATGAACAGAAATCCAAAATATTGTACTGAAATTTCAGTGTAATAATCTATTAAAGTATAAGCCTCTGAAACTTACTAAGAACCTAGCTCAGTCCCTGGCATCTTGTAGGCACTCAGTAATCACTGCCAGGAGGAAGCAAAGAGGAAGAGAAAGGGGAAAGGAGCCAGGACAAGAGTCAGAAAAATCCCAGCTCCCATTTGTTGGAATAAATCAAGACCCACTTGACTTCGCACTCTAAGATGTCTGGCTCTGGGTGAGTGATCACACCATCATGGTTTTCTGGGTCATTAAGATCTTTTTTGTATAGTCATTCTGTGTATTCTTGCCACCTATTCTTAATATCTTCTGCTTCTGATAGGCCCATACCATTTCTGACCTTTATTGTGCCCATCTTTGCATGAAATGTTCCCTTGGTCTCTCTAATTTTCTTGAAGAGATCTCCAGTCTTTCCCATTTTATTGTTTTCCTCTATTTCTTTGCATTGTTTCTTTGCACTGTTCACTTAGGAAGGCTTTTGTGTCTCTACTTACTATTCTTCGGAACTCTGCATTCAGAAGGGTATATCTTTCCTTTTCTCCTTTGCCTTTCATTTCACTTCTTTTCTCAGCTATTTGTAAGGCTTCCTCAGACTGCCATTTTGCCTTCTTGCATTTATTTTTCTTGGGGATGCTTTTGATCACCACCTCCTGTACAATGTTACCAACCTCCATTCCATAGTTCTTCAGGCACTCTATCATCTAATCCATTGAATCTATGTCTCACTTCCACTGTATAATCATAAGGGATTTGATTTAGGTCATACCTGAATGATCTAGTGGTTTTCCTTACTTTCTTCAATTTCAGTCTGAATTTGGCAATCGGGAGTTCATGATCTGAGCTACAGTCAGCTCCTGGTCTTGTTTTTGCTAACTGTATAGAGCTTATCCGTATTCGACTACAAAGAATACAATCAATTTGATCTTGGTATTGACCACCTGGTGATGTCCATGTGTAGAGAGTTGTCTCGTGTTGTTGGAAGAGGGTTTTTGCTATCATCAGTGCATTCTCTTGGCCAACAGAATAAATAACAACAATTCTATGTTCACCCTAATGTTGCATAAAAAGCATCTGGCAAACTTCACCATCCATTTCTAATAAAAACAATAAATCAGCCAGAAATAGAATGAACTTTCTCAATCTGTTAAGAACATTTACAAAAAAGCCTATGGCTAACATCAGATGTAATGGTAAAGGACTGAATGTTTTCCCTCCCTAAGCACAAGACAATGATGCCCACCCTCACTGCTATTCAACATACAGTGTAACCAAATAAGAAAATGTAATAACAACATACAGATTGGAAAGGAAGAAATGAAACCATCTTTATTCACAAATACCAGGACCAGCTACAGAGAAAAAAAAAAAAATCCAAAGAATCTCAAAAAAAAAAGCCACAATAACTTAATAGGACAGTTTAGAATGACTAGTATACAAAAACTGTACTCCTATATTCTAGCAACAAAAAATAGAAACTAAAATTTTCAAAGTATCATTTATAAAAGCATTGAAAACTATAAAAATAGTAAGAGATGAATCTAACAAAATATGCTTTAAGATGCACATGCTTAAAATAATTTTAAAATGCTAAAAGACACTAAAGAGGGCCTAAATAAATGGGAAAATACGCCATATTCATGAATCAGAAGAGTCAACACTGTTAAGACGTCAATTCTCCCCAAAGAGATTTCTAGATTCAATGTAATCTCAATGAAGATACTATAAGACTTTTTGTAAAATCTTACCAGCTAATTCAAAAACTTCTATGGAAATGCAATGGTCTAAAAAATAGCCAAAACAAATTTTTAAAATATGAAGCTGGAAGACTAATACTAATCTGAGACTTATTATTAAGCTGTACTAACTGACAATGGTGTTAATGCCCAAAGGGCAGCTGTATAGAGCCGAAGCAAGTCAACATACAGACCTACAGAGACACGGTCAACTTATTTTCAACAGAGTCAAGGTAACTAGAATGGAAATAGTGCAGTAACTTCAAAAAGAGTTCTGGTTCAACTAGACAACTACATAGCAAGGAGGGAGGCAGTTGGAACCTCGGCTCTTACCTCACACCAGATACAAAAATTAAACTGAAATGAATGCTAGCCCTAAATTCAAGTGCTAAAACTATAAAACATCCAAAAGAAAACAAGCGAAAATTTAAATCAAACTTCAAAAATCAGATTATTGGTCAAGACATGAATACTAGAGTCAGAACACCTAGATCCACACTCCAACTTTGCCAATAACTAATCATGCATCTCACAATTTTACTATCTCTGCATCTCAGTTTTTTCCTCTTACTTGTATAATGATAGAGCACCTACCTCACAGGGATTATACAAGGACCATATGAGATAATGCTTAGAAAATGCCTGATACTTATTAAATACTCAGTAAGCATGTTTGCTACTTTTTAAATTGCCATTTAGTTACTTAAAAAAACACCTATCCAAGTATCATAGTTCAAAATTTAATGTTCCCTATTGTGAATCTTAGAAATGTATAAAGAATAAGAGTTCAGGTTCATTTTTCATTTAAATGCTGTTTAAAGAAATGACCAAGAATAAGGAATACAAAATTAAAAGAAAAATAAGGGAAGGGCAGAGAAACACATTTACTGTGCACCTTTAAGTATCCCAGGAAACAGGTGCTTTACCTGGATTATCTTTTTTGTTTCTCCTAGAAGGTGCCTAGTGAGAAACATGAAACTTTTAATAAACCTTCATAAGTGGTCTTTAAATAGAAGTGCTGGCTTTCTATTTCAAATTACGGATTGGTGCCCAAAATGAAACGTCTCATTAAAAGTTTAGAGAGACTGAATTGTTGTAAGGGATATTTATAATTCTTCAACTCAGAAAGTAGTATGTTAAGAATCACAATAAAGGATCCTCACATTCATAAACCACAGAACCCTATCGCCTTACTTAATACTATAATCATGACTTTGGCTACTTTTAAAATATGCATCAGAAAGCCAATAAATGAGATTACAGCTGCCAATCTCTTAAAGAGTTCCCAAGGTTATGAAAAATGAGAATTCTTTAGCACCTATTCCATCTCTGAAGATGGAGATGGAGGGAGAGTTTACAGCAAATGAAGTCAGTCTACAAATTTCTCCTGGTTATTTTCCCATACTTCCTCAAAGGCAAAAAGCAGCACATCGTAAGAGTGGTAAGGAAATAACAGCCGCCACCCCCGATCCTCCCCTGGAGGTAAACTGACCTGCAGCGCTTTATCCCCTTTAAGATCCAGCCCAAACACGTTGTGCCGCTTCACTTTAAAGAGGTCAGTATCGAGGCCACCGTCCTCCTCCTCGTCATCTCCGTCCAAGAACTGCACAGCGGCTTCCCTGTTCTGCAACTCTTCATGGCTAGGGACAGACTCAAGTGGAGTGCCTCTGGCTCCTCTCAGTTTCTCTTCCATTTCTTCCTCATCTTCTTTCTCTTCTTCCTCTTTATCACTAATGCCACTAGCCAGTCTGTAACCTGTCCCTTCTGGTCTTTTCCCACCTTTCTGAAGAATAGACATTTTTTCATTGAAGTAGGCTCTAAATTCTTCCACTTCATCATTGGGGAGGGAGGGAGCCCTTGGCTCAATTACTTTATTATCTTCACTCACTGCCAGTTCCTTGTTGGGTTGTTTTTGCATTCTCTGAAGAAATCTTATCCGTGGGGCCACAGCAAGACCAAGAGACCTTAAGCATGAGCAGAGGAAAAGAGTTATCTCAACAAACTAATGGTTGTGTTTATTATGAAATGGTTCCTCAAGAGTTCAGATGTTGTAGAGCTTTTTTTAAAAAGAAAATGTCCTTCTGAGATATAACTCCATCTTGACAGGTCAGGTGATCCAAAAGATAATGAATACTTGTCACAAAACATTGGAGATGTCTGTTTTCCTTTAGGCGGTTAACATGATTAACAAAATAAAGAGCATAAGATCAGAAAAAAACAGCTACTAGATCTGTCTGTTTCCAGTCAGCCTCAGTTTTCTCAAATATTAATACAAGACAAAAATATCTACCAGGCCTATCTCAGCTGATGTAAATATCTGATGCACTAGCTATATGAAAACACTTTATGAAATATATTTTTATTTCTATAAAAATATAAATACTAAAGCTCGGGGGAGGAGATGGGAGGGAGGCTCAAGAGGGAGCAGATACATGTATACATACAGCTGATTCACACTGTTGTACAGCAGAAACTAATACAACAATGTAAAGCATTTATACTCCAATTAAAAATAAATAATATTGAAGCTGGAAAAGACATGGCCATGAAAGAACATATGTTCTCTGCAAGGAATGAACCCAAGCATTATCATCCTCTCTTCTAAGATATTTAACGTGGCATAATAAACTCTATAAAAAAGGATATTTAAACCCAAGACCAAAAAGAGAAAAAAAAAAAATCTTATTTTCTCCTTCTAAGATCAAGACTTACTTTACGATCAGGTCTTTCTCAGCTTCTAAATTCCCACAGATGTATTGGCAATGAGCTTTTAATAAAAAGCTAACGTTACAAAATGGACCCCCTGCCTTTTTCCTAAGACATGATGCACCGAAACCGATGGGTGCAGCTGTAAAGCCTGGACTCAGAAACAGAGCTCCTGCAGCCAAACCCTGGCTCTGTCAGCCACGAGCTGTGCGATCAAGGACATAATGAAACCACACCTCAGCTCGCTTACTTGCAAGACGGCATGACAAGAGTACCTACATTATAAGACTGTTGTAAAAGTGAGTTCATAGATACAATGCATCTAAACTAGTGCCTAGCACGTATGCAGCCACTTCTAGCACCTGTCATTATTACTGTTACAGGGATACAGTTAGGATCACAAATTCAGTATCCGTCAGAAATTAAAACACCAACTTAAGCTGTACCAGGTTTCCCAGATGGCGCTAGTGGTAATGAATTGCCTGCCAATGCAGGAGACTTAAGAGATGTGGGTTCAATCCCTGGGTCAGGAAGATTCCCTGGAGGAGGGACGCATTAAAGACTGTGTCTCTCCTGTTTGCTAATATCTCAGCTACATCAGTGAGAAAACCAGGACAGAACATCAGGGAGCACAAAAACCAGCTAACAATCAAACCATGAATCATATTCAGAAATTGTAAAATCAGTAACTGCAAAGAGATAAACGAACAAAAACATGTTTCCATGGCATCTGATTTGTTACCCACTACCTAAACCAAAAGTCAGTGACCTTACTTTGTTATCTAGCAAATTAAGTGGTTCTAAAATGTTATAACTGACAAATTACCTGTTATACTGAACTTGCAATCTAACATGAAGAATAGAAAATAGCAGCTCACCCAGATACAAGTTTTTATTAGACTCAACTTAAAGGTAAAGGCACTCAAATTCTTGGAGAGCAGGCCAAACACACAGATTGTGCTGTGAAAGTACATATTTCATTACAGATTAGATTTCAAGCTGGCATTCAAAGTATGAGCAACCGCAAGGGTGCTTCTCTAGCATTTTGTCACTGCTTTTCCCACAGGTAGAACCCTACTGATAAATGGACACTCCTGAAAAGGTTAGGGGAAAAAAATCCTTCAAATACTAAGCCAAAACAAGACCAAGAGTTCCATTTTTGTATAACGGCAATTGCAATTACTAAAGACAGACATTACCACGGTAACTGTGAGCACCTGTAAGAAACACCAAGACACAAAGAACATGCAGGCAACAAGCAGCATGGGATACCTATCTAAAATAAGGGAAGAACCAACGAAGAGACCTGCATCAAAAGCATAAAAAGCATACTGTGTATGGTAAACCAGGTCAGCTCTTTAGAAAACAAGACATTTAAAGATTTCAGAGAATGCCGGTTACCTGCTCTCCATCTCCTTTAAGACCAAACTACAGGAAACTGCCAGTCTAAATTTCAGGAGTTTATACTCACAAACAAGACATTTCTTTCTGATTGAAGTTTTTGACTGAACTGAACAGGCAACAAGTTTCCTACAGCTTATACAGTCTTTTTCTCTGCAAATTTTCAACAGATTCTTTTAAGGTAACAGAAAGAGGTTTAAACTAGGATTCTCAAAACCAGGTTTCAAACAAATTCCCTCTAACTCTGAGGACTCACAATCCAAACTATAATATGAATACTTACAGGGCATAGTCAGGTATAGGTAACTTGTTCACATCAAATATTTCTTTATCCTTCATCAGATATACTGAACGTATGTAGGAGACAAAACACTGTAAACAAAAAAGGTTGAGGTATATGACATAATAGTCAGAAATGGACAATGAATTTTAACTGAGATAAAAGAAAGTAATCAAAGGAATAAATTCAACAGTAGTGAAAACTCTCAAAAATAGCTGAGTATATCTCTATTCCATAAAAACAAAAAAAGCTACCTTTTTAGAATTGTAATCTGAGAAAAGACTATAAAATGTGGTTTCATCGAGCCAACTCAACATAAAATATAAACTTCTCAAAAAGCTATTCTATAAGTTAAAATCATTCAGGCACATTAATGGGAAAAAATAGAGGTTTTGGAATAATACAGTTGAAATCTGAGTTCCACATCTTACAAGCTGAGCAAGTTTATTATTTCTCTGTCAGTTTCCTCATCTATCAAGATAATATAAAAGTACCTTCTACTTTGAGGGTAATGAAAACTAAATGAGAATAATGCATGTAGACTATTTGAGCAGTTCTTTTGAAATACATTAAATATCAATGAATACCAGTTACTAATAATAATTATTACTGGAAAACATCCTTGTAATAAAACTATTACAACAAAGTAAAATTTTACTGTGCTTAAGCTTAATAAAATCATAACAGGAAAAATTTAGGGATAAACTTTTATAAAGTTTAATAAATTCTTTACTGAAATTTCAAGTAATTCATCATCATTAAAATTTCAAGTAATTTGTCATTAACTTGCAATATTTTCTTCTGTTTGTGTTAAAAAAAAAAGTAAACTATCTTTATGCCAAGAACCATTGCAAACTAAAGAGTAAATGTGCTCCTCAATGCTCTGTCAGTCTGAAAAACAAGCAGCAAAAATGGTGAAATACCTCAAAGCGGAAGTTTTATTTTTTTATTTTAAAATTAAGCTTTGTAAAGTATATTTAATTCCCATTTCTATATTTCCTAAACTTCACATTTTTTTCTAACTTCACACTAACCCTTTCTTCAAACTATTTATACTAATCTCCAAACCATTTTCCCTGTCTCTGAAGGCATTAAAATGAATAATTCAAGGATAATTTTCCACCTACAATCACCCACAAGAAATAACCCCAGTTGTTTACTGTTTTTGTTCTATCCAGATTATAATCAAAAGCTAGAAAATCACTTGTATGAAATCAGATAGCTTGCTGCAGCTGCCAACAGTTAGCCATTCTGCTAAACCATGCATGACACCCAATAAATCACACCATTTATTTCAATGTGCTTTTCTATAATCTTGTTCTAGAAGGCTCATTTGCTGTATGCAGAAACCACTGAAACAACATACTTCCAGTTTTTCATATTTCCTGATTCATAACTGAATAAGCCAGATATGCAGTAAGTCACAACACCAGAATTCATATACACTATTCATGTACACTATTTTCAAATGTGCATACTATTTCCTAAGCTTCTAAAAGATTTAACTCCAAGCTTAAAGTATGCTGCTAGATGAACCATGCACATAAATGTTTTCATGCCCAAATATATGCCCAAAAGTTTGAAGAAAAATAATCTGTTTAAAGATTATTTCCATTAGTGAAATAGTAAAGTAAGTTACATAAGTTTGAATATATTTTATTTACATATTTTAGAATGAATTTCGTGCTTTTATATTTTAGAATTAATTTCTCCTGATGTATCATGGACGTTCTGAAGAAAGTCAGACCTGGTTTTAAATCTTAGGTCTATCACTTAACAGACACATCATTCTGGACAATTTTTAATTTTCTCAAGCTCCTGTTTTCCCATTTACAAAATCAAATCAATTATCACCTACCTCACAGGTTGTTGGGAAGCCAATACACATCCAACTGTCATATAGGGTCACACCATGGCTAAGGGTCTATCACATACTAAGCATCTGAATTTAACTTTCATCATAAGCATAGTGATAAATAATTTGATAAAATAACCCAAGTTAACTTTCGAAGTGTAAGATCTTCTCTTTAAATAAAACTTCTTTGCTTTGAATATCCATTTCAAAACCATTAACCCAAAAGATTAACTCCTGACTTTTCCTGCTCAGGCTCCTCTATCTACTCTGAGGGTGGCCTTTCCATACCTCCTCTGTATTTTCTTCATCCCAATTTCTGAACCCCTACTCTCTAACTCATTGTTGATTTGTTATGGGAAATGCAGATATAGATTTCCTATGTAGATCTCATAACTAAAATATAAGCAAAAGAGTGCTGAAAATGAAGAGCTTCATAACAGGGACTCAAATATTTGTCAATTTAAATACTACACTGCTGTAAGCACAATGCAAAATAATTTCACATCTTCCTTTTCTAAAGAATCTACTGCTGGGTACTCTAAGAATAAAAAAATAAGTATAACTAAAAGTGACATTTTCTTGGGCATTTGCTAATCAAGAGGACTTGTAAGTCCAAAAAAGCAATCTGGGAACATTACATCACATTTATAGATTAAAACCTCATTTCTAAAGACAATTTAGCAAGAATGCTATGCTTTCTGGAAATTTAACCTAACATATTAATTTTACAGTCAAGAGAGTACAGTTAATAACAACTTTACTGAAGAAAGCAAGTTGATAACTTTATACAAGTTATCTTGTATACTTCATGATCATTAAGAGGATTTTCTATATATCTGACAAAATTATGACAAGTAACAGACATTTTTCCCAGTTACTATAAGAAATATATAATTTTTGGACTTCCCTGGCAGGCAGTGGTTAAGACTGTGAGGTTCCATCACAAGGGGCATGACTTCAATCCCTGGTCGGGGAACTGAGATCCAGCATGTCATGTGGCATGGCCAAAAAAAATTTCTTTAGAAAGAAATACATAACTTTTTCAAAGTTAAAGAATAAGATAAAGGTATCTTAAAGGTATACTACCTGAATATTTGAAGTAGCAGGAAATGATACAATTGAACTTTATTACATGCTCTAGTCCAAGGAAGGTCTCCAATTCAAAAATAACTTACCCTTTGAGCTCTTTCTTTTAAATCTTGATCTTGAGCTAAAAATGATTCCAATTTTTTCTGAACATCTGTAAGTTTTTCTGGATTGATTCTTTAATAACAAAAAGATAAAAGTTAAACTAAGACATCTCGATTTTAGAAACTGAAAATAGTATACATTATTTTCTATTTTCCTCGGTATTTTTAAAATCCGTAACATTTCTTTCTCATTTATGACGCAGATTAGATTGAAATTATATTAGACCTAAAATTGACTCTGTATATTTCAAATAATGCAGAAAAAATAAAATAAAATCAGACATTTTCTCTAAACAACCCATGCTGAGTGAAAGATTAGGTTAACACCACAATTAGCAATGTTCCTCTTAAGTCTTTAAAAATAGAAAGTAGCCTTTCATGGGAGGTGGATCATCAATGAAATGGAACAAATGAAAGCAAATGTCATTTTTTATAAGATTTCCATTTTCAGTCAAATATCAAAAAAAAACAAATTCAAATAATAAATAAGTAGTCAAGGATATAAACACTGTTTTCCTTGTCTGGAAATTAGGCATAATATAACAGAATTGTTACTTAAATTTGCCCAAGTTTAGAATGAAATTACGGGGAAAAGATGAAATTTTTACAAGCATCTATTCTCTATTTCACAAAGGAAACCCCACTTGTTTTCCCTAATTTTAGACTAAACAATTTTGTTCCTGAAAAGTTGCAGTGGTGATAGGAGGTGGCAGATGAGGTTTTTCTTTAATTACAGAAAATATCAAAATACACATAAGTAAAAAACTCACTCAGCCTCAACAATTACAGAGCTCACACCTGATCTTGTTTTATCTAAACCCTTACCCACTCCTCCACCATATCTAACAACCCTCCAAGTTACTTTTCTCCAAATAAAGCCAGGGTGTTTCAAGGGCCCCAATATAGCAATGCTTAACCGTATGTGTGCTGTCAGGCCCAAGAGACTCTTCCATCCTAGTCAAGGGGAATGCTAACCTTCTCTCCTTTCATACAACACAATATAAATGAGACTACAACCAATTCTGCTGACACTCAATCTAAATGTCTTCAATGACAGGATAACACAATGCTCTGAAAAGGGCAAACAATCGTAAAAATAAGTTCACCAAGAAGTTTCATCCTTTCGACCATCAATGCCTCCTGATGCCAACAAAGTCTTTTTTTCATCTTGTATTCTCCTCTGACCATTTTCTACAAGAGTCGTTAATGGACATAATTAGGCATAATAATTTCATGCCTTCATTTTTCTAACAATAACATCAAGACAGCAGATCATTCTTACTTGATTTCCTTCACAGGCACTTTCTTCTGAAGAAGCTGCTGTACCATCCCTTTTTCTTCTGAGGGAAGCAAAATTAATAAAGATTCACCATCCTCTTTGTACCTAAACAAAAAACCAAAATGTCTTCCATATTAATGCAATCTTCATTTTACATTTTAGCAGCTTGATGAATAGGTAACAAGAAAGCAAGTTCACCAAATTAGTAAATATTAGGAATACCATGTTCTTTAACAACTGTGACAACAGAAAACTAGGGCCTCTTGAACATCTTGTTCAAATATTCATCACTACTTACAACTCCTAGTGATTCTGTACTACAACTCCTAGTAAAGACACACAAAAAAGGTAATCTCAAAACATTCTCTTAAGGATTTGGATTATAAATATGAGGGGAAAATAAATTTTTATAGTTAATCAAACAATTTACTGAGAAACTCTGTGCCAGGTATAAACTGGGAAGAACAAAAACAAGATGAATATCCCTGTCTTCGGTGATCTAAAAATACGGTTACCATAAAAAATAAACACACACAAAAACAAGAGATTCAAAAAACAGCCCCAGAACGGTAAAGCAGTTAAGTGTGAAAGGACAGTCACTGGCAATAAATGCCAAGAACTCAGAAGTGACAGGAAGACACTCAAGATTAGCCAAAGAAAGGGAGAAATATGTCACAATATATAGAAAGCAGAAAGCTACAATAATCCAAAGAGGAAGAATGGCATGAACAAAGGATTGGGAACCAGGAAATAAACACAAGAGTAAACTAAAGATAGGATAAAGATAGCATTTTTTAAAAAGTTGAAGGATAAGAAATTCTTTTAACATTCTATATCCAAATTTAGAGATGGAGAGAGAATGTAAAAAGGCTACCAAAGTCTAGGCCAGAGCTGCAGCAAAAGGGGTGAAGAGAAATCTCAAGTTTATCAAAAAGGCATCCAAAGAAGATCTCAATCTTCAGACTGACTCATAAGCAAAAATAGTAAGTCTAACTATCTACATCTATCTTATCTACCCATTCATGCATTTAGGGATAATCTAGGAAGATGAGTCACAAATAAAGTCACAAAGGGGCCATATTCAAACGTTTGAAACTATACCTAACAGAATACACACATGAAAGGTTAAGGTTAAGGTGGATTACAACACTGAAATTTAGAAGAAAAAGATTCCCAAAGAAAAAATAAGTCCAAAGTCAAATCCCACAAAGCAAGTATCTTTTAATAAAGATTATCACTGGCTATTTTACATCACACATGTCTTTTCCCAGTAGCAATGTAAGACACAAATTATCTCCCACATACCAACACCTAAAATTTTCCAGTAAGCTTTTATTTCAAAAAGAAAAGCACTTTTTAAAAAGCATAAGAACATTTCCCTCTTTTTAAAAAATGCTTAAAAGAATAAGCCTATTTACCCATGAGCTAGCTTTTATATTTCTGAAGCAACATCCAAGGGCCAAAGCTAAATATATGCGTAAAGAGAAATAAATGTTCTTCATAAGACCTACATTTTTAAAATTCTATATATTTAGACAGATTATTTTAAGAAACATTGTAGGCACACACACACAAAAAAAAGCCCTGCATCTGAAACACAACAAAAAAAATCTCATTTTTACCATCAGTGTTAGTACCATGTTACATTTATATAACTCTTCAGAATTTATGATGAGCTTCATTTTACACTGACTTGCCCATCTTAAAAATAAGCAACCAACAGAGGAAGCAAATAAAAAGTTCCTGAAAGGCCAAGAAGTTGGCCCAAATAAATAAGCAGCTGATGACTACATACTGGAGACTTTAAACTTTCAATTCAATACTTTTTTTCACTCTACCAGGATTCCCTCCACAAAGTATAATCTTCAACAGATTGATCATGACTGCCTGATATTAGGAAACGTACCTCTACACACTACAAGGAAAACAAGTAAAAAACAAAAAATTGAAATGTTTTTAAAAATCTACATCTTTCATATAATTTTAACTCATTGAACACATACCCAAGCACTACGAATATTATTGTATTCTCTTGACCATTAAATTGACATGTAGAATTTGCCTTTCATATCTAACATACACCATATGTACCTAAAAGCTGGTCACTAAATATTTGGTGAAAAAATGCAAACAAACCACTAGATGCTGCACTAGCAGATGAGATACTGAATTTGGAGCCAAGAGAGCTGATTGCAAGTCCCAGCTCTACTGTTCACTAGCATTATAACCTTGAATAATGAGTCATTTTACCTCTACATATATTTTCTTGCTTATAAACTACAGTTTGAATATGATGATCTTCATTCCTTCAGGACCTAAATTCTAGTATCAACATACTAGCCACTGCTCCCAACATAAGGATGACCAAGAGGTGTAGAAATGGGGGTCACCGCTGGTCACACTCTGCAATTCCATGGTGCTTCTCTTTTATGTCCCCTCCCGGCATCTGCTTCTATCCTCCCTAGGCCTTACCTGTGGCAACAAGCCCCAAGAGTTCCTGTCACTGAGGGAGAACAATGCAGAAGGCCATGCAGATGCAGACAGACAGTGTAAGAAACAGAGTTCAACTGTTCCTCCTGCACAGCGTGGTACAAAGGAGAGCTTATTCCAGGAAAAGGGGTATCTCTGAGCCACAGAATATCTAAAGACCCTACCCGAGATTCAAACAAGAAAAAAAAACAAACTGGGAAATACCCTGCAGCCTAAGATCTTAGAAATACAAACAGGTATACCACATATGCTCAACAGTTTGACAAATGAGGTGCACCAAAAATAACTGGAAAGACCCCCAAGCTAACATGCATTGCATGGAAAGCTTCCAGCAAACTGATTAAGTATAAGAATTTATGGAGTTCATTAAACTGTCAACTGTGTCCCCAGAAAAGAATTTTAAAAAAAAGACTTTAAAAGACTAAAGTTTTAATTGATTAAAAAGAAAATGAAAACTCATAAAAGTGGTACTGATACTATTGAAAATTATACTTTCAGTAACCTGAGAGATAAGATTAATCCCATTTTAAAGAAAAGAAACTGAGACATTGATAACATAAGGTCCAAGGGTACACAGCTATCAGGTGACACAGCCATATCTAAATTTCTTAACTTTTGAGGATAGTGTTCAATCAACTATGGGATATTTGTCTCTCACAGTCCAAATAAAGAAGGTAAATTCATATATTTTAAGTTTATCCTCATGACCACAAATGGCAGCAGACAGAAATATATACTTTCCTTCTCCAAGTACCTAACTTTCAAACATTCTAGAGGCTCTGCAAGGGAGCAGTGGCTACCAGACTTTATTAAATGAAAACTGCTAGCTTGGGGCACACTGGCAAGACCATGAGTTGCAGAGTCAGTAAGGGCCAAATACAAATCCCAGTCTCAGTACTCTCAGACTGATCTTCAGTTCAGTTCTGCTGCTGCTGCTGCTAAGTCACTTCAGTCATGTCCAACTCTGTGCGACCCCATAGATGGCAGCCGACCAGGCTCCCCCATCCCTGGGATTCTCCAGGCAAGAACACTGGAGTGGGTTGCCATTTCTTTCTCCAATGCATGAAAGTGAAAAGTGAAAGTGAAGTCACTCAGTCGTGTCCGACTCTTCTCGACTCCATGGACTGCAGCCCACCAGGCTCCTCCGTCCATGGGATTTTCCAGGCAAGAGTACTGGAGTGGGGTGCCATTGCCTTCTCTATCAGTCCAGTTCAGTTGCTCAGTCGTATCCAACTCTTTGCAACCCCCGTTTGCGTAAATGCCGGAGTTTCCTCAAACTCATGTCCATTGAGTCAGTGATGCCATCCAACCATCTCATCCTGTTGTCCCCTTCTCCTCCGACCTTCAGTCTTTCCCAGCATTAGGGTCTTTTCAAATGAGTCAGTTCTTCACATCAGGATGCCAAAGTACTGGAGTTTCAGCTTCAGCATCAGTCCTTCCAGTGAATATTCAGGACTGATTTCCTTTAGGATGGACTGGCTGGATCTCCTCGCAGTACAAGGGACTCTCAAGGGTCTTCTCCAACTCCACAGTTCAAAAGCAACAATTCTTCGTGAGTGATCTTAAGACACATTTTTACCTCAGGATCTCTGAGAAACAGTTTTCTAGTACAAAGCCTTCTCTCATAAGGCTACTACAAAGGCTAAATGATTCATTCATATTCACCCAGCTATGTGTAAAGAAGTGAATGGCTAAGCTACAACCCGTTGTTCACTGTGGGAGTGCAGAAGAGGGTAGGGAAGAAGCTATCCTGGCCAAAAAAACAAGGGATACAGTCAAATCTTCTCCTCATAAACATACTAATGACAAGCTTCCTGGGAAACAAAAAAGGTAAATCTGCTAGAATGAGAGGCCTCATCTATGAGATGCTAATATGATATACTAGGTTTGTTTACAGTCTATGTATCTAAGAGGTAGGTCTCTGAGGTGAGCTTAATTAACTACACCAATGGTCTATCTGTGTAAGTGACAAGCCTTATATATCACTTAGAGACTCTGAGGCTAAATGAGCCAGAGCACAACCTGGTGTGTCAAGAAAGTATCTGTGGAGAGTGACAGAGGTCCCAGATCTTTTCCCGCTTCACCTATACCTTGTGATTACCTTTGTACTTGAAAATAACAAAATTACAAAATTATCAATGAAGGCTGGTACTAGGTGTGGGAGGCAGCTTCTAAATTACTGGCTCCCAATACAGTAATATTGCTGGGAGATTATCAATAACCTCAGAAATACAGATGATACCACCCTTACAGCAGAAAGCAAAAATCTAAAGGGCCTCCTGAAGAAGGTGAGAGGAGAGTGAAAAAGCTGGCTTAAAACTCAACATTTAAAAAACTAAGATCATGTCATCCAGTCCCATCACATCATGGCAAACAGATGGGGAAACCATGGAAACAGTGACAGACTTCATTTTCTTGGGTTCCAAAATCAATGCAGATGGTGACTGTAGTCATGAAATTAAAAGATGCTTGCCCCTTGGAAGGAAAGCTATGACCAACCTAGACAGCACATTAAAAAGTAGAGACATTTTGCCGACAAAGGTCCCTACAGTCAAAGCTATAGTTTTCCCAGTAGTCATGTATGGATGTGAGAGGTGGACCATAAAGAAGGCTGAGCACCTAAGAATTGATGCTTTTGAACTGTGATGTTGGAGAAGACTCTTGAGAGTCCCTTGGACTGCAAGGAGATCAAACCAGTCAATCCTAAAGAAAATCAATCCTGAATATTCATTGGAATGACTGATGCTGAAGCTTAAGCTCCAATACTTGGCCACCTGATGCGCAGAGCTGATTCATTAGAAAAGACCCTGATGCTGGGAAAGAGTAAAAGCAGGAGGAGAAGGAGATGACATAGGATGAGGTGGTTCAATGGCATCACCAACTCAATGGACACGAGTTTGAGCAAGCCCCGGGAGATGGTGAAAGATAGGAATGCCTGGTGTGTGCAGTCCATGGGGTCGGAGAGAGTCAGACACAACTGACTGACTGAACAACAACAACAAATATAGTAAGTTGTCTACATTTGAACCTTCTAGTTGTGAATTTTCAAAGATGTGAAAATGCATTTGCATGTCCAATCACAAAAGTTAGTTCACGTGTCTGGTGCACACTGTGCTATGCAAGCATCCTCTACAAATGGGTGCATTTTATAGTGTCTTTTACTGTACAATACTGTATACAGTACAGCAGTATAGTATCTTTAATTTCTAGCCAGATTTGCAAGAGGATATCTTCATTGTATTCCTTGCTATGGAACATAAGAAGCTTAGTAATGAAGGCCTGATGGAATTGGAGGCTCAGAGAAAGGATGAAGAGAGACAACAGGAAGAAGTAACTGAAGACCAAAGAGATTCACAATGTAGGAAATGGCAAGGGGATTTCTTTATTTGAGGAAACATTGTTAGTTTTTGAAGCACAGGACCCAAACATAGAACAGTACACAAAGGTTGCAGCAGTCGTTCAGAATGCAATCTTCGGTACCATGTCATCTATGACAAAAAAAAAAGTGCTACTATCCAGACATCACTGAATGATATTTTTCAAGAAGGTAGACAGAATTCAATCCCACAAGGAACCAGAACCTGGGCCATCAAGGTCAGGCATGAGTCAAATTGCAGCTTGCCCTCCGTCTTCTATTGCTGAAGGTCCTTCAGCTCTACCATCTCCCACTGCCTCTCCCTTCTCCAACTAGTAACTCTTCTCACCTGTTCACTTGATGCCAGCCCCGGAATGCCAGCTGTTATACTGTACTACTGTACTTTTCAAGGTACTATACTACAGGATTTAAAATGTATTCTTTCATGTTTGTGTTTGTTTCTTATGTATTATTCATGTGAAATGTAATATAAACCTATTATAGTACAGTTCTGTATAGCTGATTGCGTTAGTTGGGTACCTAGGCTAACTTTGATAGACTCACAAACTAGACTTATGAATGTGCTTTCAGAACAGAACTCATTCTTATGTAGGGGACTTACTATAATCTGGGCCTCCTGGCCAAGATGAAGTGTTGACATTGGTCTTAGGTTTGGCATTTGCAAAGGCAAGAAAAGCAAAAACAAACGAGAAAAGAAAACCATCAACTAAACAAAAACGTAACCTACTGAATGGGAAAAATATTTGCAAACCACATATCTGATAAGGTTTACAACAACCAAAATGTTCAAGAAATTCACACAACAGCAAAAACTAAACAATCAAATTCAAAAAATGGGCAGAGAACTTGAGTAGACATCTTTTTCAAAGAAGACATACAAACGGCCAACGGGTACATGAAAAGGTTCTCCACATTACTAGTAATTAGAGAAATGTAAATCAAAACTACTATAAGATATCACCTCATATCTGTCAGAATGGCTATTATACAAAACATTGGAAATGACAAGTATTGGCAAGAATGTGGAGAAGTGAACCCTTGTGCACTGCTGAAGGAAATGGAAATTGGTGCAGTCAGTACAGAAAACTACCACCATACAATCCAGCAATTCCACTTCTGGGTATTTATCCAAAAAATGCAAAAACACTAACTTATAAAATCTTGTTCTCTATGTCTGCAACTCCATTGCTGCCCTGCAGATAAGTTCATCAGTACCATCTTTCTACATTCCATATGTATGTTCTAAAACATGATATTTGTTTATCTCTTTCTGAATTACTTCACTCTGTATAATAGGTTCATCTACCCCATTAGAACTGAATCAAATGTGTTCCTTTTAATGGCTAAGTAGTGTTCCATTGTATATATGTACCACAGCTTCTTTATCCATTCCTCTGTCAAAGGACATTTAGGTTGCTTCGATATCCTAGTTATAGAAAATGGTGCTGCAATGAACACTGGGGTACATATAACAATCTAGGGGTGGGAAAGCGTGGGAGGTGGGATGAAGGTTCAAGAGGAAGGGGACATTTATAGACCTATGGCTAATTCATGTTGATGCATGGCAGAAATCAAACCTATATTCTAAAGCAATTATCCTTCAATTAAAAATAAATAAATTTTTTTAAAAAACTAACTCAAAAAGGTATATGCACCCCTATGCTCACTGTAGCACTGTATTCACAATAGTCAAGATATGGAAACAACTTTAGTGTCCACCAATGGATATATAGATAAAGAAGATGTGTGTGTGTGTGTGTGTGTGTGTGTGTGTGTGTGTATGTGTGTATTAGTTAGTTAGTGTTAGTTGCTCAGTTGTGTCTGATTCTTTGCAACCCCATGGATTACAGCCCATCAGGCTTCTCTGTCCATGGAATTCTCCAGGCAAGAATACCAGAGTGGGTAGCCATTCCCTTCTCCAGGGGATCTTCCCAACTCAAAGATCAAAGCCAGGTCTCCTGTATTGCAGGCAAGATTCTTTACCATCTGAGCCATCAGGGAAGGGGTGTGTGTGTGTGTGTGTGTGTGTGTGCGTGTGTGTGTGTGTGTGTGTGTGTGTGTGCATGTGCACATTCACAATGGAATATTACTCAGCATTAAAAAAAAATGAAATTTTGCGTCTGCAACAACAATGATCTCAAGGGCATTACACTATAGAAACTAAGGTAGAAGCAGGTAGAACAAAAATTGATTCAAAAAAATAAGTGAAATATGCCAAAGAAAGACAAATAGTGTATGATCTCACTCATATGTAAAATCTAAAAGCAAACAAAATACCAAGCTCACAGATACAGAAAACAGACTACTGGTTGCCAGAGGCAGGGGGTAAACAAAATGGGTGAAGGGGAACAAATTTCCCCTTGTAAAATAAGTTATGTGGGTATAATATACAACAAGGCAACTATAACCAATAATAATACATTGTAGGGGTCCCCAACCTCCAGGATCTAATGCCTGATGAAGTGAGGTGAAGTTGATGTAATAATAATAGGAAAACAGTGCACAATAAAAATAATGTGTTAGAATCATCCCAAAACCACCTCCACCCCCTGTCCAGGTTTGCAGAAAAATTGTCTTTCACAAAACCAGTTTCTGCTACCAAAAAGGTTGGAGAACGCTGTATTCAAAAGTTGCTAAGGGGCAAGAGTAGAAGGACAGGTATTCATCTTCCCCTACGAGAACACCAAAATCACATGCAGCTGTTGAACAGCCATCAACAGGAGGATGCTGGATCCCACCAAAAAAAAAACATACCAATGTCCAAGCACAAAGGAGAAGCTGCAATGAGACAGCAGGAGTGGCACAATCACATTAAAATCAAATCCCATACCCACCCAGTGGATGACCCACAAACTGGAGAACAATAATACCAAAGAAGTCCTCACACTGTTGCAATGATTTTAAGCACCACATCACTTTCCAACCTGAGGATCCAGCAAAGAGACTGGGAATCCCCAGTGAATCTGACTTTGAAGGACAGCATGATATAATTACAGAACTTCCACAGGACAGGGGGAAACAGACTCTTGGAGGGCACAAACAAAACCATGTGTGCACCAGAACCCAGGGGGAAAGAGCAGTGACCTCACTAGAGACTGAGCCAGACCTGCTCGGGAGTGTTTGAGGATCTCCTGCAGAGGTGTAGGTGGGCACTGGCCTGGCTCGGGGACAGGGGTACTGGCAGCAGAAACCCAAGGAGGTGAATATTGGCCTAAGTCCTTTTGGAGACAGCCAGTAGTCCTACCACAGAGCTATAGATTCCAGGACTGGTTGCCTCAGCTAGAACAACTAACAGGGAGGGAGCAAGCAGACAACTGCATTGAAAATTTACTGAGCATGGTGCTGCACACCAGAGCAAGACCCAGTTTTCCCCACAACCAGTCTCTCCCATCAGGAATCCTGCACAAGGCTCTTATTCTCATCCACCATAGGGCAGACAGAAGAAGCAAGAACTATAATCCCACAGACTCCAAAACAAAAACCACAATCACAGAAAGCTAACCAAAATGATCACATGGATCACAGCCTTGAGTAACTCAATGAAGCTATGAGCCACGCAGTTCAGGGCCACCCAAGATGTACAGATCATGGTGGAGAGTTCTGACAAAACATGGTCCACTGGAGAAGGGAATGGCAAATTACTTCAGTATTCTTGCCTCAAGAATCCCATGAATAGTATGAAAAGGCAAAAAGACATGACAACTTGGAAGACGAGCTCCCAGGTCTGTAGGTGTCCAATAAGCTACTGTGGAAGAGTAGGGAAATAGTTCCAAAAAAACTGAAGTGACTGGGCCAAAGCAGAAACAACACTCAGATGTGGATGTGTCTGGTGTGAAAGTAAAGTCCATGCTGTAAAAAACAATATTACACAGAAACCTGGACTGTTAGGTCCACGAATCAAGGTAAATTGGAAGTAGTGAAGCAGATAATGGCAAAGGTAACTAAACATTAACACTTTAGGAATCAGTGAACTAAAATGGATAGGAATGGGCAAATTTACTTCAGACAACCGTTATATCTACTACTGTGGGCAAGAATCCCTTAGGAGAAATGCAGTAGCCCTCATAGTCAACCAAAGAGTCAGAAATGCTCTACTTGGCTGCAATCCCCAAAACAACAGAACGATCTCAGTTTGTTTCCCAGGGAAAACATTCAGCATCACAGTAGACCAAGTCTATGCCCCAACCACTAATGGCAAAGAAGCTGAAGGTGAAGAGTTCTATGAAGACAAATAAGACCTTCTAGGACTAACACCAAAAAGAGATGTCCTTTTCATCATGGAGGACTGGAATGCAAAAGCAGGAAGTCAAGAGATACCTGGAGTAATAGGCAAGTTTGGCCTTTAGAGTTGCCAAACCTCCCTATTACTGCATGTTATCACTTGATTAGCTCAGCTGGTAAAGAATCTGCCTGCAATGCAGGATACCTCCATTCAATTCCTGGGTCAGGAAGATCTGCCCGAGAAGGGATAGGCTACCCACTCTAGTATTCTTGGGCTTCCCTGGAGGCTCAGCTGGTAAAGAATCTGTCTGCAATGTGGGAGGCCTGGGTTCAATCCCTGGGTTGGAAAGATCCTCTGGAGAAGGGAATGGCTACCCACTCCAGTATCTTGGCCTCAAGAATTCCATGGAGTGTATAGTCCATGAGGTCGCAGAGTCAGACAAAACTGAGTGACTTTCATTTTCACTTTACTTTTTACTTTCACTTTTGGCCTTAAGACTGCAAAATTAAACAGGGCAAAGGCTAACAAAACTTTGCCAAGAGAACACACTGGTCATAGCAAACACCCTCTTTCAACAAAACAAGAGGCAACACCAAAGATGGAGAAGCTCTTTACAGTCAGCAAAAGCAAGACATGGAGCTGACTATGGCTCAGATCATGAGCTCCTTATAGCAAAATTCAGGCTCAAATTGAACAAAGTAGGGAAAACCACTAAGCCATTCAGATATGACTGAAATCAAATACCTTATGATTACACAATGGAGGTGGACAAATAGATTCAAGGAGTTAGATCTGGTAGACAGAATGTGTGAAGAACTATGGATGGAGGTTCGTAACATTGTACAGGAGTCAGTGATCAAAACCATGCCCCAAAAGAAGAAATGCAAGAAGGCAAAGCAGTTGGCTGAGGAGGCCTATAGACAGCTGAGGAAAGAAGAGAAGTGAAAGGCAAAGGAGAAAAGGAAACTTATACCCAACTGAAGGCAGAGTTCCAGACAATAGCAAGGAGAGGTAAGAAGCCTTCTTAAGTGAACAATGCAAAGAAATAGAGAAAAACAATAGAATGGGAAAGACTAGAGATCTCTTTAAGAAAACTGGACATACCAAGGGAACATTTCATGCAAAGATGAGCACAATAAAAGAGAGAAACAGCAAAGACCTAACAGAAGCAGAAGAGGTGGCAAGAATACACAGAACTGTACAAGAAAGGTCTTAGGGACTCAGATAGCCACGATGCTGTGGTCACTCACCCAGAGCCAGACATTCTGGAGTGCAAAGTCAAGCGGGCCTCAGGAAGCATTACTATGAACAAAGCTAGAAGAGGTGATGTAATTCCAGTGGAGCTATTTCAAATCCTAAGAGATGATGCTGTTAAAGTGCTGCACTTAATATGCCAGCAAATGTGGAAAATGCAACAATGGCCATAGGACTGGAAAAGGTCAGTTATCCCAATCCCAAAGAAAGGCAATGCCAAAGAATGTTCAAACTACCACACAACTGTGCTTATTTCACATGCTAGCAAGGTCATGCTCAAAATCCTTCAAGCTGGGCTTCAACAGTACGTCAACTGAGAACTTTCAGATATAGTCATGTCCAACTCTTTGTGACCCCATGAACTGCAGCACGCCAGGCCTCCCTGTCCATCACCAACTCCTGGAGTTCACCCATACCCATGTCCATCAAGTCGATGATGCCATCCAACCATCTCATCCTCTGTCGTCCCCTTCTCCTCCTGCACTCAATCTTTCCCAGCATCTGGATCTTTACCAGTGAGTCAGCTCTTCACATGAGGTGGCCAAAGTATTGGAGTTTCAGCTTCAACACCAGTCCTTCCAATGAACACCCAGAACTGATCTCCCCCAGGATGGACTGACTGGATGTCCTTGCAGTCCAAGGGACTCTCAAGAGTCTTCTCCAACACCACAGTTCAAAAGCATCAATTTTTCGGTGCTCAGCTTTCTTTATGGTCCAACTCTCACATCCATACATGATCACTGGAAAAACTATAGCCTTGACTACACAGACCTTTGTTGGAAAAGTAATGTCTCTGTTTTTTAATATGCTCCCTAGGTTGGTCATAACTTTCCTTTCAAGGAATAAGCGTCTTTTAATTTCATGACTGAAATCACCAGATATACAAGCTAGGTGTAGAAAAGGTAGAGGAACCAGAGATGAAATTGCCAACATCTGTTGATCACAGATAAAACAAGAGAATTCCTGAAAAAACATCTATTTCTGCTCTATTGACTATGCTAAAGCCTTTGACTGTGTGGACCATAATAACTATGGAAAATTCTTAGACAGATGGGAACACCAGACCACCTTACCTGTCCTGAGAAACCTGTATGCAAGTCAAAAAGCAAAAGTTAGAACTGAACATGGAACACGAAACTGGTTCAAAATTGGGAAAGTAGCATGGCAAGGCTATATACTGTCACCCTGTTTATTTAATTTCTATGCAGAGTACATCATGCAAAATGGTGGGCTGGATGACTCACAACCTGGAATCAAGAATGCCAGAAGAAATATCAACAACCTCAGATATGCAGATGATACCACTCTAATAACAGAAAATGAAGAGGAACTAAAGAGCCTTTTGATAAGAGTGAAAGAGAAAAGTGAAAAAGCTGGCTTCAAACTCAACATTCAAAAAAACTATGATCATGGCATCTGGTACCATCACTTCATGGCAAATAGATGGGGAAACAATGGAAACAGTGACAGACTTTATTTTCTTGGCTCCAGTATCACTGCAGAAGATGACTGCAGCCATGAAATTAAAAGACGCTTGCTCCTTGGAAGAAAAGCTATTAACAAACCTAGACAGTGTATTAAAAAACAGAGACATCACTTTGCCAACAAAGGTCCATATAGTCAAAGCTATGGTTTTTCCTGGGTCGGGAAGGTCCTCTGGAGGAGGAAAAGGCAACCCACTCCAGTATTCTCGCCTGGAGAATCCCATGAGCAGAGGAGCCTGGCAGGCTACAGTCCATGGGATCGCAAGAGTCAGACACGACTTAGCAACTAAATCACCACACCACCATGTGTGGATTTGAGAGTTTGACCATAAAGAAGGCTGAGCACCAAAGAACTGATGCTTTCAAATCATAGTGCTGGAGAGGACTCCTCTAAATCCCTTGGACAGCAAGGAGATCAAACCAGCCAGTCCTATAAGAAATCAATCCTGAACATTCACTGGAAGGACTGCTGCTAAAGGTGATGCTTCAATATTTGGCCACCTGATGCAAACAGGGGACTCACTGGAAGAGACCCTGACACTGGGAAAGACTAAGGGCAGGAGGAGACAAGGGCAACAGATGGTTGGACACCATCACCAATTCGATGGACATAATAAGCTTGAGCAAACTCGGGAGATGGTGAAGGATGAGGGAGCTGGCGTGCTGCGGTTCGTGAGCTCTCAAGGAATCGCACAGGACTTAGGGTTTGAATAACAACAAGAGAGTACATATTAAAAGTTCTCTTTACAGAAAAAAAATTTTTTTAACTATATATGGTAACATATGTTAGACATATTTTGATGGTTATTTTGCAAAATATACCAATATTGAATTGCTATGTTGTATGCCTAAACTAATATGTTGTATTCAATAATTAAATAAAGATGGAGTGTGAGTTCTGAGTCTGGGTCATAAAAGACACTGCTGTTTCCACCTTACTCCTTCCTCTCCCATGTGCTCTCTCTGATGAGGCCAGCTGCCATATTGTGAGACGTCATCTGAAGAAGAGGGCCACGTGGAAAGGAACTGGAAGACGCCTCTGACCAACAGCCATCAAGAGAATGGCTCAAGAGCTTGGAAAGAGATCGACCCCAGTTAAGCCTCAAGGTGCCTGCTATCCCTTGACTGCAGCCTTATGACAGACCAAGAGCCAAAGGGCCCAGATGAGCCACATCTGTATTCCTAAACTACAGAAACTAGGGGATAATATACGGTTCCTGCTTCAAGTCACTATGTTGTGGGGTAATTCATTACACCACAATAGATAATTAATATGTTACCTCTGGTTCACGAGTCTGACATGAGAAACTAATTGTGTTATCTCAAGTGCCTATCCTATTCCAGGCCTTGTTCTAAGCTCTCTGAGAATAACAATTAAGTAGACAAGCTCCTTTTCCTTCGTGGAGCTTACATTTTAGTGAAGAGAAAAAGAAAAAGCAATAAATAGAATCAATTAACGCTCTAGGATATTTGAAGGTGTTAAGTGTTATGGAAAAAAGTAAATACAGAGCACGGTAAAGAGAAGTGTTTGGGCAGTATAAAGACAGCCATGTGGATACTTGAGGAGAAAGCATTCCTGCGGAAGAAATAGAATATAAAGGTTCTGAGGCAAAAACATGCCTGGCTTCTAAATAGCAAGACCAGTGAAGAACAAAGAAAGTTTCAATCCCAAAGAAAGGCAATGCCAAAGAATGTCCAAACTACTGCACAGTTGTACTCACTTCACAGGCTAGCAAGGTTATGCTCAAAATTCTCCAAGCCAGGCTTCAACAGTACATGAACTGAGAACTTACAGATGGACAAGGTGGGTTTAGAAAAGGCAGAGGAACCAGAGATCAAATTCTCAACATTTGCTGGATCACAGAAAAAGCAAGAGAATTCCAGAAAAACCTCTACTTCTGCTTCACTAACTAAACTAAAGCCTTTGACTATGTGGATCACAACAAACTGTGGAAAATCCTTAAAGAGATGGGAATACCAGTCCTCCTTACCTGCCTCCTGAGAAACCTGTATGCAGGTTGAGAAGCAAAAGTTAGAACTGGACGTGGAACAACAGACTGGTTCAAAACTGGGAAAAGAGTATATCAAGGCTGTACATTGTCACCCTGTTTATTTAACTTATATGCAGAGTACATCATGCGAAATGCTGGGCTGGATGAAGCCTAAGCTGGAATCAAGATTGCTGGGGAAAGTATCAGTAACCTCAGATATGAAGATGACACCATCCTTATGGCAGAAAGCAAAGAGGAACTAAAGAGCCTCTTAAGGAGGGTGAAAAAGGAGAGTTAAAAAGCTGGCTTAAAACTCAACATTCAGAAAACTAAGATCATGGCATCCGGTCCCATCACTTCATGGGAAATAGATGGGCAAACAGTGAGAGACCTTATTTTCTTGGACTTCAGTATCACTGCAGATGGTGACTGCAGCCATGAAATTAAAAGATGCTTGTTCCTTGGAAAAAAAGCTATGACCAACCTAGACAGCATATCAAAAAGCAGAGTCATCATCACTTTGCCGACAAAGGTCCGCTAGTCAAAGCTAAGGTTTTTCTAGTAGTCATTAATGGATGTGAGAGTTGGACCATAAAGAAAGCTGAGTGCCAAAGAATTGATGCTTTTGAACTGTGGTATTAGAGAAGACTCTTGAGAGTCCCTTGGACTACAAGGAGATCAAACCAGTCAATCCTAAATATCCTGAATATTCATTAGAAGGACTGATGCTGAAACTGAAGCTCCAATACTTTGGCCATCCAATGTTAAGAGAAAAGACCCTGATGATGGGAAAGATTGAGCAGGAGAGGACGACAGAATATGAAACGGTTGGACGGCATCACTGGCTCAATGGACATAAGTCCGAGCAAGCTCTGCGAGATGGTGAAGTCTATCTCTGGCATGCTGCAGTCCATGCGGTCACAAAGAGTTGGACATGACTCAGTGAATAAACAACAACAAGAAATATCAGCCCCCTTATCTACCTCTGTAGCTATAGTGGTCATAGCCTAAACCAGCTCAATGCTTTTTGAGCAATTAGATGCAAAATAAAGGATTGGTCTTGCCCTTTTTAAAGCTTTAAATAGTAGATAACAACAAAAAAGGCAGAAGGCCATTTGAGGAAGCACCAGTCTCTAGGAGGATTGGTCTAAAGTTAGGATCTTCAGTCAAGGGAGGAATCAAAGCAGTACGAATTTTCACTAGCAAAGATTATTTCTAAGATAAACATAGTATGCCTCAATAAATTAATGTTCATGGAAACTGTCTTTTCACTTTTATTATTTCAATTTACAAACCAATTAAAAACACTATTTTAAAAATTCTAATTATCTATTCCATAAAGTACTAGTATTTTCCACAAAGAAACCATGAACTCTTCACCAGTTATCACATCAGAAATTTTAACTACTTCCCATCTTCGCATTTGCTGTGGCTGAGTATGCAATGCAAAGAACGAGCCTCTGCTGCACCCTACTGGAACCACATTTTGCTACCTAAATCTCCCACAAACAAGACCTGAGATTCACTAGATGCAGCCAGGCAAGTTGAAATATTGTTGAAATATTGCTGGAAGTTTAACCATTACTGTGAAAAATCAAACAGTATCTTTTACCTACAAATTCTAAACTGTTTATATATACACAGTTACATATACATAAACTCCCATTTTCCACCCACAGATCCCTACTTTCCAAAAAGCATTTTAAAAATTAGAGGAGTATCTGATGTGTAAGGACTTTCATTCCCAAATCTTTTTATTTTCAACTGAGCATTTTTATAAGAAACAGAAGAGCTTTGTTTTACGTGTACCAAAACCTACAAGCCCTAAAGACATTTGGTTTTAAGTGGTAGAATGGATATCACAGGACAGAGTTCTATAAAACTGCATTTACTTTCTTGCCTCTCTTGCCTCTAAATGAAATCATTTTGTTAAAAGGGGTGTGGACAGTTAAGAAAAACAGAAATTTCTCTAGATTGCTAAAGATCAAAACAATTTTAAATAGGTGAATAAATTAAAACAGAATAAAGCACTTAAGTCAGCAAGTACCCAAATCACCATTTATTTTTAGCTAAAATACAGTAAAGGAAAAAAAAGAATTCCCCCAAACTGTAGCTATTTTGCCACAGTGAATTCATTTACCTGTTTTCATATACTATAGTTCACTTTCCAAAGCAAGCACTATATGGCAACCTAGCTTTAGTTACAGTATATACACAGGATTTTAATTAGTTTCAAATTTAATTTAGCCTTTATTCAATTATCCAGGAAACTTTGTAATTATCTCTAAGTCCATTAACAACAACTTTTAACTTTTTGCAGTTTGGTTATTTTTTTGTTTATTAGACTGCCTAAGGGAAAATAGGCACTATATATGCTGAACTTTTCCACTAACTATACATCTAAAATAATCAACTGAAAATATTTTTAATTGGCAACAAAGGATCAAACAGGCTTATACTTTCAAAATTAATGACAGAAATTGAATTACAATAGTTTTCAAATTGATATTCTCTCTCCAAAAACAAACATTGTGATGTTGTACCACCTCTTCATTTCCTCAGTTAAAACCAATTTAATGTTCACCATGGCATGTCCAACTCTGTAAGATTTTTAGCAACTCCAGAAACCAAGCACTCTGAAATATTTCCCCTTTTTGGATCTTCTTCTGATATACTGAGATATCCAATAATCTTCATACAGGATGGATAATAACACTGCTAAATATATTCTACAAAGTAATCAGTTTACCCTGTTCATGCCCACACAATTGGCACATCTAAAAAGTCTGTCTGGCCTTGTTCAATACAGTAATGAGAGATATCATCCACCAACTTCACCTATCCAGAGGCCCACAGAGCCACAAAATGCAAATGTGTGCATGGGTACATGTACAAATTCATACATGCTACATATTCACTGAGGTGAATTGAACAGTGGTGAAATATTAATTCCATCAGCCATTACTAACGATTTCTCTAAATATCTCACTATGAAAGATAATTCAAAAATGTACCCAACACAAAGACCACTTCTGCACCAGGTACGTTCTAATAAAATGGAAAACAAAGCTGCTGTTCTACCCATGTCCCATTTACTTAGATCCAACTAGAAAACAAAAGGTTAACAGTCTAAAGGCAAATCTGTCTGAATGCACAATGAAATCATACACAAAGCCTAGTTCTGATTCTATTATTTGCTCAAATTATATAATTAAATACAGTAAAAAGATGTACTTTTGAATCCTCTAGTACAATCCTATTGTTAAATAGTTTTATCTTTTACTATTACTCTCTCCTTTCCTTCAGCCCACAGGGTAAATTTGAATCAACTGAAAAATGTTGAAACATTAAAACAGCTCATGAAAATTATACAATAGCTAGGACATGGAAGCAACTTAGATGTCCAGCAGCAGATGAATGGATAAGGAAGTTGTGGTACATATACATAGTGGTATTATTCAGCTACAAAAAAGAACACATTTGAGTCAGTTCTAGTGAGGTGGATGAAACTGGAGTCAAGTAAGACAGAGTGAAGTAAGACAGAAAGAGAAACACCAATACAGTATATTAATGCACATATATGGAATTTAGAAAGACAGTAAAAACAACCCTATATGCAAGACAGTAAAAGAGACACAGATGTAAAGAACGGACTTTTGAACTATGTGGGAGAAGGCAAGGTGGGACAATATGAGAGAACAGCATTGAAACTTATTTATTACCATACGTAAAACTGATGACCAGTGCAAATTTGATGCATGAAGCAGGGCACCCAAAGCTGGTACTCTGGGACAACCCAGAGGGATGAGGTGGGAAGGAAGGTAGGAGGGGGGTTCAGGATGGTGGAACACATGTACAACCATGGCTGATTCATGTCAATGTATGGCAAAAACCACCACAATATTATAAAGTAATTAGCCTCCAATTAAAATAAATTAATTAATTTTAAAAAACAGTTCATGAAAGTTAGAAAATAATTAGGAAGGAGAAGCTCTACATCTTGTTAAAGTATGCTGCTGCTGCTGCTAAGTCGCTTCAGTAGTGTCCAACTCTGTACGACTCAATAGACAGCAGCCCACCAGGCTCTGCCGTCCCTGGGATTCTCCAGGCAAGAACACTGGAGTAGGTTGCCATTTCCTTCTCCAATGCTTGAAAATGAAAAGTGAAAGTGAAGTTGCTCAGTTGTGTCTGACTCTTCGCGACCCCACGGACTGCAGCCTACCAGGCTCCTCCTTCCATGGGATTTTCCAGGCAAGAGTACTGGAGTGGGGTGCCATTGCTTTCTCCATGTTAAGGTACAGAACAGGAAAAACTTCCACTTCAGCTGAAACAACAAAACTCACCAAATACAAACAAAAAAAATTTTCCCTTTAAAATCATCCAAAAATGGTGATTGCAAGCATGCTCACTCACTCAGTCATGTGTAACTCTTTGCAACCCTTTGAACTATGGCCTGCCAGGCTCCTCTGCCGATGGGATTCTCTAGGCAAGAATTCTGGAGTGGGATGCAAACAGTGGATACAAGGAAAAATTTAAGAGAACTAACTCCAAAGAGACTTCCTAGATAAGCAAAGGATAGAGGACACTTTCAAACTTGAGCCCACTGGTTGAAATGGGTACAGGACCAGTAGCAGAGCAAGCCTGCTCGAAAATGACGGACTTTCTTAGATGAGGATTTAAATCTTGGGTCTTAAGGATCCTGACATCCCTGAGAACTCATTAAACTGAAGTTAGTGTTTTAAAAATCAGAAATAATTGGCCCATTTAAATCAACAGTTGATGTCTCTTCCATCATTAAGCAATAATGTCTCCTTGACATCCGTATTATAAATACTCATGCAGTTCTGATTAAAGAAAATGTAAAACGAAAGAGACAGTTAATCATAACCAATCACAACCTTATTGTGATTACTATTTAGGTTGTTTCCAAATTTTTAAAAAACAAAATGTAATCACATTTAAAGAATCTCATATTTGAATCTAAATGAGGTAAAAATGCCTGTCAATAAGCTCACACTTCAAAATCCTACAAAATTCCCTGAAAGAAAACTTTCATTAGTGACTCTGAAAGATTATAACCTCTCAGTTGACAAAAATGTCTACTTCTCTTTGTATGTTTAAACCCAAGAGAGTTGTCATTTGCTCTCGTGACTGCAACAAAATTAAGAGATAGAAGCAAATAATCAATCACATTCTACTGAAATTACATGTTTTACTGTTTGTATTCCCTCTAGGTTTCAAAATGAAAGATATCAGAATTGTGTCTGTTTTGCTCATTATATTGCCGACTATGTACAATGCCTGGCACTTATTATGTATCTGTTAAATCCATATATAATAAATGAGTGAGTGAATTTAGATTACTCTCAGTTCTAATGTCTATCATTTTCTATTTTATGGTTTTATTATATGAACCTATGGTTCTTTGGTTCAATAATTTTAAACAAAATGAATTTCAAACATACACCAGAACTGTTTGATAGAACTTCCCACAATGATAAAAAGGTTCTATACCTGCTCTGTTCAATATGGTACTAACTACACTGTGGTTATAAGCAGTTTAAATGTAACTAGTGTGACTGAGAAACTAAATTTTTACTTTAATTTTACTAAATTTAAATTTAAAAAGTCACAAGTTGCAAGGGGCTACAATACTACACAGCACACAGACCATTCGTTAAGTTTAGGGAACAATATTTAATTATAGATGACACAGACCATTCGTTAAGTTTAGGGAACAATATTTAATTATAGATGAAGGGCTCAGTGTTTGGAAATGCCAAGATGAGATTCTTGGTAAAGAATCACATTTTAGAATATGGACATGTAGTATTCTTGAATTTTCTAGTAGTCCCACCTTCAAAAAAATTATCAAGAGTAGATGGTATTTGAGTCTGAGTTAAAATACAGAGAGATACATGTAGTTAATAGAGAAAGAAATGTCTCGTATCAAGTTGCCTCCCAAGAACTTGTATCTGCCAACTGTTTCTCCTCAATGAAGTTTTCCTTCTCTACTTCCTCTGGAGCACCACAAAACTTCTGTCAATATCTCTAATACTGCATATGCCTCTACTATAGACTGCTTTTGGCTTCCCTGGTGGCTCAGAGGTTAAAGCATCTGCCTACAACGCAGGAGACCTGGGTTCGATCATCGGGTCGGGAAGATCCCCTGGAGAAGGAAATGGCAACCCACTCCAGTATTCTTGCCTGGAGCAGAGGAGCCTGGCAGGCTACAGTCCATGGGGTCGCAAAGAGTCGGACATGACTGAGCGACTTCACTATAGACTGTTCACTACAGACTTATAGACTCTAAGTCTATAGTCTTCACTATAGACTTAAAAGGTTTGCTTTAAGGTAACAAACTTCCTTAATGAAATGTACACTATAACTTATTTTTGTGCAGAACCTCACACCAGGCCTAATCCAGTACCTCACACGTGGTTGATCTTTCATGCATGGTTACTTAGTGAAAAAAGAATGAAATCTGAGGTCCAAAGAATCTGAGTTCTAGTTCTGTTTCTGCCATATATTTAGTGATCTTGGGTCTAACGCTAAATTGGTTATTCCCAATTCTTATTATAAATGTCAGTAACAGAACATCTTTATAGAAACTTTATTTTCTTAACATCAATTTCTGGATATGAAATTACTGAGGTAAAAGGAATAATTCTAAGTACTACCAAATAGTCAGTAAAGAGACCACCTGCAATGCAGAAGACCACTTGCAATGCAGGAAACTGCCTGCAATGCAGAAGATCCGGGTTTGATATCTGGGTTGGGAAGATCCCCTGGAGAAGGAAATGGCAACCCACTCCAGTATTCTTGCCTGGGAAACCCCATGGACAGAAGAGCCTGGTGGGCTACAATCTATGGAGTCGCAAGAGTTGGACACAACTTAGCAACTAAACCACCACACCACCAAATACTACCCAGAAACATTTATATATTATTTATAATTTATAATTCTACCTGCAGCACACATCTCCCAACTTTACTGCAACCTCAGCAGTAATGACATAACATGCTATCCTTTTCATTTATTCATATACCTTTCTATGCCCTTAATCCCCAAATAACTGACTTTGCTATATTCTTTTCCAGAGAGTTCCCCTACATTTGTGAACCAACACAGGGTAATTTAATGGATGAGGGGGTGTGTGGGAGTGGCAAAAAAAGCATATTTGGGAGTGGTCACCAGCAATGCCTGTAATTCCCACACAAAAAAAGGAAAAGAGCAATCTAACTTAAAACCACCTTCTTGCTTATTAGAACCTGTGCCAGAGAAGGTAAGGGCACAGATCCAGACTATAGGAGTCAGACTGCCTGCATTCAAATTCTGGCTCTACAGATTTTCAAACAAAATGTTTAACTGCTCCAAACACTCAAGTTTTATCATCTGAAAACAAAGACTAAATAAACAGTCTTATAACTCATCAAAGAGATGATGTTCAGTGAGCAATTCTAATGAAAAGCTTAGTAAGGGAAGAAAGTTAGAACAAACACTGAAATAAGTTTTCATGGATTTTTCTCAGCCCTCATCACCAAGTCTCAGCCAAGAGACTTGTAAGAATTGTCTACATGCTAGCAACCTACATCACAAAAATGTCAAACCAGCACTCACCTGAATTCCTCCACTCTTTATTTGCATACAATTAAGAAAGCACATTTTTTTTACTTCGGTAAAACCAAAAGCAAAGACACAGGCCAGCACACCTACCTGGCAGTTCTACCCGCTCTGTGAATATATGTGTTGGCATCTTCTGGGCAATCAAATTGAAGAACCCAATTTACAGCCGGGAAATCTGTATAGAAAGAACAACAAGTTGAAAAAGCAGTTCCAAGATCTGCCCTGCTGTACTAATTTTATTTTATAATAATGCTTGCCAGGGCTTCCCATCACATCAAACTGATAGATATCATCAGTGAATACTATTTAAAAACTAATTGCATGAACCAAGAGATAATAAACACTCCTCTTTTTTGATCAACTGAACTAAAATTAATGATAGTGTTTGAATGTGAAGATTATTTTATATCTGAAGGAGGAGACAGATTGCTTTGTGTCACACAGAATAATGAAATACTCGGATAGTTAATAACATAAAAGAACTACTTCTTTTTTTTTTTTCTATGTAATATTTTAATTTTTTTTTCCATTTTTTTTTTTTTATTATTGTTTTTGCCATACATTGTCATGATATCACCATGGGTTTACATATGCTTCCCCTCCGGAACCCCCCTCTCTCCTCCCTCCCCCCCGGGAAATCTCGCTGCACCAGGCCCGAGCATCAATCCTGGGCTGGCGATTGATTAGACACATGACAATTAACATGCTTCAATGCCCTTCTCCCATATCATCCCACCCTTACCAAAAAACAACAATACAGTATATTAACACATATATATGGAATTTAGAAAGACAGTAACGAGAACCCAACATGGGAGACAACAAAAGGAACGCAGATGTATAGAATAGACTCGTGGACTTTGTGGAAAAGAACTACTTCTCATGAACTCCCAGTGAACTATGAAACTGATTTATAAATTTCAATGAAAATTTACTTTTCCTGATATTTCCATCTCCTAATGATGTCATTTTAAATCCCTCTACCCATTTCCTAGCAGTTTTATTTCATATGTATTTCTGGTTACAAAAGTTTCCATTCATATCCAGAGATCCTGGTCTCAACAATTTAAGAGAACTACCTTTAGTCATTTATAGATTCTGCTGTAAGGATTTCAGAACAATTTCTATCACATATAAAAAAGCTGAGGGAGGCAGGAGGAAAGGAAGGAGAAAGGGAGGGAGGGAAGGAGGGAGGAAAAAGAAAAAATAAGAAAGAAAGATTTGTGAAGATAATGATATCTACGGGTACCTGAAAGTATAAAAACTATCAAACTATCACTAAAGTTACACAAGCTATTCAAAAGGAATGAAGCTACTTAAATGGGCAAAACCCAACGGAAACAAGAGAAAAGATATTTAAAACAACTCTCCTCTTGGGCCTTGAAGTACCAAGTACTCAGAAGGCAAGGGCATGTTTCAGGGCTATAAATAGGAAGACAGGTTGAGAGCAACACTCAGACCCGCAGGTCCCCTCCTGGTCCTATACACTGGGTCTCCTGAAGAAAAGCTCGTCTCATTCTGGAGAAAGGCTTCAAACCAAGACACCAGAGAGAGTGAAAGAAAGAGGCACCAGAGCCCTTGAAAACAGAGGTACTAAGTGTAAGCCTGAGTGGGAGCCCTCTATGTCTACTTCCTTGCCAGGTTTCCATAGAGCCAGTAGCAAGCTTAATCCTCTACTCATAAAAGTGACATAGTCTTATCTGGAGAGACTCAATGTTCAAAAAATACTGAATAGAGTTTGACGTCTTCAGTCCTCTACAAGATGATCAACTCCATCCAAAATCCCCTGGCAATGAAGGCCATTAGTCAACAACCATCATTCACGTACTAATCACTTCAAATAATCTTTTCTGACGTTTCACTGCTAAATATAATAAAACACAGCCAACTGCGGACAATTGGGAAAAGTCTCAAAAAATGAAAAGACAGAGGAGTAAAAACAAAACTCAGCAGAAACAAAAACAATGTGAAGAGAACTTTAACCTTCTACCTTCAGAGAAATAAAACACTGCATCCATCAGATAAGAATAAGAGGCTATAAAAAAGAAACACTTAGTAGTCAACTAAAATTTTAATCAGAAATGTTGAAATATAAAATCAAGAAATCTCCCAGAAATAACAAGAAAGAGACAATACGATGGCAACAGAAGAAACAGGAAAACTAGAGGATTGATCAAAGAGGTCAAATATTCTTCCAGAAAGAGTAAGTAAGAGAGGGAAGGGGAAAAATAATAAAAAAGATATGAGAAAGAAAACAATCGAAGTACACAAATTCCCCATTAGTAAGCAATAATTACATAGTGAAAATAAATACTGAAACTCTATTTAACCAAATCACCAAAGAGGAATTCAGAAGCATACTTCTTGCTTCTGAATGAGTCTCTATCATGTGCTGCTCAATACAGAAACTTTAGTCAAGTTTAAATTAAAATTTAATAAAATAATTCTTTCTTCATTGCACCACTGGACACATTTCAAGTGCGCAACTGTCATGTTTAGCTAGTATCAACAGTATTAGACAGTGCAAACACAGGACATTTCAATTATCTTAGAAAATTCTATTGAACAGTGCTGGTCTAGATTGAAAAAACATACTGAATGTCTATATACCAAACGGGACCTCACACTAAAGTACATTATCATGAAATTTCAGGACTCTGTAGATAAAAAGAAAACCCTAAGAAAAGCCAGAATAAGAAAAAGAGGCTACAAAAAACAAAATCACCAAAGGCAAAGGTCTTATCAACATAATACTGACTACTATAAGACAATGGAGCACTATCTGCAAAGTTTTAAGAGAAAATTGTTTCAAACTAGATTTCAATTCTCAATCAATTGTCATTTAAATGTCAATGTATGGCAAAACCAACACAATAAAGTAAAGAAAATTAAAAAATAAGACATCGTAACACATGTAATAATTCAAAAAAATGTACCTCTCATACACTCTTACTTAGGAAGCTATTAAAGGATGAGTTTTTGTTTAAAAAATAACAGTATTATTAATAAATCAAAAAAAAGGAAGAGAGATATCCGGAAAGGAAAGTATCATGTGCATCAAGCTTATGGAGCAACCAGTCCAGATTAGAGCTGGAAAGAAAAGGCTGCAAAGGGAAGGTCCCAAGGGAAAAAGAAACAGACTATGTTTGAACTCTTAGGAAACTAAACAGGTGACATCTGCTGAAACATTTGAGAAAATAGAATGGAAAACACAAAACTAAAAAAATTTTCACTCAATCATTAATATAAGAAAACTACTTAGAAATATGAAGCTAAATACTAAGAGAAATATTGCTTCTAGAGAGTGAAGAGTGGGTAAAGCAGGGACTACTATGTCTCATAACTCATTTTTACCCATATTATTCATTAAAAAATAGAACTGGGAAAAATTAAGAATAAAATAAAGTTTAAAAAAGATACTGGTACACTCTAAAGATATTCCTGGCCATACGATGAGACACACAACACAGATACATTGGAAATTTACATGTCAACATGGAAAGATTGAAAAGCAAGTCATAAACTGGTATGTACAATATTGTTTTATAACACTTTATAAAAACCCAAGATAATATTATATATTGCTCATGAATACAATCATATAAGCTTTTTAAAATTAAAAAAGAGTTTCTTGACACCTTTTGTGCCGTAGTTAAAACCTATGAACCCCTTTTCAGAGTATTTTTAAGTACATAAAGTAAAACATACAGGATAAGAGAAAATAATTATAATGAAATAAACATTCTATAGAATTGTTTATACAGCAATGTATATGCTTATTCACTGACATATTAAATACCGCAACTTACTTATGTATCAACCACCATAATATCAAAATTGTATTAAGTATAAACAATATTGCAAGATATCTACAGAAACAATATAAAATAAAAATATCTATGAGAAAGACTAAAGATCTCTTCAAGAGATATTAGAGATACCAAGGGAATATTTCATGCAAAGACAGGCACAATAAAAGACAGAAATGCTAAGGACCTAACAGAAGTAGAAGAGATTAAGAAGAGGTGGCAAGAATACACAGAACTGTACAAAGAAGGTCTTAGTGACCCAGAAAACCATGATGGTGGGGTCACTCACCTAGAGCCAGACATCCTGGTGTATAAAGTTAAGAGGCCTTAGGAAGCATTACTATGAACAAAACTAGTGGAGGTGATGGAATTCCAGGTCAAGAAGTAACAGAACCAGACAAGGAACAAGGAACTGGTTCAAAATTGGAAAAGTCATACGTCAAGACTGTATACTGTCACTCTGCCTGTTTAACTTCTATGCAGTGTACATCATGCAAAATGCCAGGCTGGATGAATCACAAGCTGGAATCAAGATTGCCAGGAGAAATGTCAATAAACTCAGAGATGAAGATGACACAACCCTAATAGCAGAAAGCAAAGAAGAACTAAAGAGCCTCTTGATCAAAGTGAAAGAGGAGAGTAAAAAACTGGCTTAAAACTCAACATTCAAAAAACTCAGATCATGGCATCCAGTCCCATCACTTCATGGCAAATAGATGGGGAAACAATGGAAACAGTGATAGACTATTTTCTTGGGCTCCAATATCACTGCAGATGGTGACTGCAGCCATGAAATTAAAAAACCCTTGCTCCTTGAATAAGATATGGCTTCCCTGGTGGCTCAGAGGGTAAAACCCTTGCTCCTTGAAAGAACAGCTATGACAAACCTAGACAGTGTATTAAAAAGCAGAGACGTCACTTTGCCAACAAAGGTCAATATAGTCAAAGCTATGGTTTTTCCAATAATCATGTAGATGTGAGACCTGGACCATAAAGAAGGCTGAGCACCAAAGAATTAATGCTTTTGAACTGTGGTGTTGGAGAAGACTCTTGAGAGTCCCTAGGACTGCAAAGAGATCAAATCCTAAAGGATCTGATTCAATCTCAATCCTAAAGGAAATCAACCCTGAATTTTCATTTGAAGGACTGATGCTGAAGCTGAAGCCCCAATGTTTTGGCCACCGGATGTGAATAGCTGACTCACTGGAAAAGACCCTGAAGCTGGGAAAGATTGAGGGCAGGAGAAGGGGACGACAGAGAATTAGATGTTTGGATGGCATCATCGACTCAATGGACCTGATTTTAAGAAAACTCCAAGAGATAGTGAAGGACAGAGAAGCATGTTGCGCTGCAGTCCATGGATCACAAAGAGTCAGACACAACTGAGCAACTGAACAACAACACGATTTCAACTGATGACAAGTTACAAGTACTAACACAACAATTCATTGCTTCCATCTATAACTGAAGAAAATATTAAATTCAGTTAAAGGTTAGTAAATACATATATATAATTTTTTCTCCATCTAACTTCACAGACCTCCTGAATTCTATCACAGACAAGAGGTGTACAGCCTTCATTTAAAGACTGGGAAAGGGGACAAAAAGAATTCCAACTACATCCAGTAAATAGTTGGGTTCTTTAACAAACTGCAAGGGAAATATAACAAAATAGTTATATCTGTTCATTGTGATATATATAGAATACATATTACATGTGCAATATAATTAATTGCTTATATCGACCTAAACTATTTAAGGTTCAAAAATCAGGAGGGTCAGGTGGAATCAGAGTGTAATACAAGTAAATGTAAACATGACTAAAATGTTTCAAAACTACATATTCAAAACAGTAATGAGGGAGTAGAGACTAGGAAAGGGTAGTCAGAATGACTAGGGCTGAGAAAGAGCCTAGAGAACTTTAAGAATATGCCTACTTGACTACTGCTGCCAGTCACGTTGAATGAACTAATACGATGAACGAGATATGCTTTACAATACGCCCAGAGGGACAGGGGACAGGCACTAAGGGAAATCAAGACAAAGACAACCCCTCAAACTGGGTACTATGTATAACAAGGGTACTTTAGGCTCAACTTCTTCACGTATGTTTAAAATCTGCCATAATAATTAATGCAATAAGACTGATAGAAGAATTCAAATGACCAGTTACTTCTCTTCATCCTTTGTCTTACGTCTAGTTTTCCTCTGTAATTACTTCCATATCCCATCCCACTCCCACAAAGCTATCAGTTGTATAATATTATAGTGGCTTTCTGAAAGTTTAAACATGTTAAATGTAGTGATCTTAAAAAGTAAAATGTTTGGAGAAAAGATGGATTTCATTGATTTTCCTTATAATAGTATTTGCCAAGTTTCCAATTTTCAAAGAAACAATTTTTTTCATACCTTTAAATTGTTAACTTTGATTGTGTATGCTCCTTAAGATTCTATGATGCAATTACTATCATGAAACAATAAGAGTACAAAAAATGAAAATACTACAAAAATTTTCACTGACATATCCTTAGTTTAGTCATCTCAGTTATCAATTTATTTTTCTTTTATAAAATAAAAAAGCCCAATTATTTGAGTCAAACTATTTGAATTACCAATATATATCCTTTAAAAGCCCATGATCACAGAAAATTTTCTCAAAAGACGTTTTCTTACCCAGCCCCCTGGCTGCAATATCAGTAGCAAAGAGCACTGCAGCTTTCTTGCGAACAAATTCGTTATAGACTTCCATTCTTTTCATCTGCTGCTGTCGCCCATGCAGCGCGAGGATGGAAACACCAGGACGCAGCCGGCAGAACACTCGGTACAGATACTGAACCTAGGTGTTAACAGAAAAATGATTTGGTACTTATGGGTAACAGCAGGAAGCAAGTTTACAAGATGAACAGAAAAATGCATTAAGGAGCACAAGTTTAATTAAAGTATAGAACAGAGAAAAGGAAATGTAGTCTAGAACTGTGGTCTTCAAACATTTTTGCTCATATTATTTTTCCTAAAAGAATTTTGAAATAAATACACTCTACCAAAATTGTTAGGTTTAATATCTGACATTTCTAAGTGGTTGTAAAGAATATCATTTCTGATAAATTTAAATGTATTTCAAAGTAAAGACTTACCTCTTATAAATGTATCCAATAGATTGTAAATAGCACAGCAATTTGATATTTGCCACCAGTTATTTAAAAATATATAAAAAGGAGACTACACATGTGTGGGGCAGGGCCCCTCAATTTTGCTGCAAAACTGAGACTGCTCTAGAACAGTCTTTAAAAAAGGAAAATTACTAACAAAATGTGAAGAACCTCTTCGTTAACAGAAAAATTTTACATCATTTTTCCCTCCTTGAACTCATATTTCTATTTCCTGACCTCACAGAATTTTATCTTGTTTTATGCTTCAAAGTCTCTTATTGATCACTTTATCACAATCCATTACTTTCAACAACAAAACTACGCATATATGTTTTAATTTTATTTTCTGTAGCCGTAAAGCTGCATTAAAAGTTCTCAGACTCAGTTACTGTTACAATTATTAGTATAGAACTGGCCAAAAAAAGAGATGTTAGGATTTTATTTAAAAAACTGTTAGACATAAAAAATAAAATTCGATTATCTCTCTCATTATATGAGACTAGATGAAGCTGTTGCTTTAGCTTTATTTTTCTTTAGTTTACATACTTACAAACGAATACTAGTGATTGCTAAACTGAGGCAGAGTCCAGCATCATTGTATTCCATTTCTTTAATACAGGTGTTAAGAAAATTTTCTTCATGAAAATACAGAAAATGGACTAGAAAGGACCTTAACTTTTGAGTTCCTATAAAATATGTCATGATGGTATATGACAAATAATTTCATGTATCAGCTGCTGCTGCTGCTGCTAAGTGGCTTCAGGTGTGTCTGACTCTACCCCAAGGACAGAGCCCACCAAGCTCCTCCATCCACAGGATTCTCCAGGCAAGAATACTGGAGTGGATTGCCATTTCCTTCTCCACATCTATCAGCTAGTAACTCCATTAAGTCTTCCTTCAAATTTTGTTGAAAGTAAAGAATGGGAAACCACCTAATTACAAAACTGACTTGCTGCCCCAGCATTAAAGTTATTCATTTTCTCATATAATACTCTGATCCTGAGATAATGCACCAGTAAGATTAGGCATAGAGGGACTCCTCCTTTCCTTTTGTAAAGTTTTTAAAAGGCTACTGTGAAAGCAGAGATGAGAAAGAACCCAGAGACCAGATCGCAGATACACTCTTAGGCAACCCAATCTCAGAAAAGCACACATGGAAATGGAAGAACTTCAGAAACGGAAGATCAACCAAAAGCCTAAGAAAAAGCTAAGCATGGTTTAAACTGCATGATAGCAAGAGGGGTGGTGAGAGTTGGTAAAATTAACAACAACTGCCAACAGATTGTGAGTTGAAGAAAGGCAAGAATTTAAGATTCGATCATTTACTGAGATGGGGAAGAGTTGGAGGGAGCAGATCTCAGAAATAGGAAATCTTAAACTGCTTACCCAAATGGAAATATCTAGAAATCAAATGGATATACAAGTTAGGGGCTCAGGAAAGAAGTCAAAGCTTAAGATGTGGATTTGGCAGTTGTTAGAATACAGACAGCATTTAAAATCACAGAACTGAAGAGGTATAGAAAGAATATAGATCAAAAAAGGGCAGAGTATACTCTTTCCACTGTGAAGAGGAAATGCAGAGTATTACAGAGTAAAAATTTTAAACATTAACCCTTAAAATATTTCCTTGTACGTAAATATGAAAAATATCCATTCTTAAGGAAAATATAAAATTCTAAAAATCTAAAAGAAATCCTAAAAAATCTGAAGTCATTCTTTACATGGAAAAATAATGAAGTTCTATGGTTTCCTCAAAACAGAGACAGAACACTACTTAATCTTCTCATAAACTGGAGGAAAACTCACTGCATATTCATCATGATAAGCTACTGCAAAAGCTATAAATCTAGAATCAATCTGCTATATACCAACAACTGTATGTTACCAGGAAATTTGAAATATAGTAAGAGAAAAGTAATATACAAAAATGAACCACAGTTTCTTCTCTTAAAGAGAAAAGACCAAGTTTTCTTATACATCACTGACTGTTTTACTTATAAGCACATGACTAGTGTTCAAGAAATGCTGATAAACAAAGGCAGATATAATCAACACTACCAAAGGACAGAGGAAGGTGCAATTCATTGTCAAAAGAGGGATGGGGAGTGTCAGAAAAGAACTTTCAGGCATAAAACTTGAGCTTGAGCTTAGCCTTAAAGGATATTAATCATTCCTCCAGATGGAGGAACACAGGGAGAATAAGCAGATCAGCAAGAACAAAGACAAAGAGGCAGGAAAATAAATGGCGTATTCACAGAGGGTAAGGTAGACATCAGATCGTAAAGATCTCTAGTAGCCTAGCCATTCAACTGTTGTTCTACCAATATTTATTGAGGACTACCATATTCTAAGCATTATGCTAGATGCTAACAACACTGAAGTAAAAACAGTTTATGCCTTTTCTTATTGAGCTTGAAGTCTCATCCATGGGTTCCTTTAAGAATAAAGACACAAGATTCTCATTATCTACAAATCTCTTTGCATTTAGCACTGCATTTATCAAAAGAGAAAAGCAGCATTTTCTAACTGAAATTTGAAATTTTATATGTGATAATTCAATGAATAACTTAAGAACAATAAACACTAGGTACCTCTTTACAACTGGAGAAAAATACAATACTTTTCTTCTTCAGGTGGCTTCTCAAAAAGGAATACAGCACGCTTATTTTTTGTTGCAGCTCACAAACTATGTAGTTCTGTTCCAAAGTAGCAGGGGTGCTTATGCAAATAAGAGGGAAAATATTAAAAACATGTTATGTTGGTAACTTTGAAACCCAGACCGAAAAATAATGCCCCCCAAGCAAATTTTTCATACACACATACATACATATCCCAAAAACAACTTTCTCTATTGCCCCTTAGGAAATGAATGCAGCATGTCCAAAATACACTCAAAATCATTTACACCCACCAGAACACCACACAAGCTTTCCCATCCAGGAAACTTCTACAAACCACACATCTAACCCCTCCCATAGTGAGGAACCCCCACAATAAAGGGGCAACACAGCAAGATAAACAAGATGAAAAGGCAGAGAAATACCCAGCAAGTAAAGGAACAGGATAAATATCCCCTAGACCAAACAAAAGACGAAGAGATAGGATGTCTACCTGACAAAGAATTCCGAATAATGATAGTGAAAATGATCCAAAAGCTGGAAAATAAGCTGGAGCTGCAGTTCAATAACCTGCAGGCAAGGACTGAGAAGATGCAGATAAGCTTTAACAAGGACTTAGAAGAAATGAAAAAGAGTCAAAATACAATACATAATGCAATAAATGAGATCAAAAACACCCTGGAGAGAACCAACAGTAGAATAACAGAGATAGTAAGACAGGATAAGTGAGGTAGAAGACAGAATGGCAGAAATAAATGAAACAGAAAGGAAAAATGAAAAAAGAATTAAAAGAAATGAGGACAATCTTAGAGACCTCTGGGACAATATTAAACGCACCAATATTCGAATCATAGGAGTCCCAGAAGAAGAAGACAAAGAGAAAGAACATCAGAAAATTCTTGAAGAGATAATTGTTGAAAATTTCCCTAAATTGGGGAAGCAAAAAACATCTCAGGTCCAAGAAACACAGAGTCCCAAATAGAATGAACCACAAACGGAACACCCCAAGACACATATTAATCAAATTAACAAATATCAAATACAAAGACCAAATATTAAAAGCAGCAAGGGAGAAGCAAAAAATTACTCACAAGGGGAATCCCATAAGGATAACAGCTGATCTCTCAATAGAAATGCTTCAGGCCAGAAGGGAATGGCAGAGCATTCTTAAAGTCAGGGAAGAAAACAATCTACAACCCCGATTACTGTACCCAGCAAGGATCTCATTTAAATTTGAAGGAGAATTCAAAAGTTTTTCAGACAAGCAGAAACTGAGAGAATTCAGCAACACCAAACCAGCCCTCCAACGAATGCTAAAGGATCTTGCCTAGATAAGAAACACAAATGGGGTAGATAATCTCGAACCCAAAACAATAAAATAAATGGCAACGGGATCATACTTATCAATAATTACCTTAAATGTAAATGGGTTGAATGCCACAACCAAAAGACAAAGATTGGCCGACTGGATACAGAAACAAGATCCCTATATATGTTGTCTACAAGAGACCCACCTCAAACCTAGGGACACATATAGACTGAAAGTTAAAGGCTGGAAAAAGATATTCCATGCAAATAAAGACCAAAAGAAAGCAGGAGTGGCAATACTCATATCAGATAAAATAGACTTTAAAATAAAGGCTGTGAAAAGAGATAAAGATGGACATTACATAATGATCAAAGGATCAATCCAAGAAGAAGAAATAACAATCATAAATATTTATGCACCCAACATAGGAGCTCCACAATATGTAAGGCAAATGCAAACAAGTATGAAAGGGGAAATTAACAACAACACAATAATTGCGGGAGACTTTAATACACCACTCACACCAATGGATAGATCAACTAGACAGAAAAGTAACAAGGAAATTCAAACTCTAAATGATACAATAGACCAACTAGACCTAATTGATATCTATAGGTCATTCCACCCCAAAACAAGGAATTTCACCTTTTTCTCAAGCGCACACGGGACCTTCTCCAGGATAGATCACATCCTGGGCCATAAATCTAACCTTGATAAATTCAAAAATATTGAAATCATCCCAAGCATCTTTTCTGACCACAATGCAGTGAGATTAGATATCAACTACAGGAGAAAACCATTCAAAACCTCCAACATATGGAGGCTTTAACAACACACTGCTGAATAACCAACAAATCACAGAAGAAATCAAAAATGAAATTCAGTTATGCATAGAAACGAATGAAAATGAAAACACAACAGCCCAAAACCTATGGGAAACTGTGAAAGCAGTGTTAAGGGGAAAGTTCATAGCAATACAAGCTCACCTCAGGAAACAAGAAAAAAGTCAAATAAACAACCTTACTTTACACCTTAAGCAATTAGAAAGGGAAGAGATGCAGAAGCCCAGGTCTAGTAGAAGGAAAGAAATCTTAAAGATCAGGGCAGAAATAAATGCAAAGGAAACAAAAGAGACCATAGCAAAAATCAACCAAGCCAAAAGCTGGTTCTTTGAGAAGATCAATAAAATTGACAAACCATTAGCCAGACTCATCAAGAAACAAAGGGAGAAGAACCAAATCAACAGAATTAGAAATGAAAACGGAGAGATCACAACAGAAAACACAGAAATACAAAGGATCATAAGAGACTATTACCAGCAACTATATGCAAATAAACTGGACAACTTGGATGAAATGGACAAATTCCTAGAAAAGTACAACTTTCCAAGACTAAACCAGGAAGAGATAGATAATATTAATAGACCCATCACAAGCACGGAAATTGAAACCGTAATCAGAAATCTTCCAAAAAACAAAAGCCCAGGACCAGATGGCTTCACAGCTGAATTCTACCAAAAATTTAGAGAAGAGCTAACACCTATTCTACTCAAACTCTTCCAGAAAATTGCAGAAGAAGGTAAACTTCCAAACTCATTCTATGAGGCCACCATCACCCTAATTCCAAAACCCGGCAAAGATGCCACAAAAAAAGAAAACTACAGGTCAATATCACTGATAAACTTAGATGCAAAAATCCTTAACAAAATTCTAGCAAATAGAATCCAACAACACATTAAAAAAAATCATACATCATGATCAAGTAGGCTTTATCCCAGGGATGCAAGGATTCTTCAATATCCGCAAATCAATCAATGTAATACACCACATTAACAAATTGAAAAATAAAAATCACATGATTATCTCAATAGATGCAGAGAAAGCCTTTGACAAAATTCAACATCCATTTATGATAAAAACCCTCCAAAAAGCAGGAATAGAAGGAACACACCTCAACATAATAAAAGCTATATATGACAAACCCACAGCAAACATTATCCTCAATGGTGAAAAACTGGAAGCATTCCCCCTGAAATCAGGAACAAGACAAGGATGCCCACTCTCACCACTACTTTTCAACATAGTTTTGGAAGTCTTGGCCACAGCAATCAGAGCAGATAAAGAAATTAAATGAATCCAGATTGGAAAAGAAGAAGTAAAACTCTCTCTGTTTGCAGATGACATGATCCTCTATATTGAAAACCCTAAAGACTCTACGAGAAAATTACTAGAGCTAATCAGTGAATACAGCAAAGTTTCAGGATACAAAATCAACACACAGAAATCCCTGGCATTCCTATACACTAACAGTGAGAAATCAGAAAGAGAAATTAAGGAAACAATTCCATTCACCATCGAAACAAAAAGAATAAAATACTTAGGAGTATTTCTACCTAAAGAATCAAAAGACTTGTATATAGAAAACTATAAAACACTGATGAAAGAAATCAAAGAAGACACAAACAGATGGAGAAATGTGCCATGCTTGTGGATTGGAAGAATCAATATAGTGAAAATGAGTATACTACCCAAAGCAATCTATAGATTCAATGCAATTCCTATCAAGCTACCAGAGGTCTTTTTCAAAGAATTAGAACAAATAATTTCTCAATTTGTATGGAAATACAAAAAACCTCGTATAGCCAAAGCAATCTTGAGAAAGAAGAATGGAACTGGCAGAATCAACCTACCTGACTTTAGGCTATACTACAAATCCACAGTCATTAAGATTCATTAAGACAGTTTGGTACTGGCACAAAGACAGAAATATAGATCAATGGAACAGAATAGAAAGCCCAGAGATAAATCCACGCATCTATGGACACCTTATCTTTGACAAAGGAGGCAAGGATATACAATGGAGAAAAGACAACCTCTTTAACAAGTGGTGCTGGGAAAACTGGACAGCCACTTGTGAAAGAATGAAACTAGATCACTATCTAACACCATACACAAAGATAAACTCAAAATGGATCAAAGATCTAAGCATAAGACGAGAAACTATAAAACTCCTAGAGGATAACATAGGCAAAACACTCTCTGCCATAACCCAAAGCGGGATACTCCATGACCCACCTCCCAGTATATTGGAAATAAAAGCACGAATAAACAAATGGGACCTAATTAAAATTAAAAGCTTTTGCACAACAAAGGAAACTATAAGCAAGGTGAAAAGACAGCCTTCAGAATGGTAGAAAATAATAGCCAATGAAGCAACGGACAAACAATTAATCTCAAAAATATACAAGCAACTCCTGCAGCTCCATTCTAGAAAAATAAACAACCCAATCAAAAAGTGGGCCAAAGAACTTAACAGACATTTCTCCAAAGAAGATATAAAAATGGCTAACAAACACATGAAAAGATGTTCAACATCACTCATTATCAGAGAAATGCAAATCAAAACCACAATGAGGTACCACTTTACACCAGTCAGAATGGCTGCCATCCAAAAATCTACAAGCAATAAATGCTGGAGAGGATGTGGAGAAAAGGGAACACTCTTACACTGTTGGTGGGAATGCAAACTAGTACAGCCACTATGGAAAACAGTGTGGGGGTTCCTTAAAAAGCTGCAAATAGTCCTGCCATATGACCCAGCAATCCCACTGCTGGGCATATACACCGAGGAAACCAGAATTGAAAGAGCCACATGTACCCCAATGTTCATCGCTGCATTGTTTACAATAGCCAGGATATGGAAGCAACCTAGATGCCCATCAACTGATGAATGGATAAGAAAGCTGTGGTACATATACACAATGGAATATTACTCAGCATTAAAAAAAAATTCATTTGAAGCAATTCTACTCAGATGGACGAAACTGGAGCCCATTATCCAGAGCGAAGTAAGCCTGAAGCAAAAACAATAATACAGTATATTAACACATATATATGGAATTTAGAAAGACAGTAACGAGAACCCAACATGCGAGACAGCAAAAGGAACGCAGATGTATAGAATAGACTCGTGGACTTTGGGGATGAGGGTAAGGGTGGGATGATATGGGAGAAGGACATTGAAACAAGCTAATTATCATATGTCTAATCAATCGCCAGCCCAGGATTGATGCTCGGGGCTGGTGCAGCGAGATTTCCCGGGGGGGAGGGAGGAGGGAGGGGGGTTCTGGAGGGGAAGCATATGTAAACCCATGGTGATATCATGACATTTTGTATGGCAAAAACAATAAAAAAATAAAATAAAATAAAAATCATTTACAGATTAAATATCAAAAAATATACACGATTTCCAGGAGGGAAGAATAGGGGAAAGAATAGCTAGGTAGTTTGGGATTGACATGTACACATTGCTACATTTAAAATGAATAAGCAACAAGGACCTACTGTATAGCACAGGGAACACTGCTCAATGCTATGTGGCAGTCTAGACGGGAGGGGGGTTTGTGGGAGAATGGATACATGTATATGCACGGCTGAATCCCTTGGCTATCCACCTGAAACTATCACAACATTGTTAATCAGCTATACTCCAATATAAATTAAAAAAATTTTAAATATATATATATACACACACACACATATATATATATATGTGTGTTATATGCAAACAGAAGTCACCTCTACAAGAATAGGGTCAAGGATCAACTGAAGGATATAAGGGAACCTGCTGGGCTGCTGCTAAGTTTCCACCTCTTAGTACAGAGACATACACATTTATCAAAACTGAGCAAATTTACTCAAATTGTTCATTGCATTGTATGTAAATCTTATACCAAGAAAGAAAATCTCTATATAAATATTTAACTTTAGTTACTGATATGCGTACTGAAGTGTTTAAAGGAAGTATACTGAAATGTTTAAAGGAAGTATACAGATGTCTGCCAATTTCTTCAAAATGGATCAAAAATAAGATGGGTTGATATATAGAGGGATGGATAAATGGATAGTAAATGGATGCTACCATCAAGTAGCATCCAGGTGGTGCATTTAGGGTTTTAACTGTAAAATTCTTTCAACTGTACACACATTTGAAATCTCTCATAATAAAAATGTTATAGAGAAATATACATGCATTTACTCTTTGAACTAATAAACCTACTTTTAGGATTCTGTTCCAAAAAATAATCTGGTAAAAACACAAAAAGATATACTATCATTTAATTTACATAGCAAAAAAAAAAAAAAAAAAGATGGAAATCAACCGATATGTCCATCATTAAAAAACTTGTGGAATGAACCACTGTACATCCACACAATTATGTAACGTAACAACTAGAAAAAAGGAATGAAGAATCTATATAGTGCTATGATGTGATCACTAGGGCATACTGTTAACGGAAAGAAGCGAAATTTGATATCATTTATGGGACTGAAGGTATATATACATTCATGCACATACAGGCATCCCTTGGGTGTGTGTTTATATAAAGGGAAAAAAGGGAAGCATCTTGATGAAAGTGAAAGGAGAATGAAAAAGCTGGCTTAAAACTCAACATTCAGAAAACTAAGATCATGGCATCCAGTCCCATCACTTCATGGCAATAGACGGGGAAACAATAGAAATGGTGACAAGCTTTATTTTCTTGGGCTCCAAAATCACCGCAGATGGTGACTGCAGCCATGAAATTAAAAGACGCCTGCTCCTTGGAAGAAAAGCCACGACAAACCTAGACAGCATATTAAAAAGCAGAGACATCACTTTGCCAACAAAGGTCCGATAGTCAACGCTATGGTTTTTCCAGTAGTCATGTATGGATGTGAGAGTTGGACTATAAAGAAAGCTGAGCGCTGAAGAATTGATGCTTTTGAACTGTGGTGTTGGAGACGACTCTTGAGAGTCCCTTGGACTGCTAGGAGATCAAACCAGTCTATCCTAAAGGAAATCAGTCCTCAATATTCATTGGAAGGACTGATGCTGAAGCTCAAAACTCTAATACTTTGGCCACCTGTTGGGAAGAACTGACTCACTGGAAAAGACCGTGATGCTGGGAAAGATTGAAGGTGGGAAGAGAAGGAGACGACAGAGGATGAGATGGTTAGATGTATCACTGACTCAATGGACATGAGTTTGAGCAAGCTCCAGGAGTTGGTGATGGACAGGGAAGCCTGGCATGCTGCAGCCCGTGGGGTCACAAAGAGTCAGACACAACTGAACTGAACTGACAGCAATATAAAGGAAGCACACTGGTGTACTTCTGTGTATACTATGATACACAACTCAGAAAGATTAAATTCTGATTTTTCTGATCCTTTACAATTTGAGAGTAAATATTCTTTTATGCCTTAAAATATTCTCAACCATAATCTCTCAGGGTATTTGAACCAAACTGTTCAGTTGCTAAAGGGGAAAATTCAATAACTATATTAAACAAAATTCAGCGGCAGCGGTTTTTTATAGTGCTTTTGGTGAATTTGAAATTATAGAGTATTGCAGTCATTACCAGGTAAGCTGCAGCTTTATAAATTATGTTGCTAAATATCTGCCTTCTACCTTCTAAAATGTTTTCTGAAAGTCACATCTTTTACAAATGATGGAACTGCTTTCAAGAATTATTTATAGAGTAAACAATTTACACTCAGTTTTTTCTAACTAACTCTATGATCTATAGATAAAGACCAACAATTACCTACAGAAACTGGGGACAGGGATAATATATACAATTAATTTGCAATTTACAGACCATCTAATATTGAAAACTCAGTGTCTGGTAAAGACACTAGTGAGTTTTTGAAACAGGGAGAAAGGAAACAGCAAAAAAAGAAAAAGAAAATCAAAAGACCTAGACAGTCTTTAGGCTATCAAATTAATTGTACTAAGAATTTCAATAGCTATCTCAACACAACTTTACAAACAAAAACTAATGTCTACTCAATGGTAAGCCAAGGAAGTAACTACATCTCATATATCTCCTGCTATCCCATTCCTGAGGAGTTCTTGATAACCAAAGCTACCAGAACTCAGATTTTCCAAAGTTCATTCATTAGGATCATCAGGAACTTTAGAATTTAGCCTCTTGTCAGGCTTTTTTTTAATCCTAGACATCTATTGGATGAACAAAGTCAAAGTAGGCCTGAATGCCCATATTCCCTGCATTTAAAGATTTTCCAAGAGGATAACTCAATTCATTTTCCTAATATATTCCTTTTTTTTTTTTTACATTTTTTTTTATTAGTTTTGCCATGCAAAGACATGATATCACCATGGGTTTACATATGCTCCCCCTCCAGAACCCCCCTCCCTCCTCCCTCCCCCCGGGAAATCTCGATGCACCAGCCCCGAGAATCAATCCTGGGCTGGCGATTGATAAGACATATGATAATTAACATGTTTCAATGCCATTCTCCCATATCATCCCACCCTTACCCTCATCCACAGAGTCCTTTTCATGCTAACATTTCACAGCAAGAAATCAAAGACAGAGATAATGGTAGGGGCAAGCCCACACTGAGATCATCAACACAGGTTTAATTTAAATTCACTGGAAAACGTTTCTCTAAGTCCTATCTGTCCACAGTGTGCATGTATGTATGATTCATACCAAACAAACATATACTTTCAGCTGTCATAAAATCAAAATACACTTTGAAACATATTTCTCCCAATCTATTTACATTTCTCTCTCTTTCTCTCTCTCTCTCCTCACACACACACACACACACACACACACACACACACACCCCTTCTACTGCCACAAAGACCAGGAGTCCCCAACCCTGGCAGCAAATGTGGCCTGTTAGGAATCAGGTCTCATAGCAGCAGGTGAGTGAGCAGAGCTTCATCTGTATTTACCGCTGCTCCCCATCTCATTACCACCTGACTTCTGCCTCCTGTCAGATCAGCAGCATTAGGTTCTCAAAGGAGCGTGAAACCTACTAAGCTTGAATCATTCAGAAACCAGCACACCCTACCCGACCCCTCACTGTCAGTAGAAAACTTGTCTTCCACAAAATTGGTCCCAGGTATCAAAAAGTAGGAGACAGCTGACATGGACACACATACCTTACTTTCCAGTTTTAGTGAGAACAAAACAAAACAGCTGTTGCTGGAATGTTTTAAATAGAAAGGTATTTTGCTAAATATTAATGCATTTGATAAAATGTGCTCCATAGCACATTAGCCCTGCATAATACAGCTTAAAAAAAAAAGATTCTAAACCAAAATAATTTTGATAAATGTAGAAAGCTTTATTCATCTCCTATTGATTTTAAGAATCACAATGTTCATAAAAATATCAAAAGTTCTAAGAAGTCTTAACGAACACTGCTTTACCTTAACTCATCATTTGCTATTTAACTATCCAGGAACATGTTTTCCCATCTCACTCCCATTTTATGGGAGAATGTGTTTCTCACATCACAATTTGGGAAATACGACATTAGAGTCGTCTCACATTTAAAAGTGTATCGAGAATTTAAATAATTCTATGCTTTGCATATTTAATCAATAATATTAATATGCTTTCCTAGAAAACCATTTTAATTTGAAATGTTAAATTCTCAAACTAAAGAAAACACCAATTTTGATTGAATCAAATATGGTTTCAAATAATACATACCTGTATTTTGCTTTTTCATGAACCCAAACATACTCAGGATTTTTCAAACTCAAGCGTGCAAGGTCCTTTACAGATTTGGTTTGTGTAGCTGAGAAAAGCAAAGTCTGACGTTTCTTGGGAAGGTTTTCAATAATAGCATTCATGGTGTCAGCAAAGCCCATATCCAAGATTCTATCTGCTTCATCAAGAACTAAAAAGAGAAAATGTACACTGAACTACAATATTTAACATACACATTAGGCTAAAAGCAATATGGTATTCTGGATAGGATTCTAGAACAGAAAAAGGGAATTAGTGGAAAAACTGGTGAAATAAAAAAAGAAGTTTGGAATTATTAAGTAAACACACCAATGTTAGGGCTTCTCAGGTGGCTCAGTGGTAAAGAATCTGCCTGCCAAGGCAGGAGACTTGGTTCAATCCCTGGGTGGGGAAGATCCTCTGGAGGAGGAAATGGTAACCCACTCCAGTATTCTTGCCTGAAAAATTCCATGAACAGAGGAGCCAGGCAGGCTACAGTCTATGGGGTCACAAAGAGTCAGACACGAGTGACAGATTTAGCAGGCACGCGTGCATGCATGCACGCACGCATACACACACACGCCAATGTTAGTAACTTACTTTGGCAAAGGAACCAAAGTTATAGATGTTACAATGGGGAAGCTGAGGGAAGGCAGGGTACAGAGGAACTCTCTGTACTATCACTGCAACTATTCTATAAAGCTAAAATTATTCCAAGACAGAACACTGATTTAAAAAATACACAGTAGGTAACATCATTAAGTAGATGATGATTTTTCTCTTTCACCTTAAAAGATAACTCTTAGCAGTGTCAAATAGTGAGGAGTCTAATTTCATATGGAATAGAGTGCTTATCTCTTTCTGACCCCTTTGACTTAAAAAAGGTCTCACTTGTACTCTCTGGATTTAGCACTATATGTCAAAAAATCGCTTCAAGTTCTTTTTTAGATTTTTAATCACAATATTTATTCAATAAAACATTTCTATCACTAAAATTTATGACAGCTTGCTCCTAAGACTGAGATTATTTTCATAAAGATTCACTAGACTTACCTAACATTTGGAGACTGGTAGCATGGAAACATATTGTTTCATCCATGTGCTGAAGAAGCCTACCCGGTGTGCAAACAAGTATGTTTATGTTATTGATCCTCTCGGCTTCATGCTTCAGATCCTGAAAACAATTGTTTCCTCTGATTAGACATATCACTGAGCAGCCTGTAAACCAAAACTACATAAGCCATCTACATGTGGCATTTCGTCATAGCAATATAGATACTCTAGAAATAAATGTTTTTCCAGCATATCCAAATTTCTGGGCCAAATAAAAGTCCTTAGTGAAGATCTAAAGAACTCAGAGTTTCTCTAGATTCTTAATCATATGCAGGATTTTGAAGCCATGAGAAATACATGAATCCTCTAAGTCTTTACTTCCTCCTGTGTCTGTCAGAACCAACTTAAAAACTAGAACTAAACCCATTCTTTAAATCAGAATCCAGGGACAATGAACAGACTCTGTGACACCACTCACTCCATTTCCTGGACTGCAAAAAAGAGTTGAGTTCTCCAATATCTAGAAAATCCCTCCTCGAAAGAAGAGCCACAGAATGTTACTTGTTAAAGCTGGGTGCTGCTGCTGCTAAGTAACTTCAGTCGTGTCTGACTCCTAGCGACCCCATGGACTCCGGCCTACAAGGCTGCTCTGTCCATGGGATTGTCCAGGCAAGAGTACTGGAGTGGGTTGCCACTGCCTACTCCAAAGCTGGGTGACAGGTACATGAGTATGTGAGGGCTTGGGATATTCTTTCTTTCTCGTGCATGTTTGCATATAAATTCAAGAATTCAAGTATTTATCCTCACAACCCAAGAGACTCGAGCAGAAACAAGTAGTTCAGGTAAACTAAAAGAAAGAGAAGTGGAGCAGCAGGCTTTACCAGGACCTAAAATAAACACTCCTCAAAACTACTTTCTATTCAGCTTCCTTTCTTCTGCTGCTGACCCAGCAATGTTCTGAATTATTCAATCTCTTAGATGCTTTATTGAAAGGAACTAGGCCACATACTGAAATGGTACCTTTCCCAATTAATACTAACAAATAGATTTTTCAGGTTAGTTGGAATTAATTAGCCATGAACCATTAAAAGATATTTACTCCTTGGAAGAAAAGTTATGACCAACCTAGACAGCATATTAAAAAGCAGAGAAATTACTTTGCTGGCAAAGGTCCATCTAGTCAAAGCTATGGTTTTTCCAGTAGTCATGTGTGGATGTGAGAGTTGGACTCTAAAGGAAGCTGAGCGCAAAGAACTGATGCTTTTGAACTGTGGTGTTGAAGAAGACTCTCAAGAGTCCCTTGGACTGCAAGGAGATCCACCCAGTTCATCCTAAAGGAAATCACTGGGTGTTCACTGGAAGGACTGATGTTGAAGCTGAAACTCCAGTACTTTGGCCACCTGATGCAAAGAACTGACTCATTAGAAAAGGCCCTTTTGCTGGGAAAGATTGAAGGCAGGAGAAGGCGGCAACAGAGGATGAGATGGTTGGATGGCATCACTGACTCAATGGCCATGAGTATGAGTAAACTCTGGGAGCTGGTGATGGACAGGGAGGGCTGGCGTGCTACAGTCCATTGGGTCGCAAAGAGTTGAACACAACTGAGCAACTGAACTGAACTGAACTGGAATTAATTAACCTCAGAGAATCTGATCAGTCCAGATACTCTGACAAAACAAACTTACTGGACCTGCAAAACTCAAAGCCTCTAGATGATAGTGACCACACCAGAATGCTACCACCCACTGTCTAGGGGGCCAGCCTGTCTGTTTAGATGAAATCTCCACCGCTACCTGGTCAACTGCCACAGTGCTCCAACACAAGGCACAGAAGGAAAGAAAGAAGGACAAGGATAAACAGACAAACCTTTCCACCGATGATGAGGCCAGCTGAAAAGTCATGATTCTTCCCTACTTTTCGGAGAACCTCAAATGTCTGATAGGCCAGTTCTCTTGTAGGTGATATAATCAGAACCCCTAGCCCATCTGTTGAGGTCCACTGCAGACGATACAAGGCTTCCAGCACCTCAAAAAAGAACAAATTCACATTCAATAAGTCCTTCAGAGAGGCAGCTTTTTGACTGCCTTGCCACTCCAAATCAAAGGCACCTTCCAAGCAGAAAGCATATCATCATGAGTCTCAATCAGAAGAAACTGTTTGCTTTGTTTCTTGTTTTCCTTCTATCCATCAGGAACATCCTCCCCCAAGTCACAGAGGGAAAGAATAGAAGCCCAATGGCAGCTCAGCTGCTACGCGAGACACGCCATGAGGAGACTGGCAGTCAGTGGAAGGTCTGTAGGCCCACAGGCCACTAAAACATGTTTCAGAAAAATATCTGTCATCATTTTCTGAACAGAAACCACATGAAAATAAACTCTGTATAACTGCAATAGTTATACAGTGACTGAATTTTCGAGATATTGCTATAAAAAATTAGGACTTGAGAGAAAAATGATTTTGTAACACTTGGAACCAAAAACCAAATGTGATTTTTCTGAGTTGATTATTCAGCAGAAATCAAAAACTATGAAACCAACCACATAACAGATGTAAGTGAATTCCTCAGAGGCTCTATTGTTTTACTGCTATGAAAGACAATGTCCTGGAAAAATCTCAATGAATGACTCAATTTCCTTAGAGTGATCACGTTTTGGCTTTATTCTAAACAAGTGGCAAGCATAAATTCGACTCACAGCTTTGCAAGAGAACAGAAACAGCCTTCCCTGCCACCCACCAAGCTCACTGCAGAGCAGAACCACTCTGACCTGCCACCCTGAACACCCCATAACCTTCAGGAATTCAGGCTTGTGAACACATATAACAATTTATTCCTTCAGTAAGTGAAAGAGTGCCCACCATGTGTGAGGTGCTATATTGAAACATGGGGAATACAACAGATAACAAGAGAGATGAGGCACCTGTCTGATAAAGCCAGCATTCCAGCCAGGGAAACCCAACATGAAACAACTCTTCACATAATTATCTATTTCTATCTAGGCACAGAATGCTTTAAAATCATGTAACAAAGGACCTGACCCAATAGGAAAAAACTACTTACTGGAACAAGAAAGGCCAAAGTCTTGCCAGATCCAGTCTTGGCAGCCCCGAGGACATCTTTACCTTGCAAAGCCAACCCAATGGTCTGCTTCTGTATCTCAGTTACCAAACGGTACTGGGCTTCTTGCAAACCTGGCAGTACAGACAGGAAGAAAATGACACTTTAGAGCATCCCTGATGCATGTGAGCATCGCAAGTTCAGGGGTGCTAAACTGTTCACCCCTCACTCCCAGAATTCATATGTTGACTCCCAACCACCAACTGTATCTGGAGACAGGTGATTAAAGTGGCGATTAAGTTAAAATGAATCATTCTGACCAGTTAAAAAAAAAAAAAAAATGAATCCATCAGAGTGGGCCCTAATTCAATCTGAAAGAAAGAAAGAAAATGAAGTTGCTCAACCGTGTCCAACTCTTCGCAACCCCATAGACTGCATCCCACCAGGTTCCTCTGTCCATGGGATTCTCCAGGCAAGAATACTGGAGTGGGTGGCCATTCCCTTCTCCAGGGGATCTTCCCAACCCAAGGATTGAACCTGGGTCTCCCACATTGCAGGCAGATGCTTTACCCTCTGAGCTATCAGGGAAGCCATCCAATCTGATTGACGTTCTCACAAAAGGGGAAATTTTGGACACAAAAACAAACAGTAGGGGTGTGAGTACACAAAAGGATGACTATCTTAAGAAGCAGCAGGGGGCTGACGATCCATAAGCCAAGGAGAGGGGCCTGGAACAGATGCATCCATTATGGCCCTCGGAGGAAACCACTTCTGCCAGCACCCTGATCACAGATTCCCAGCCTCCAGAGCCACAAGAAAATCAGTTTCTATAGTTTAAGCCACACAGTCTGTTATTTTGTTCTGGAGGCACTAGCAAATCCGTTAAAAAAAAAAAAAGAGGTGTCACACTTCTGTTTGTTCTCTTGCTTATTTTAACTAACATTTTAATTACCTGGAGGCCCTGGCATCTTGGCTTTTTTTTTTACTTCTGTTTCTTAACCAGTCCAGAAAGAATGAGAATGACAAATCAGTAAAACTCAATTGTTTCTTGTTACAGGCTTTCATGATATCAAGATTATTTGCCAAAGTAAGATTTTTTCCCAGGTTAAACTTTGTCTAAACTTTTTTCCATTTAAAAAAAGCATCAAGAAAGTCAACAATATATCCCAAGATCACTATGAACTTACCTTTCAGCGTTTTTTTGGACAAGGGAAAATCTGAAAACCTTGTAATTTCATTTACATTTATCTAAAAAGTAAAAGAAGACTACATTAGACAAGACAAAATAACATACCTCATAATTCATTTGTTTTGCAACAAAACTAATTTTTGTCTAAACTGTGCTACTTAGCTCATCCTTTGTACTACAGGAATAAATTCAATCATCAGTCTAGTTAGGAACCATCATTCCTTCTAAGAAAAATATGCCTTGAGGAAGCTATCATCAAAAATGTACTTTTGTAATCATTTCTACTTTTTTTAAAGAAAAAATCTTTTAAATCTTTTAAAGAAAAAATCTTCACTCAACATACACAACTACCACACACTACTACCTTCAATATCCTCGAAAACCTCTAAAATGTTAACAACACAGTAAGTCATCATCACATCAATTTTAGGAAGAAAATTTACTGTCAGCTCATTCTTCAAAGAGTATCAGTTTAGGAAGTAAGGGGCAAAATGACTATAAACCAAAGACCACTATGAGAATAGGTCTCTTTACACACTTTGGAGAATAAACTGAAATTAGGTGCAGAAACATATCTTGCTAGCACAAACCTCTCAAATCCAACCTGACAAGTACTCATTTAGGGGTATAATGAGAGAGTTTTATTTAACAATAACCAGTGGAAGTGTCTCTGTCGTGATCTGAAGCCACAATAAGTAACATTTTGCCTTTTAACTTTATATTATCTAATGTTCATCACTGATACTGTTTTACTAGCATAAACCCAATTTCTGGATTACATTTTATTGCAGATGTTGAAAGCAAGAACTTCTCGGATATGGGAATATGTTGCCAAATTACATGATCCACAAAAGGAGAAGGTTCCATCTGTAAGGTTCATTTATTTAAATTATACTCCAGGAAGTAAAGGAATGACAGCTTGTATTTCATTTTAGTCCACATATCGTCTTTTCCAAGATTCTTAATATAGTCCAGACAGAGTTATTCTCTGGCCTCAAATGATGTAAGACAAATATTAAAACATTGCCCTAATCCCTACAAATCATTTTGGATAACAATGGAGAGGAGGCAGAATCAGTTTACAAGCAGTAAAAGCAGCAAAGTTTATTCAAATAATATCCTGTCCTATCAAGAAACCTAAATTAGGAGGTAATTTCTCAAACTGGACATTAAAATCAGGTACACTCTAGCCTGCACCTGTGCTATTAGCTAAAAATCTGTTTTCAGAGCAACTGGAACACTTACAGAAGCTAGATGGGTAACACACTCTTTAATCTCCATCAAATATACAGTCCACAGGCAAAGTGGGCTACTCTTTGTAACGCACAAAGTAATGCACCATGGTGCACATCTTTCTAAAGTTTATCAACCTCCTAGAGGGAAAGTCTGGAAGAAAGAATCTCTTCCAGCACTCTACCAACCATTACAACATAAAGCTGTACACAAACACACATACACACACAAAGCTGTACACTGTATACTTAGAAGTCACCAAAGAAACAAAAAGTTTTTACTTCACTGAAGCTCTGGAACAAGGGTCAGCAAATCATGGCCCATAAACTGAATCCAATCCCTTTCTTTTTTATTAAATACAGTTATACTGCAGCACAACTACAACCATTCATTTATATACTATGGCCCACAAAACTCGGCAGGAGGGCCGAGAGGAGCTACTCCAGTTCAAGGTCAGGAGGGGCGGTCATGAGGAGCTACCCCTCGTCGAAGGTAAGCAGCAATGGCTGCACTATGCTGGAGCAGCCGCGAAGAGATACCCCACGTCCAGGGTAACAGAAACCCAACTAAGACAGTAGGTGTTGCAAGAGGGCATCAGAGGGCAGACACACTGACCATAATCACAGAAAACTAGTCAATCTGATCATACGGACCGCAGCCTTGTCTAATTCAATGAAACTAAGCCATGCCATGTGAGGCCACCCAAGATGGTAGGGTCATGGTGGAGAGGTCTGACAGAATGTGGCCCACTGGAGAAGGGAATGGCAAACACTTCAGTATTCTTGCCTTGAGAATCCCATGAACAGCATGAAAAGGCAAAAAGATAGGACACGGAAAGATGAAATCCCCAGGTCAGTAGGTGCCCAATATGCTACTGGAGATCATTGGAGAAATAACTCCAGAAAGAATGAGGGGATGGAGCCAAAGCAAAAACAATACCCAGTTGTGGATGTGACTGGTGAGAGAAGCAAGGTCCGATGATGTAAAGAGCAATATTGCATAGGAACCTGGAATGTTAGGTCTATGAATCAAGGCAATTTGGAAGTGGTCAAACAGGAGATGGCAAGAGTGATTCTAGGAATCAGAAAGCTGAGATGGACTGAAATGGTGAATTTAACTCAGATGACCACTGTATCTACTACTGTGGGCAGGAATCCCTTAGAAGAAATGGAGTAGACATCATGGTCAACAAAAGAGCCCGAAATGCAGTACTTGGATGCAATCTCAAAAATGACAGAATGATCTCTGTTCGTTTCCAAGGCAAACCATTCAATATCACGGTAATTCAAGCGTATGCCCCGACCAGTAACACTGAAGAAGCTGAGGTTGAAAGGTTCTATGAAGATCTACAAGATCTTTTAGAACTAACACCCAAAAAAGATGTCCTTTTCATTACAGGGGACTGGAATGCAAAAGTAGGAAGTCAGGAAACACCTGGAGTAACAGGCAAACCTGGCCTTGGAGTACAGAATGAAGCAGGACAAAAGCTAATAGAGTTTTGCCAAGAGAACTCACTGGTCATAGCAAACACCCTCTTCCAACAACACAAGAGAAGACTCTATACATGGACATTACCAGATGGTCAACACTGAAATCAGATTGATTATATTTTTTGCAGCCAAAGATGGAGAAGCTCTATGCAATCAGCAAAAACAAGACCAGGAGCTGACTGTGGCTCAGATCATGAACTCCTTATTGCCAAAATCAGACTTAAATTGAAGAAAGTAGGGAAAACCACTAGACTATTCAGGTATGACCTAAATCAAATTCCTTATGATTATACAGTAGAAGTGAGATACAGATTTAAGGGACTAGATCTGATAGACAGAGTGCCTGATGAACTATGGATGGAGGTTCGTGACATTACACAGGAGGCAGTAATCAAGACCATCCCTAAGAAAAAGAAATGTCAGAAGGTAAAACGGTTGTCTGAGGAGGTCTTACAAATAGCTGAGAAAAGAAGAGAAGCGAAAATCAAAGGAAAAAAGGAGATATTCCCATCTGAATGCAGAGTTCCAAAGAATAGCAATGAGAGATAAGAAAGCCTTCCTCAGCAATCAATGCAAAGAAATAGAGGAAAACAACAGAATGGGAACAACTAGAGATCTCTTCAAGAAAATCAGAGATACAAAGGAAACATTTCATGCAAAGATGTGCTCAATAAAGGACAGAAATGGTATGGACCTAACAGAAGCAGAAGATATTTAGAAGAGGTGGCAAGAATACACAGAAGAACTGTACAATAAAGATCTTCATGACCCATATAATCACGATGGTGTGGTCACTCACCTAGAGCCAGACATCCTGGAATGTAAAGTCTAGTGAGCCTTAGAAAGCATCACTAAAAACAAACCTAGTGGAGCTGATGGAATTCCAGTTGAGCTATTTCAAATCCTGAAAGATGATGCTGTGAAAGTGCTGCACTCAATATGTCAGCAAATTTGGAAAGCTCAGCAGTGGCCACAGGACTGGAAAAGGTCAGTTTTCATTCCAATCCCAAAGAATGCTCAAACTACTGCACAATTGCACTCATCTCACATGCTAGTAAAGTAATGCTCAAAATTCTCCAAGCCAGGCTTCAGCAATACATGAACTGTGAACTTCCAGATGTTCAAGCTGGTTTTAGAAAAGGCAGAGGAACCAGAGATCAAATTGCCAACATCCGCTGGGTCATCAAAAAAGCAAGAGAGTTCCAGAAAAACATCTATTTCTGCTTTATTGATTTCTGCCTTTGACTGTGTGGATCACAATAAACTGTGGAAAATTCTGAAAGAGATGGGAATATCAGACCATCTGACCTGCCTCTGGAGAAACCTGCATGCAGGTGAGGAAGCAAAAGTCAGAACTGGTCATGGAACAACAGATTGGTTCCAAATAGGAAAAGGAATACGTCAAGGCTGTATATTGTCACCCTGCTTATTTAACCTATACGCAGAGTACATCATGAGAAATGCTGGGCTGGAAGAAGCACAAGCTGGAATCAAGACTGCCGGGAGAAATATCAATAACCTCAGATATGCAGATGACACCACCCTTATGGCAGAAAGTGAAGAGGAACTAAAAAGCCTCTTGATGAAAGTGAAAGAGGAGAGTGAAAACGTTGGCTTAAAGCTCAACATTCAGAAAACTAAGATCATGGCATCTAGTCCCATCACTTCATGGGAAATAGATGGGAAACAGTGGAAATAGGGTCAGATTTTCTTTTCTGGGGCTCCAAAATCACTGCAGATGGTGACTGCAGCCATGAAATTAAAAGAAGCTTACTCCTTGGAAGGAAAGTTATGACCAACCTAGACAGCATATTTAAAAGCAGAGACATTACTTTGCGAACAAAGGTCCATCTAGTCAAGGCTATGGTTTTTCCAGTAGTCATGTATGGATGTGAGAGTTGGATGGTGAAGAACACTGATCCCCAAAGAATTAATACTTTTGAACTGTGGTGTTGGAGAAGACTCTTGAGAGTCCCTTGGACTGCAAAAAGATCCAACCAGTCCATCCTAAAGGAGATCAGTCCTGGGTGTTCATTGGAAGGACTGATGTTGAGGCTTAACTGAACCGAACAAAACTTAATATTCATCATCTGGCCCTTTACAGAAAAAGTCTGCCCCACTGATCTAAAAGTGAAAGTGAAAGTCTCTCAGTCATGTCCGACTCTTTGTGACTCCATGGACTATACAGTCTATGGAATTCTCCAGGCCAGAATTCTGGAGTGGGCAGCCTTTCACTTCTCCAAGGGATCTTCTCAACCCAGGGACCAAATCCTGGTCTCCTGCATTGCAGGCAGATTTTTACCAACCGAGCTATCAGGGAAGCTAACAGGAAAACCCTGTTCTAGAAAACTGTCAATTACAGTACAAAGAACACTTGGAGGCCACAGCAGAAGATGGCTATGGTTCCTACCAACAAAAAAAAAACTCTTTCCCCTACCTTCATACTTTTCTTTTCTTAGGGGGAAAAAACACTCTTAGAAAAATCATCAGTCTGTTCAGTCGCTCAGTCATGTCCAACTCTTTTCAACCCCATGGACTGCAGCACGCCAGGCCTCCCTGTCCATCACCAACTCCCAGAGTTTACTCAAACTCATGTCCATTAAGCTGATGATGCCATCCAATCATCTTATCCTCTGTCGCCCTCTTCTCTGCCTTCAATCCTTCCCAGCATTCGGGTCTTTTCAACTGAGTCAGTTCTTCACATCAGGTGGCCAAAGTATTGGAGTTTGAGCTCAACATCAATCCTTCCAATGAACACTCGGGACTGATTTCCTTTAGGATGGACTGGTTGGATCTCTTTGCAGTTCAAGGGACTCTCAAGAGTCTTCTCCAACACCACAGTTCAAAGGCATCAATTCTTTGGCACTCAGCTTTCATCATCCACTTCTTCAGGAAGAAGACAGAACTGATAGAAATTCTAATCCCTTGAATCTATTTCCCACTTTCACTGTATAATCATAAGGGATTTGATTTAGGTCATACCTGAATGGTCTAGTGGTCTTCCCTACTTTCTTCAATATAAGTCTGAATTTGGCAATAAGGAATTCATGATCTGAGAAACAGTCAGCTCCCGGTCTTGTTTTTGCTGACTGTATAGAGCTTCTACATCTTTGGCTGCAAAGAATATAATCAATTTGATTTTGATATTGACCATCTTTTGATGTCCAGAAAAATCATATACCCTCTAAAATCTGTATCATCATTCTTTTGAAATCAACGAACAGATGTTTCGGTGACCGTACTTATTAAGAACTTTTCAGCATTGGTGTAAAAGTTAGAGCGGGCAGAGGAAGGGAGAACAGGGTGGATATTACTTAACCCCTCTCCTTTACTTCTTCCAACTGTCTCATTTCTCACAAAAGTGAATGATGCTTTTACATCCCAAAGCATGAGGGAAGAAAGTCTTTAAAACTTCCTAGAATGCTCCACCACTTGCAATCAAGAGAAAAAAAACAATCTACCTCAAATCACACCAGACCAAATTTTGATTAAGGGAAAAAAAGAGATTAGAAAGCAGAGTTCCTATACAGCAGAGCTGATTACAATAAAAATCTAAACGAATCCCAAGTGCAGAGAGCTTGAGTCATTCAGCAAGCAAAAATAGCTGCTGAACTAAAACAAACAGTTCAACATTTCTCAACAGGCCCTACATGGTGGCCTTAGAAATAAGCCACCCAGAGTTCCCACTGTGGACAGAGAGCTGCCTGATAAATGCCAGCTGTCACCCCTCTAGAGCCACCACTGAAAAAGTCATGCCTGCCTGGCCTGTGCTCAGTTAATGACCAAGTACCACAGAGGTACCCATTCCTGCAGGACAGGGGGTTCCTCTGAAGGGCAATTTTGGTTCAAGGACATCCTGTCAGGAGAAACTTTCTAAAAACAGTGCTGCAGCCCGAGTGCTTCCTACTCACCCTTCTCTCCTCTCTCCTTTCCCTCCCCATTCCTATTCCTTCTCCTTTACACTCCCCCAATACGGTCCAACTCACTTTAATCCCATCTTGGCATCTGCCTCTCAAAGGATCCAAGCTCTAGACTATACCAACAGACTAGCCTCCAGATCCTTCATAATTTAGATATGGTCTCTAATCACCCCCTAGAAACTCATCACTGCTTCCAGATAAAGTTTTTAAACACAGCTTCTGTATATTATTCCTGCTGTTGCTATAGCAAATTAGCAAAAACAGTGACTTAAACCAACATTTATTTATTAACTTACAATTCTGCAAGTCAGAAGGCCAAAACTAATCTCACTCAACTAAAATCGAGGTGTTGGCAGGGCTGCATTCTTTTGGGCAACTTTCACAGAGAATCCATTTCCTTGCTTTTTCCAGCTTCCAGAGGCTGCCCACATTCCTTGGCTTATGGTCCCCATTACAGCTTTGAAAACCCAGCCAGCATGGCAGTCAAGTCTCTCACTTCACAGTGCCCAGACACTGACTCTTTTGCCTCCCTCTTGCATGTTTAAGTACCCTGGATGGTTACACTGGGTCCACTTGGATAATCCAGATCAGTCAACACATTTTCAAGTCAGCAATCCTTGCAGTGTAACTTAATCACAGGTCTGGAGTTAGGATGCTGACATCCCTAGGTCATTATTCTTCCTATTACAGCCTTCAAAGCCATTCAGTCTACTTTCAACTCCCTTCTTCAACCTCATCTGAGGCCAATTCTGGAACATATATTCCAAGGAGTAGGTCCCCCTCAAAGAACAGCACACATTGTCACATTTTTTTGTATTTCTTCATGTTGCCCCCTCCACCTACAATGTCCGTGGACAATCTTTTCCACCTGGAGAACACATCATTCAAGAACTAGCTCCACTCATGGCTACCGCAAACTGCTACACAGTCCGTGCCCTCCACAAAGGCATCTGGTAAGGCTGCGGTGTGGAAGCTGAAATTCAGCCCACTTTCAGCTCCACAGGCCAGGCCTGAGGCTGCGACCTCCAAAAAGAAGGGTAGCATGCCCAGAGGAAAAACCTTTTGCTCAATCATAGAGCCAAAGTGGGCTCTGCACAGAAAAACTGAACCTTTCCCCCTAATTATACCATTCCTTTACTCCACAGCAGTGCACATACTTTCTATCATTACATTTGTCAAAAGGTATCAACCCCACCCCACCTCCCTAGGGATACAGCCAGGTATTTTTTTCCCCCATCTATTTTTACCTAAGCTTCAACAACTACCAGTCAAATTGTTTTAAATGTCTCTGAATCAAATTGTTCAGTATTTCACCAGTGAGGCTACTAAATACCACCTGTGTACTGTCCAACATAATAAAACTGTAACACGCAAATTCTACCATCTGAGAAGCCATATGCTGAGGGTTTGCCCCTTTTTACCTACAATCTGCTCTGGTTGTATACCAGTATTGCTAACCCAGGCAACTGATTTCACACTGCATTTATTTCTTAAGAAAATATTTCTAAAATTAAAAAAAATAAAAACAATATTTGCTGGGGAAAAACTGCTCCTTCAACTTAGTGATAAGAATGGGATTTAAACATCTGCATGCAAATCAGTAAAGCATGGTGATTTGGAGCCCTGGCATCAGACCTGTATCTCCTGGATTAAAACTTTTTTACTTACTGTTTAATATGCCAATTATTTAGCCTTGCTGTGTCTTAAAGTGTTCATAACATATAATGGGAACAATCTCATAGGGTTGTTTGCTGTGAGGATATGACAAGTCAACATGTATAAAAGCTTGATAAATGTTAGTAAATATTATTAAAACAAGAGATCAAAACGAATGGACCCATGTCACCAAGCAGAATAAAGTCACCTGGAAAAGGTCAGCACGCACCAAACATCTAAACACTAAGGGCCTTCTCAAGGACAAGCACTACGGCATCCATCTTTGGGGAGACCAAAGGGAGTGTATCGGTGGCCCAGGGGAAGAGCTGACAAAGAACTTAAAGGCAGTCATCACAGCCTGCTGATGATACAATAAAGGCACATATGAAATGCTAGACACACAGCAGCCTTAACCCTACCTACGGAGGTCAGCAAGAAAAGTTGGTGGTAAACCTTGGAGGAAAACTAGGTGTCCTCAGGGTTGGTGAAATGGGACTGCTCACTGCAAGCAGTGGAAACATCAAGGAGTCTGGCCAGCTTACGATAGCACAGGTTGCTCTTTCATGTGTGCCTACCACATACCCCTTGGCTTACATACGTTACCTCATTTGAGCCATACAGCATTCTCAGTGGTTAATAGTCTCTGTTGAATAAAGAAACTGAGACACAGGGACATTAAGAAATCTGGCTAGTGAACACTTAAACTGAATGAGATTTAAACCAGGTCTGCCTGATCATAATTTACCCTTTCACTGGACTAGAGTATGCTGACATGTTTAAGTGTTTGTAACTTTCCTGAAAATAATTGTGAGCCAAGAAGGGCTTATTAATTAGGAGTGATAATGGACTGGGATTTCATCTCAGAAAGAATCATTCTAGCAGCAATATGGAGTCTATATTAGAAAGCAGTAAGACCTAAGGGACAAACCCCACCACCTGCCCTAGTAACTGAAGGTTTGCTATACCTGTTTAAGCATTTATAAGGCAAGCATTTGTGTTACAATGGCAGAGTTGAGTAGTTTCACCCTTACAACCTGCAAAACTAAAACCACTGACTATTCTGTCCTGTCTGCTGACCCACATTAAAAGCAATACCTCCTGTGGTAAGCCAGGCAAGAGATGACTGAGCCTGAACTAAAGCATGGTGGCAGGGATGGAGAAGCATTAGAGAAACTGAAGCAGCAGGGTTGATCACCAGTGTGACTAACAGAATATGAGTGGTAAGATAGAAGCCTCTGAGATTAATCCTAGTTTCCAGCTCAACAGTCTGCTTAGAAGGTAGGGCCAAGATGTGGTAGCTTCCCAGGTGGCACCAGTGATAAAGAACCCACCTGCCAATACAAGAGACATAAGAGACTCAGGTTAGATCCCTGGGTCAGGAAGATTCCCTAGAGGAGGGCATGGCAACCGACTCAGTATTCCCACCTGAGGAGGGGAGTATGGACAGAGGAGTCTGGCAGGCTATAATCCATGGGATTGCAGAGTTGGATATGACTGAAGCAATTTAGCACACAGAATGTGGTAGCCTAAATAATGGTCCCCAAATATGAATCTTACATGACAAAAGTGACTTTGCACGGTGATTAAGATCTTATCAGGGAAGATTATCCTCGATGATCTGAGTAAAACCTAAATGTGATCAAAGTACCCTTACGAAAAAGGACATAGGTACATGTGACACAAAACAGAAGGCAATGGGGCTATGGAGGCAGAAATTGGACTTATGCAGCCACAGGCCAAGGAAAACAGCCACCAGAAGCCAGGAAAGGCAAGAAACAGAAGTTCCTCTACAGCCTGTAGAGGGAGTGTGTCCCCACTGACAACTTGATTTCAACCCAGTTAAACTATTTCAGACTCCTAGCTTCCAGAACAGTGACAGAATAAATTTCTGCTGTTTTAAGTAACCACGTTTGTGGTTAATTTGCCATGGTGGCAATATGGAAATAATATATAAGACTGTAAATTTAGGAGAAAAAGATAATGAACTCAGTTTTAGATTTGTGGCATTTAAGTTATTTTATGACACAGTTAAATAAAGACGTCCAGCACCATCAGGGGGAAAAAATGATATGAAGTCAGAATAGCTCTGGGTAGAATACAAGGAGTCGCAGAAATAAGCCTTGGCATTACATAAGAGAACAGAACAGAGTGAGAAGAAGCAAGGGCTGAGGCTCTCCTCTACAGGCAATTCCAGTCAGATGAAGAAGGGCCCAAAATGTAATCTAACAGTAATTTACCTTACAATGGTTTCTTGAGGTGCTGTGAATACAGCGGTAGTAGTACAAATATAACAGATAATATGTGGAAAATTTATGTCAAACATTGTGCGGCACACTTTACATACATACTTACTAACCACTCATAACTTTCAAACTTGGCAAAGTAGTGCAAGGCTGTATATTGTCACCCTGTCTATTTAACTTATATCAGAGTACATCACCTGAAATGCCAGGCTAGATGAATCCCAAGCTGGAATCAAGATTGCTAGGAGAAATAACAATCTCAGATATGTAGATGATATTAGTCTAATGAGAAAATGAAGAGGAACGAAAGAGACTCCTGATGAGGGTGAAAGATGAGAATGGAAAAACTCAACATTCAAAAAACTAAGATCATGGCATCCAGCGCCATGACTTCATGGCAAACATTAAGAAGGAGAAAAAGTGGAAACAGTGACAGATTTTATTTTCTTGGGCTTCAAAATCACTGTGGACAGTGTCTGTAGTTATGAATTTAAAAGACACTTGCTCCTTGGAAGGAAAGCTATGACAAACCTAGACAACATATTAAAAAGTAGAGACATCATTTTGCCAACAAAGGTCCATCTAGTCAAAGCTATGGTTTTTCCAGTAGTCATGTAAGGATGTGACAGCTGCACTATAAAGAAAGCTGAGCGCCGAAGAATTGATGCTTTTGAATTGTGGTGTTGAAGACTCTTGAGAGTCACCTGGACTGCAAGGAGATCAAACCAGTCTATCCTAAAGGAAATCAGTCCTGAATGTTCATTGGAAGGACTGATACAGAAGCTGAAACTCCAATACTCTGGCCACCTGATGCGAAGAACTGACTCATTTGAAAAGGCCCTTTTGCTTGGAAACATTGAAGGCAGGAGGAGAAGGGGGCGACAGAGGATGAGACGGTTGGATGGCATCACCGACTCAATGGCCATGAGTTTGAGTAAACTCCTCCGGGAGTTGGTGATGGACAGGGAGGCCCGGCGTGCTGTAGTCCATGGGGTCGCAAAGAGTCGGATACGACTGACCGATTGAACTGAACCGAAAACTCATAGCAATTAATCTCCCTATGCTTAAGCACTACTGCATTTTCCCCATTTTACCAAGATCGCTGTAGTGAGCCAGAGGGCGGCAGGGTCGGTCAGGAGGCCTGGGCTGTGGTACCCAGCGGACCACCTGTGGCCTCCACGGGGGCCCTCTCACCGCACCCCCTTCTCCTGCTCCGCAGGCAAGGCCCCAGCGCCCGGCCGGCGGCCCTTCCGCGCGGCCCCGCGCCCCTCCCCGGAGCCGGCCTCACCTTCTCGTAACTCTGCACGAGGCGGCTGATAACCTCGCGCTCGACCTGCCACTCGGGTTTCTTCAGCTGCTTCCTCATCTGCTTCTTTTGGCTCTGCTTGTGGCTGTGTTTCTTCTTCCAGCGATTGAAGCTCCGCACCGGGTCGGGCCGGGCTCCCGTAGCCCGAGAGTCCGCGGTTTTTCCCATCGCGGCGGCGGCGGCGGCGACAACCCACACCTCAGTGAGTCTCGAGACCGCTCCGGCCGGGCGAGGAGATAACGCACTGAGAGGACGCGGAACCGGCGTGGGGCGAGAGGACGACTGCGCAGGCGCGAAACCAGGAGCCCGCCCCCGGGCTTTTAAAACCGGGGCACGCGCCGTACACGGCCAGAACAGCCTGGATGGTGATTGGCGACTTGGAATTCGGGGGCGGAGCGAGTCAGTCTTGGGTGGAAATGGAGGCGGGGCAATCTCTGGAAGAGGGCGGGGCTGAGTGGCTCCTAAAGCACGCCGTCGCTTTAAATAGGCGCACGAGCCCAGTTTGCTGTCACTATGGTGACGTCATACAACTTAACTCTTAAAAGGCTGTTACTTTGCCCTGCCTTTTCCTTGGCAAACCGCGGGCTAAGAACCCCCAGCATACACACACACAAAACCTGTGAATTAGAATTGTGATCCTCGTTTTGCATATTTCAGCCCAGGGAGCGGAATGATTTGCTGTTGTGTTAGTTATTTGGGTTTTTTTGTTGTTTTTTTAATATTTTACCCTCTAAGTATGGGATCAATGGGGCTTCCCAGGTGGCTCAGTGGTAAAGAATACACCTACCGATGTAGGAGATGCAAGTTCAACCCCTGGGTCGGAAAGATCCCCTGGAGTAGAAAGTGGCATCCCACTCCAATATTCTTGCCTGGAAAATCCCATAGGCAGAGTAGCTTGGCGAGCTCCATGGATAGGGTCGCAAAGAGTCAGACACGACTGAAGGAGTGAGAACGCCCATAGTCTTTATTCCATAGCAGTAATAGTTGCGTGTATACTTTTCAAATCCAACTTCAATTTTGAAGGTTTAACGTTTTGCTGACATACATTTTCATTCTCTTTATCATTTCTAGAAACGTGATAAGTACCAGTCTTTGCACCCATTTGCATTTTTTTCATTCATTGATAGTTTTTTAATAAGAACAAATTCCTTCAAGGTACAATAAACAGAATCAGGTAAGTTTTCACTGTTTTAGAAAGTTCCTATTTTTTAAAAAGTTTACAAAACTTCCACCTGTGTTTCTTTTCATTGTTATTTTTTAATATGTATTTATTTCTTCCACTGTGTTGGGTCTTCTTCATTGCAGCAGGCAGGATCTTCCTCGAGGTGCACAGACTCTTTAGTTGTGGGACAGGCTGTAGAGCGCACACGTTCAGTAGTTGCAGCACGCGGGCTTAGTTGCTTGGAGGCACGTGGGATCTTAGCTCCCAAACCGAATACGGAACCCACATCCCCTGAATTGCAAGGAGGGTTCTTAACCAGTGGATTACCAGAGAAATCCCTAGTTTTCATTTTTTAATTTTAGATTCCTTGCTTGTCACAGAAAATTTCCAAGAAGAATTACCTGTTCTTTAATATTCAAGTTACGTGGTGATGTTCCTGAATTGGGAGAAAATACATGGAATCCAAATGTATAATTTTTTTTCTGTTCCAGTTTGTATTTCAATTCATCTCTTGACTGAAAAAGAGGTAAGTAAGTTCCCACCCTGCTCTCAGTTTCACAGCCTTATGAAAATACTATGTTTTCCAGTACTGTATTCTCTGGAGTCACTTAAGTCGTGTCCAACTCATTGCAACCCATGGACTGAAGCCTGCCAGGCTTATCTGTCCATGGGATTTTCCAGGCAAGAATATTGGAGTGGGCTGCCATTTCCTTTTCCAGGGGATCTTCCCAACCCAGGAATCAAACCTGGGTCTCCTGCATTGCAGGAGCTCTCTTTACAAACTACTGTATTCCCTATATTTTCACAATTAACCAAATAATATTATTTCACTTTCCTTGATAATAGCTCCCTCTTTTCTTTTCTTTTCTGGTTCTATTAGTTTTTAAAATTATGTTTCTGATTTCTAGTAAGAAATACATAAGAGCTTTGATTTTATTTCAAATGTGTAAAAGTTTGAAAGAATATATACCCCAAAAAACTGCTAAATTTCAACATTGACTGTTTTTGTCTAATGACGTTTTATGAGAACAAGGAAACGTACTGTTATGTAATCATCTAATTGCTAAATTATTGTTATAAAATATTTACTTTGGGGATCTTATTTTAACTGCAGAATTAGAGGATTCCCTCTACCCCCTTTTTTTAAACAAATCTGAGTTTTAACAAATAACAAATGTTGGCAGGGATGTGGGGAAAATGGAACCCTCATACAGTGTTGGTGGGAATGTAAATTGGTACAGCTGGGAAACATTATATGGAGGTATCTCTAAAAACTAAAACTGGAACTCTCATCAGTTCAGGTCAGTCGCTCAGCTGTGTCTGACTCTTTGTGACCCCATGGATTCCAGCATGCCAGGCCTCCCTGTCCATCACGAACTCTTGGAATTTACCCAAACTCATGTCCATTGAGTTGGTGATGCCATCCAACCATCTCATCCTCTGTCGCTCCCTTCTCCTCCTGCCCTCAATCTTTGCCAGAATCAGGGTCTTTTCAAATGAGTCAGCTCTTTGCATCAGGTGGCCAAAGTATTGAAGATTCATTCAGCTTCAACATCAGTCCTTCCAATGAACATTCAGGACTGATCTCTTTTAGGATGGACTGGTGGGATCTCCTTGCAGTCCAAGGGACTCTCAAAAGTCTCCACCAATGCAAAAGTTCAAAAGCATCAATTCTTTGGCACTCAGCTTTCTTTGCAGTCCAAATCTCACATCCATACATGACAACTGGAAAAAACAAGGCCTTGACTAGATGGACCTTTGTTGGCAAAGTAATGTCTCTGCTTTTAAATATGCTGTCTAGGTTGGTCATAACTTTCCTTCCAAGGAGCAAGAGTCTTTTAATTTCATGGCTGCAATCACCATCTAAGGAGATTTTGGAGCCTCGCCCAAAAAAAGTCAGCCACTGTTTCTACTGTTTCCCCATCTATTTGCCATAAAATGATGGGAACGGATGCCATGATCTTAGTTTTCTTAATGTTGAGCTTTAAGCCAACTTTTTCACTCTCCTCTTGCACATTCATCAAGAGGCTCTTTAGTTCTTCTTCACTTTCTGCCATAAGGGTGGTGTTATCTGCGTATCTTGAGGTTATTTATATTTCTACCAGCAATCGTGATTCCAGCTTGTGCTTCCTCCAGCCCAGCGTTTCTCATGATGGACTCTGCATATAAGTTAAATAAGCAGAGTGACAATATAAAGCCTTGACGTACTCCTTTTCCTATTTGGAACCAGTCTGTTGTTCCATGTCCAGTTCTAACTGTTGCTTTTTGACCTGCATACAGATTTCTCAAGAGGCAGGTCAGGGGGTCTAGCATTCCCATCTCTCTCAGAATTTTCCAGTTTATTATAATCCACACATTCAAAGGCTTTGGCATAGTCAATAAAGCAGAAATAGATGTTTTTCTGGAACTCTCTTGCTTTTTCGATGACCCAGCGGATGTTGGCAATTTGATCTCTGGTTCCTCTGCGTTTTCTAAAACCAGCTTGGACATCTGGAAGTTCACAGTTCATGTATTTCTGAAGCCTGGCTTGGAGAATTTTAAGTATTACTTTGCTAGCATGTGAGATGAGTGCAATTGTGTGATAGTTTGAGTGTTCTTTGGCATTGCCTTTCTGTGGGATTGGAATGAAAGCTATCATAGGACCTAGCAATTCCACTTCTAGGTGTGTATCTGGAAAAAAGAAAAATCATCATTTCAAAAAGATGTATGCACCCCAATGTTCATAGCAGCATTATTCACAGTTGTCAAGATATGGCAGCAACCTAAATATCCATCAAGAGATGAATGAATAAAGAAGTGGTAGTGTACCTACATGGAGAAGGCAATGGCACCCCATGCCAGTATTCTTGCCTGGAAAATCCCATGGACAGAGGAGTCTGGTAGGCTGTAGTCCATGGGGTTGCTAGGAGTCAGACACGAATGAGCGACTTTCCTTTCACTTTTCACTTTCATGCATTGGAGAAGGAAATGGCAACCCATTCCAGTGTTCTGGCCTGGAGAATCCCAGGGGAGCCTGGTGGGCTGCTGTCTATGGGGTCACACAGAATCAGACATGACTGAAGCGACTTAGCAGCAGCAGCAGCAGCAGCAGTATACCTACATACATATGTATATATATACACACACACGTGTGTGTATATGGTGAAATATACATATATGATGTATATCCCATCCATATACAATGGAATATTACTCAGCCATAAAGACACAATGAAATTTTGCCATTTGCAGCAACATGGATGGACTTGAAGCCCATTAAGCTAATGAAATAAGTCAGACAGAGAAAGACAAATACTGTATGATATAACTTAAATGTGGAATCTAAAAAGCACAACAAACTAGTGGATAAAACAAAAGAGAAGCAGACTCACAGATATAGAGAACAAACTAGTGGTTACCAGTGAGGAGGGGCAAAATAGAGGTAGGTGATTAAGAGGTACCAAATATTTAGGTTTAAAATAAGCCGTGCCAGCAAATTTGGAAAGTTCAGCAGTGGCCACACAGGACTGGAAAAGGTCAGTTTTCATTCATATCCCAAAGAAAGGCAATGCCAAAGAATGCTCAAACTACCACACAATTGCACTCATCTCACACGCTAATAAAGTAATGCTCAAAATTCTCCAAACCAGGCTTCAGCAATACATGAACTGTGAACTTCCAGATGTTCAAGCTGGTTTTAGAAAATGCAGAGGAACCAGAGATCAAATTGCCAACATCCGCTGGGTCATCAAAAAAGCAAGAGAGTTCCAGAAAAAAACATCTGCTTTATTGACTACGCTGAAGCCTTTTACTGTGTGGATCACAATAAACTGTGGAAAATTCCGAAACAGAGGGGAATACCAGACCATCTGACCTGACTCTTGAGAAACCTGTATGCAGGTCAGGAAGTAACAGTTAGAACTGGACATGGAACAACAGACTGGTTCCAAATAGGAAAAGGAGTACGTCAAGGCTGTATATTGTCACTGCTTATTTAACTTATACACAGAGTACATCATGAGAAACGCTGGGCTGGAAGAATCACAAGCTGGAATCAAGATTGCCGGGAGAAATATCAATGACCTCAGATATGCAGGCGACACCACCTTTATGGCAGAAAGTGAAGAGGAGCTATAAAGCCTCTTGCTGAAAGTGCAAGAGGAGAGTGAAAACGTTGGCTTAAAGCTCATCATTAAGAAAACTAAGATCATGGCATCTGGTCCCATAACTTCATGGCAAATAGTTGGGGAAACAGTGGAGACAGTGTCAGACTTGATTTTTTTTGGGCTCCAAAATCACCTTAGATGGTGATTGCAGCCATGAAATCAAAAGATGCTTACTCCTTGGAAGGAAAGTTATGGCCAACCTGGATAGCATATTGAAAAGCAGAGACATTACTTTGCCAACCAAGGTCCATCTAGTCAAGGCTATGGTTTTTCCAGTAGTCATGTATGGATGTGAGAGTTGGACAGTGAAAAAGGCTGAACACCAAAGAATCGATGCTTTTGAACTGTGGTGTTGGAGAAGACTCTTGAGAGTCCCTTGGAGTGCAAAGAGATCCAACAAGTCCATCCTAAAGGAGTTCAGTCCTGGATGTTCGTTGGAAGGACTGATGTTGAAGCTGAAACTCCAATACTTTGGCTACCTCATGCAAAGAGTTGACTCATTGGAAAAGACCCTAATGCTGGGAAGGATTAGGGGCAGGAGGAGAAGGGGACGACAGAGGATGAGATGGCTGGATGGCATCACCGACTCGATGGACATGGGTTTGGGTAGACTCCGGGAGTTGGTGGTGGATAGGGAGGCCTGGCATGCTGCAGTTCCTGGGGTTGCAAATAGTTGGACACGACTGAGCAACTGAACTGAACTGAACAACGTAGGAAATATAGCCAATATTCTGTAATAGCTATAATGGAATATAACCTTTAAAATTGTGACTCATTATATTGTACACCTATAATTGATATAATATTGTACATCAATGATACTTAAATTTCAAAAACTTGATAGTTTTACTGAAATATGTTTTCGAGTTAACTGCTACCAGTCAATTTTTTTCCAGGCACAGACTCTCTTCAATAGTAGTTCTTTAAGTTTTTCTGCTATCTATAACGTAACTGCTTCTTTACATTGTTACTGAGAGTCCTACAACAGGTGAATAACTTGGCCTAGGAAGCTAAAAGATGATTCCATCTAAGTCCTCTTATCATGTAAAAATAGCAAACAATTTATGGTAAATCAATTCAATTATATGTCACCTTTTTACTGAAAAGGAAATTAACAAAGCATATGTTTATTCAGAAAAAGAAATCCCTCTTTGTTTCTTTGTGTTTTATTAACATCATCAGCCTGAAGTCATTCTTAGGAGACAATACTTCTTTGGAATTTAAGAAACTGCATCTTAAGTTGGTTCCATCTTCTTTAACTCATATCCTCGGAAACTTGGCAGAGCCAACCTGCAACCACCTTAATCCCAGAGAGCCAGAGTATATGAAACCTCTCTGACATTTTCAACAATGAAAATATATCATCCTAATTGGCTAGAATACATAAACTGTTTAATAGAAGACCAAGGAGTTCTGGCCCACCAGAGCTGCTCTGTTGCTAGCCACAGTCAGGAGTTATGATTCAATTAGTTTGTCTCTGCACATATTCATTCATAAAGAGAGAAATATCTATACTCTGAAAACTATAAGATGCTGGTGAAAGAAATCAAAGAAGACATAAACAGATGGAAAAATATACCATGTTCGTGGATTGGAAGAACCAGTAGTATTCTTAATACTGATTATTAAGTTATTTCTCAATCAAAATAACTATACTACCCAAGGCAGTCTACAGATTTAGTGCAATCCCTATCAAATTACCAGTGTCATTTTTCACAGAAATAGAACAAAAAAAATCTCAAAATTTGTATAGAGACACAAAAGAGTCCAAATAGCCAAAGCAATCTTGAAAAAGAAAAACAGAGCTGGAGGAATCAGGCTTCCTGTCTTCAGACTATACTGCAAAGCTCAAGTCATCAAAACAATTTGGTACTGGCACAAAAATAGAAATATAGCTCAGTGGGAAAAGAAAACCCAGAAATAAGCCCATGCATCTATGGTTAATTAATCTATGAGGAAGGAGGCAAGACTACATAATGTTGGAAAGACAGTCTCTTCAACAAATGGTGCTGGGAAAACTGGACAGTTATATGCATAAAAAGTGAAGTTAGATCATTCTTAACTCAATGCACAAAAAGAAGCTCTAAATGGATTAAAGATCTAAATGTGAGACCAGACATATAAAACTCCTAGAGGAAAACATAGACAGAACACTCTGACATAAATCACAGCAACATCTTTTTCAATTCATCTCCAATAAAAGCAAAAATAACCAAATGGGACCTACTTAAATTCAAAAGCTTTTGCCCAGCAAAGGAAACAATAAACAAAAAGAAAAGGAACCCACAGGTTGGGAGAAAATATTTGCAAATGATGTGACTGATAAGGGATTAGTCTCTAAAATTTACAGATTATGATACTTACTAGCATCAAAATAAACAACCCACTCAAAAAATGGGCAGAAAACCTGAATAGACATTCCTCCAAAGAGGACATACAGATGGACAGTAGGCACATGAAAAGATGTTCAACATCACTAGTTATTAGTGAAATGCAAATCAAAACTACAATGAGATACCACCTCACACAAGGCAGAATGGCTATCATCAAAAGATGCACAAAAAACAAATGCTGGAGAGGGTGTGAAGAGGAGGGAACCCTCCTCCACTGTTGGTGGGAATGTAAACTGGTACAGCCACTATGTAAAACAGTATGGAGGGTCTAAACTAGACTAAACTAAATATTGAGCTACCATATGACCCTGCAATCCCACTCCTGGGCATATATCCAGAGAAAAACATGGCCTGAAATGATCCATTCACCTCACTGTTCATTGCACCACTGTTTACAATAGCCAAGACACGGAAACAACCTAAATGTCCATCAACAGAAGAATGGATAAGGAAGATGTGGTACATATACACAATGGAATATTACTCAGCCATTAAATAGAATGAAATAAGGCCATTTACAGCAACATGGATGGACATAGACAGTGTCATACTGAGTGAAGTAAGTTAGAGAAGGAGAAATATCATATGACATCCCTTTTGTGTGGAATCTAGAAAGAAATGATGCAGATGAATTTACTTATGAAACAGAAAGAGACTCACAGACTTAGGAAACAAATTCATGGTTGCCAGGTGGAAGGAACAGCTAGAGACTTTGGGAAGGTCATATCCACACTCCTATATTTAAAATAGATAACCAACGAAAACCTTCTGTATAGCACATGGAACACTGCTCAGTGTTATGTGCCAGACTGGATGGGAGAGGGGTTTGGGGGAGAATGGATACATGTATATGTATGGCTGAGTCCCTTCACTGATCACCTGAAACTATCACAACATTGTTAATTAGCTACCCCCCCAATACAAAATGCTTTTGGTGTTAAATAAATAAATAACACTAAAAATATTCTGTTATGCAAGTATGAAATAGAAACTAAACAATCTGATGTGATCAGCCAGATCAACCAGTCTGCACATTGCTTTTTGTGAACCTCCAGTCTAATAGATTATAATTAGTCATAACAACTGGGACTTTCCTGATGGCTCAGATGGTAAAGAATCTACCTGCAATGCGGGAGACCTGGGTTTTCTCCGTGAGTCAGGATGATCCCCTGGAGGAGGGCATGGCAACCCACTCCATTATCCTTGCCTGCATATTTCCATGGACAGAGGAGCCTGGAGAGGTCGCAAAGAGTTGAATAAAACTCAGTGACTTTCACTTCACTTCATAATAATTGAAGCTGATTATAATTATATATACAATTTGAATCAATTCCAGTTTAATGCCACTGAGGTTGCACCATATTAAAACTAGAAAAGATTAACATATGAAAATAAAATAGTAATGAATAGTCTCCATATGCCCTTGAATCACATTTGAGCCGTAGAAAATACTAACAGCCTAACAAAACCATCTCCACTCATGGATGTTATCAATAAAACTTACTAGCTCTCACATATAAGGATTCTGATAAAGAAGTTTACTAATAAAAATACTTGAAAGCTCATGCTTTAATCATTTGTCTGAAAGGAAGTAATATCCCATTTTTCACTTAGTGAGTAATTGGAATTTAGGTCATTTTTGTTGGTCACGGCCAGCAGGTGGCAGTCTAGGACCACGTGCTGTATCCTTCCCTCAGGGTTAGACTAAATAAAATCGGAGCTTTTTTCTGATTTGTGGCTGCCGGGGCAGGAGCGGGGCGGAGAGGGGAAGTGGAAGACTTCCTTCCTTCCTTCCTTCCTTCCTTCCTTCCTTCCTTCCTTTTCTCCGGTTGCAGCAAGCAGGGGCTACTCTTCATTGCAGTGCAGGCCTCTCATTGTTCTAGGCATGCTGGCTCAGTGGTTGCCGTGTCCTGGCTAGTTGTCCAGCCACAAGTAGAATCTTCCTGAACCAGGGATTGAACTCATGTCCTCTGTATTGGCAGATGGATTCCTAACCACTGGGTCACCAGGGATGCCCTAATCTGAGTTTTTATAGCCAACAAGTAATTGGTTTTCCTGTCAGTTTATCTGCCTTTGTAACAATGAGCTTTTAGAACATGGCCTATAATTAGTATTCCCCAAATTATCTGAAATACTTTTGAATTATTTCTTCTATCACATTATTTTCATTTAAAAGTAACTGCCAACATTTATTGAATGTAGTAAGTTCTATGCATTGCTAGATTCATAACATACATTATCCCTAAACCCTACAACAACCCATTTTTCAGCTGAGATACCTAAAGCTAAGGAAGATTAAATGACATGTCTAGGATCACCTACCACTAGTATTGTATTCCAGTTTGGCACTGAAAAATATTTCTAATTTCTATCTGCATTATCACTGAACTCCTTTAATCTAACCTATTCTAGGAAGAATTAAGAGCTTCACAATGGGTAGTTTATCTTCACCTGGAGCTAATCTTATTATTCCTAACTTGAAACTGACTTTGGTTATTTAAGATGATCTCAAATCTAATTGTCCACTCAGTTCAGTTGGGTTCAGTTCACTCGCTCAGTCGTGTCCGACTCTTTGTGACCCCATTGACTGCAGCACGCCAGTCCTCCCTGTCATCACCAACTCCTGGAGTTTACTCAAACTCATGACCACTGAGTCAGTCATGCCATCCAACCATCTCATCCTCTGTCACCCCCTTCTCCTCCCACCTTCAATCGTTCCCAGCATCAGAGTCTTTTCCAGTGAGTCAATTCTTCCCATCAGGTGGCCAAAGTATTGAAGTTTCAGCTTCAGCATCAGTCCTTCCAATGAATATTCAGGACTGATCTCCTTTCAGATGGACTGGTTGCATCCACTTTGTACTACTCTGTACTATTTCTGCATATTTCTACATCTTGTATGGGTTAAATAAGAATCTTTATCAGGAAATGACCAGTTCAGCTCCGACATGTAGAGAGCTTGGACAGGTTTACTACAGCACTGATGAAAAAGCTGAACAAAGTGAAATCTATTACATTTCCTGGACCCATGAGAAAACTGAGTTTGCCGAGCAAACTGGCAGCCTGAAATATGGAAAAACAGACAAATCCAAAGACTCATAGCCAAGATTTGCCTATCTGAGGCAGAAGCTGCTAAAGTCTTAAAAACTGGTAGGAAAACTTAGATCATGATTTTGGTGAATTGTTGGAATCTGAATGCAGACTAGCATGAGTAGGAACCACAGTCTCAGGGCAAAAGGCCTGAGGGGGAGGGGGGGGCAGAAGGGAGGGTGGGGAACAGGGGAGGTGGCCAGTCCCACCAGGTTCTCAAAGTAAAGATCTGAGGAAAATGCCCTTGTAAGTCTAGCTAGGGTGAGGGGAAGCATAATTATTACAACAACTTCACCAGAGCCTTGTCCCAGTTCATGAGGGAAGGACATTCCTCTCACTCCAGCCTTCTCATCTTCCTGTCTCACCTAAAGTTAGATAAAGACTGTTCAGGAATAAATACTTCTGAAAATCATGGGCAAGAAACATAGGCCCAATAAATGGTTGGCAATGAATTGGAACATTACAGACCACGCCCCCTCCCTTATACCTTACCAATACTCCAGCAAGGCTGCGGTGACATAGTAGTGGCTTATAACTGAAAAAAACTGCAAGACCCAAGTTCTTCTCTGGGAGAACTTAGGGAAGACCAAGGTCAGCAGAAATATAAAACCAAGAACACTAGAGGAATCTGATTCCTCTGGCACCTATAGCTACGGCAAACATTAAACAAAGCTCAACTCCTAGCCAGATTACCATAAATTCTCACACACCTCAGTTCCTGTTACCTAATACAACACACTAGACTTTCAACAAAAAAAAAATGAAAAGAAATGCCAATATTCAAGAAAAAAAGTCCAAAGAGGCAAAGCAAGCATCAGAACAAAACTTAGATATGAATCAGATGTTCCAAGTATCAGAAAAGGAATTTAAAATAACTATGACTAATATGTTAAAGTCTCTAATTGAAAAAGCAGACCACATTCAAGAACAGATGAATAATGTAAGCAGACAGATTCTTTCTTTTAAGAAAGAATCAGAAAGAAATGCTGGAATTAAAAAACATTGTAAGAGAAACTTTTAAAAAATGTCTTTGATGGTTTACCAGCAGATTTGACAGCCACAGGAAGAAGCTAGGTCAATAAAACCTTGAAAATAAGTCAATAAAAACTTACCATCCATGCTGAACTGAATAAAGACAAAACTTGACAATCAGAAAAGTGAATTTTAAAAGTGCCAAATAATTTTGAAGATATCACATACAAAGAGTTGGATTGCCAGAAGGAGAAGAAAGAATAGAAGAAATATTTGAAGTAATAATGGCTGCATTAATTAATTCCAAAATTAATGACCCCAAACCACAGATCTAGGAAATTTAGAGTTACAAATTAGAATAAATACCAAAACCAAACAAACAAATGAGCTACATGTAGGCATATGTAATCAAACTGCAAAAAACCAAAGGCAAAGGGAAAATCTTCAAAGAAGTCAGAGGAAAAAAAGAAATACACTTTTTGTATAGTGGAACAGGGTAAGAATTATAGCTTCTCATTAGAAATCTTGGAAGTAAGAAGAGAGGGGGTGAAATACTTAAAATGTTGAAATAAAAATAAAATACATAAATAATTATTTAAACTAAATGGTAAGAAAATATCCTAATTTTTTTAGTAGGCAAAAGATCTGCTTGGACATCTCATAAAAGAAGACACTAGATTTAAAAAAAAGCATATAAAAAGAGGCTCAGCATCATTTAATACTAAGGAATTAAAACAACGAGATACCATTATACACCTACTAAAATGGCCAAAATCTAAAAAAAAAAAAAAAATACCAACTGTTGGGGAAGATGCAGTAGGGACTCTCATTCATTGCTGGTGGGAGTGCAAGATAGTGCAACTGTTTTGGAAGACAGCTTCTAATAAAACTAAATGTCTTTCAACATAATCTAGCAATTGTACTCTTAGGTATTTACTCAACTGATTTGGAAACTTGCGTTCACACAAACACCTGCATGTAAATATTTAGTATTTTTTATAATAGCCAAAAACTAGAAGCAATTAAGATATCTTTCAATAGATGAATGGATAAGCAAACTGGTACATCCTTGCAATGGAATACTGTTCAACAAAAAAGAGAAATGGGCTCTCAAGTCACAAGACATGGATGACTCTTAAATGCATAGTACTATCTATGTGAAAGAAGGCCATCTGAAAAGGCTACATACTATATCATCTCAGTTCTTCAAAACTCATAGAACTTTACAGAACAAAGAATAAACATCAAATATATGCAACCAAAAAAAAAAAAAATGGGGGAGGCAGAGGGCTCCCAGATGGACTGCAGCATGTGGCCAAAAAATCTAAACGTATTACAGATGTTTAAAACAATCTCATTGAAGAGGGTAGGCAAGAAAGTTGCTGATCAAAGTAATTTTGGAAATGGAGTCTGCAAATCTAAGGCAAAAGGAACTGTACATAAACACTATACTCCAGTTTATCAAGTTGCTGCCCACAGGAGTGCAGGTTAACAATTCTGAAACCACTGTACATGTACACTGGAAATGGGCAATTAAGTAAATTTGTAGCAGATAGTAGGAACCAGTTTTCTCCCTCTTGTATTGGGAAGTTGTATTGTAACAAAGGGAAGAAGCTAGAATAATCCGATTGTAATGAATTAGTGTTAGAGATACTTCAATAGCACACCTAGTTCTCAGATCTTCTTTTCTAATACTTTTTTCAGTAAAAGTAACTAGGGCCCTTGGAGAAATGGCCTATTCTAGGAGTGAGGCAAGAAGTAGATAAGATGAGCCTGGAGCATCTTATAGGATCAAAAAGTAAGCAAGTGTGCAAAACACAAAACAGGCTCTCCTGTCCCTGGGATTCTCCAGGCAAGAACACTGGAGTGGGTTGCCATTTCCTTCTCCAATGCATGAAAGTGAAAAGTGAAAGTGAAGTCACTGAGCCCCCATGGACTGCAGCCTACTGGGCTCCTCCATCCATGGGATTTTCCAGGCAAGAATACTGGAGTGGGTTGCCATTGCCTTCTCCATGTTGTACTGCTAGTCATCTGCAAAACAAACAAATAGAAGCTATCATTAGTTATTTTCTTGGGCTCCAAAAGTAGATGGTGACTGCAGCCATGAAATTAAAAGAATGCTTGCTCCTTGGAAGAAAAGCTGTGTCCAACCTAAACAGCATATTAAAAAGCAGAGACATTACTTTGCCAACAAAGGTCCATTTAGTCAAAGCTATGGTTTTTTCAATAGTCAGGTATGGTTGTGAGATTTGGACCATAAAGAAAGCAGAGTGCCAAAGAATTGATGTTTTTGAATTGTGGTGTTGGAGAAAACTCTTGAGTCCCTTGGACCAGTCCATCCTAAAGGAGATCAATCTTGAATATTCATTGGAAGGACTGATGCTAAAGATGAGACTCCAATACTTTGGCCACCTGATGGGAAGAACTGACTCACTGGAAAAGACCCTGATGCTGGTAAAGATCGAAGGCAGGAGGAGAAGGGGAAGACAGTGGATGAGATGGTTGGATGGCATCACCGACTCGATGGACGTGAGTTTGAGCAAGCTCCAGGAGTTCGTGATGAACAGGGAGGCCTGGCATGCTGCAGTCCATGGGGTCGCAAAGAGTCAGACATGACTGAGCGACTGACTGAAATCATTATTGGCACAGTCTAGATTTTCTAGATTTTTCTGTAACAGAACTAACTGGACTTGAACTTTGTTGAGCCACTGATGATGATGTTCCAGACGAAGAATGGCGCCACTGGCTTTCCTTTTGCCCTCAGTGCAGTTGGAAGACAAGGACTCCCTCTTGACTCTTACTCCCTGACCTTCTAGAACATGAGAAATGCTTGCTCTTTGTAATCTGAACATCATTTAAAATCCTGCTTGGGCTGTGGAGGCTGACCTCAGGGTTCTTATGGGGGATCAAAGATGAGGAGCACTGATTCTTCAAGAGAGTCACCTTAAAAGGTAATGACACCTTAGAACTGTCTTAACAGTTTAAATCATGTGATATCAAGTTATCTTTGTTATTGACATGAAAGTGATGCCTGGAGTCAGATTCTTATTTAGAGAGTCCAGGATAACAGATGTCTGGGTGTTGGGGCCACTGCAATACTTATAATAGTCTTATGAAGGGCCACCAGATGAATATAGATTCTATTTAGAATATACCTATAGTGTAAAAAAATTTAAAAAAAATATCCTATCATACTTTTGAAAGAATGTTTTCCAAAATTTTGAGAAAGTTGCCTCAACATATGCTGGAGTATGTAGAATGGCTCATGTCCAAGTACACATTTTCTGTAACCCCAGGAAAGTGCAGAAACCTAGAGAAATAACTGTCTTCTGCTACTAGGAGTCCATGTCCAAGATACTCATGATCCTGGGAGAGAACAGCTACAGGGAAGGTTAAGACTTTACACAAAGTTCTCTCTTAGGAATTAGGGACTATTATAATTGCAGCTGAAGGTGATCGGAGTCTGAGTTCTGCCTCTTTTGTTTGATGGTTATATGACTTTACCTGAGCACTTAACGTCTCTGAATCTGATAGAAACCTTAAAAACTACCTCATGGGGTTTAGGATTTAAATGAAAGAAGTAATAGAAATCAGAGGTCAATAAATCAAATGAATTGTTTATGCTAAATCTAATGTGAACACTTCTGAATATAATAGAAGAAAAAGAGCACTCCTTTCTTCTGAGAGAAGGGGAAATGAGCTTGATTAGGCTCTGAAGAGTTTTGTTTTGTTTTGTTGAGAGAGGGAGGACATTTGGGAGGGTGTCAGCTCTCCCCTTCTCTGCTGAAACTGAGAATAGAGAAGGAAAAGAACGTGGATGCTTCCATGTGTAATTATTTCCTTTGCCCTGCATGCCACCTTAAAACCCTCCTTGGAGACAAGGAAGCTGAGAAATTGAATTTGTCTCTCCCCATAGCATAGACAGATGGGAGCAGCTACCCACTCCAATATTCTGGCCTGGAGAATTCCATGGGCTGTATAGTCCACAGGGTTGCCAAGTGGCAGACATGCCTAAGCACCTTTCACTTTACTTCCTTTTTACCTTATCTCTCAAGTATCTTTTCTCTGGGAATGCTCTCCTGGAGAGAGGAGGAATGCTGAGAAGAAGAGTGACAGCTGAAAACCTTTGGGTGGTAGCCTTATACCTTGGACATGCATCTCACAGCCTATGGGCATTGACGCAAGGCATCAACCGAGTCAGCTTCATTTTTATCAATGATGAGTATGAAAGCTACATAAATAATAGTTTTGATCAAAAATATTAGTATCTTGACTCACCCATTGCATTAATTTACTTGAAATGGTGAAAGGTACATTTTTCTATAAAACAGAAAAAATGAATACAAGTTTAAGTGAAAGTGTTAGTTGCTCAGTCGTGTCTGATTCTTTGCGACCCCATGGACTGTCCGTGGAATTCTCCAGGCAAGAATACTGGCATGGGTTGCCATTCCCTTCTCCAGGAGGTCTTCCCAACCCAGGGATTGAACCCAGGTCTCCTGCATTGCAGGCAGATTCTTTACCATCTGAGCACACAGCACACCACAAGGTCATCAAACACAAGGTCTTTGAAATAGTCACACATAGCAAGCCCTTTAAACAAACATTGCTTGTACTTCAGTCCAGTGTACATGTAAGGGGTCAGAGACATGCTGAAAAAATATAAATCTCATTGTCCTTCAAAGATGTTGTAAACGAGCAAAATATGAGTGTGGTAGTATTGGAAGCAAAACAGGTGACTTTGTGTTGGAGTCTCCATTTATATATGATGAAGCTTAAGATGTTGGAGGTGAACCAGAAATATTTTATTTGGAAAGACAAACAAAAAATAATTTCAGATGTATTTCAATGAAATATAAACCCTGGGGGAAGGAGAACTTAAGTAGCTCAAAAGGAGTGTCTCATATTTATGAATAGATGAAATTATTTAAGGATAAGAGCATGAAAGACAATGTAACCTTCCCCAAATCACTTTAACTGCCAAAGACCTTAGTAAAAATTGCTTCAGCATAAACACAAACATTTATTATGTCTGAGTAGGAAAGCCAACAGCTATGGAAGCCTGCCTAGAAAATAGCAGAGCTGCTGTCCAGACCACATACCCAGTCTAGCTCCACTGTTTTAATCACTACACTCTGTATCTTGTTGTCAGATAAGGCAGGCTCGAGTTCATAATTGCCATGCAATTACCAGAGTGATCTAATCTCTCTAAACCTTTTCCTCATCTGTGAAATGGGGACATAGGTTCTAATACCTGGGAATTTCGTGAACATTAACTGAGATAATGCCTAAAGCCACTTAGCGTGTGTGCTTCAAACGTGATTACTGTTATTCCTGCTTTCCTATCTTCTGAATATTGACAGTTATTTTGTGAGATACTTTTAAATAAAAGTGACATACTGGTAAACATAAACTTTTTTAAACAATTTTAATCGCTGTACTGTATACTTCATTGTAAGATACTCCACAAGGTTTCTTCTGTTGTGAAGAACATTTTTCTCTGTTGATTCATATATGTTGATCTTGAGCCCAGTAACTCTGTTGAATACTCAACAGTAGCTCTAAAATTTTGTAGATTTTCTTGGAAGCTTTGATGTATCAGTATCAACAAATAGGGTCACAGGAGGTTTCCCTAAGAAGTATTATTTTATATGAGTCTTAAATGAAGACTGGGATTTAAAAACAGAAGGAAATATATGAGGAAAGGCCCCAACTCCCCACATCGCCATGGCACTTCTGTTCATCTCTTTGCTCCCTTGGGACTATTTCCACTGCATAAATATATACCTACCCCTGGGTATTGTTGCCTAGAAGGATTCTTCCCATCTTTGTCTCTCACAGCCACAGGGTCATCTCTCTTGCTTCCTCCAAATTTGATCTCATCTCTGCATTCTGCCTGCTGTTTGGAATTTGTTTCCAGTTTCACTTTCATCTGGGCTTCAAACTCTCCCTAGAGGTTCTAGCCTGAGCAGTGTCTCACATCGCTTAGAAAGACAGGCCAGACAGCAAGCCTGGTAGACCAACACCAAACTGCTTAACTGCAAATGGTAAAACCTGAAGGAGATGGGGCTTATATGTTTCAGAAAAGTCACTTTATCTGCAACATGGAGAGTGGATTCTGGGTGAGCAGGCCCAGAAGTAGGGACATGACTAGGAGCCATTAAAAACAAGACAGTAGGCCCAAAATGGAGTTGCTGATGCTACGTCAAATGTCAACAAACTGATTTAATAACAATTTTGGATCTCCAAGAAATAGAAATTTAAACCAATCAGTCAGGAGTCATCTGATCAGCACTAGTTAATCTGCCTCATAGAACCCTGCATGCATGCTAAGTTGCTTCAGTCATGTCCTCTTTGCGACCCTATGGACTGTAGCCTGCGAGGCTTCTCTGTTTAAAGGTTTCTCCAGGCAAGAATACCGTAGTGAGTTGCTGTGCCCTCCTCCCGGGGATCTTCCTGAGCCAGGGACTGAACCTGGGTCTCTTAAGTCTCCAACATTGGCAGGTGGACTCTTTACCACTAGTGCCACATGGGAAGTCCCATAGAACCCTGGTATTCCCTAAAGGGAAGTCACTTTACAACGACGAACCTACTTACTTCTCAGTGTAACTTCCTTGTTCCTGCTCCCTTTGGCCTATGAAAGTTTTTCATTTTGTACAGCTTCTTGGACCACCTATCTCATAGACTTGATGCTGCCACAATTCAACTCTGGTTTTGCTCAAATAAACTCAAATTTTTAATACGCCTCAGTTTATCTTTTAATGGAGGCTATTGAAATCAAAACCAGACATGACATAAAAAGGCTATGAGCAAGGACCATGGCTGTAAGGAATCCTTTCAGGTATAAAATCAGCAGACTTGGAAATGAATTTGACAAGGAATTTCAGCAAAAAGGATGAAGCTCAGGGTTCCAATGTGAGTGACTGTATAAAATGATGGTGTCACCAACTAAGTTAGAAACGCTAAGGAAAATGTTTGTGGATGATGATCATAGGTCCAGTCTTGGTCCCACTGAATCAGGGGTGCCCAATGGGCCATCCAAAGGGTATATCCAGAAGTCAGTGATTCTAACTGTCTAAAGTCAAAGACCGGAGGAAGGATCTGGAAGCCATCATAGAGTGATGGGATTGTCAGAGGAGGGCACACAGAGGAGCACTGTTGGAGAAAGACATCCTTAAAGAAAAGTAACATTTAAGAGACATGCATAGCTACCAATTGTAGGCCACAAATTCAAGTATGCAAGAAATAGAATAATATTTTGAGATACGGACCCCACCTTTCATTTTTTGCACTTCAATCCCTTATGCAGCATAGGCAACTAGAGCATTCTATATTTACTATCTACATGGAAAGCTGGTGCCTCAGAACACAAAAATAAGAGTTAAGTTCTGGATCTTGAGTTTCCAAAACAAATGTCCAGAGACGTTCGGAGAGGCCCCGGAGAGTCAGGGTCACTTCTCTCACTCCAGCTCCCTAGGATAATTAGCTGCCCCAGGAGAGGAGAAAGAGGAGGTTAGTAGAAGGGTTTAGGCTCCTGTGGGCCCTCCCCCAGGAGGAGGATCCCTGACACTCTCCACCAGTGCTCAGCAAAACTGCAGGGATCTGAATCTGAAGAGACCTAGGTTTACTTTCCAAGGGGAAGAGGAGTGTATTTATTCCTAAAACAGAAATTGACTTATGATCTTCAGATATGAGCTCCTTAAAGAGATTTTTGCCCATTTAACTGCTAAAATCCTATGAATTTTATATCATTAAATAGAAAAATTATCTAGAAGTGAAAATCTATATAATGTTATCCAAAAACAATTTTTTTCAAAGGCTTTATATAATAAAAGCCTTTATATATGGCCATATATCTCACAAATGCTTCATTTTTCTCACCCACTTGTCTTTATTTTATTCCCTCTTTTTGTTCACGTAATTTTAAAATTCCTTGTTTATTGTAGCTGCTGGTTTAGGTCAGAGGATATAGGCACAATATATTTTTGTGAATAACTATTCCAAATTCTACTGCTGGAAATAAAATCCTGTGCAAGAAACAGTTTATACCAGGACTTGGCAAACCACAGTCCTTGGACCAGATCCAACCCACCTAAGGTTTTTACATTTTTAGCAGTCTAAAAAAATCAAAGAATCAGATTTCATGACACAAGAATATTACATGAAATACAGATTTCAGTGTCCATAAATAAAATTTGGGGGAATAATTGTGGTTGCTTATATATGGCCTATATAAAGACAGGCCTAAATTATAAGAGGAGCCATCTTAGGCAAAAATCTTCACTCTCTGACTTTATAGAAAAAGTTTGCTGACCTAGTCTATGTCTCTGTTATCATTTTCTTTTACTTGGAAAATCTGCTCTGCCTTAAGGAAAGAAATGTTTAGAAAAAAACATTTCTAACATCCTTAGAGAAGGAAAAAAAATGTTTAAAGTCAACTTTCAAAAGAAGTGTCCAAATATACCAAATTGTTTTCTGATTTTGTCTAAGTTGAATTTTTATCCTTATATAATAATACAGGTAGGCTTCCCTGGTGTCTCAGTGATAACAAATCCACCTGCCAAGGCAGGAGATGCAGATTCGATCCCTGGGTCAGCAAGATCCTCTGGAGAAGGAAATTGTAACTCCAGTATTCTTGCCTAGGAAATCCAAAGGACTGAGGAGCCTGTAGGGCTACTGTCCAGGGGGTTTCAAAAAATGCTGGACACAGCTTAGTGACTAAACAGCAACAATAACACAGGAAAAAAAATTCACAGATAAACATCTACAATAAGAATCTGATAAACTAGTTATTCATAATTATTCATTTTTCTCTTTCCATTTTTGTATAATAGAAAGTTGATGTCATTAAATAAAATTAATAATTTGGTTATCTTTGCTCTCCCTAGTTCTTGTTCACTCAATTGAAATGAGGAAATGCAAAAAGTTTTAAGATGTAATACTTGCTTTTAATGACCTTCAGTCAAGCAAGGAGTGACAACATATGTACATTGAAAGAAAGCTACATAATTTATAATTTGATGTATTTCAAATGTATCATATAAGCAACAAAGTTTTGAGAAAGATGTGCTCCAGCTTTGGGAAATTTCTATTAAAAATTTAGGATTTTTATCTGAATATTTGAGGAAGTAATAGGATTGAAATGGTTAGGGGCAGAAAAGATGAGAGAGAAGAGGATGGAAGCATTCCATGTGAAGAGGCAAGGTATGGGCAAGAAGGCCTACTGGCGGGAAAATATGAGATATTTCAAGAGATAATAAGTACTTTTGCTGCATAGGAATTCATGGAAGCAGGAATGTCAGACTCAAATACCTATAGGTAACAAACTGGTAAGATAAATCTTCAAGTGGCTAGGTGGGAACTACAAAAAACTGGGGAGTGCCTGGCTGAACTAAGGATCCCGAGAGTTGAACATACCCCTAGCTGGTCCAAGTCTTTTAATGCAATTTCCAGAAGGAGAAGGCAGAAGTTAGGTCCACAAAACAGGATGTTCTCAGCCCCAGCTAAGGGTTCTCCTCACCCATCAGCATGATCTCAGGCCAGAGAAACACAGCTTACAAGCAACATCCAGCTCCCAAACTGAAGCATAGGTGGGGGAAAACAAACTGATCCCTTTAGGTGGAAAGACAGTTCACTCACACTCTGTCAGAGTAAATAAGAGGTCAAGACATAGCTGCCTATGTTAAACATCATCAGTGTTAAATGGAAACTGCCTGCCAACCACACAAATACAGTGCACTCCAATAAAAGAGCAGGAGAAAGGAATAATGAAAGGTGACATTCAAAAGACAGATGAAATCTAATAATAAAATAGCTGAGCAAAAGCCAGAGAAGTATATTCCATGGGTGAACTTTGTGTTGTGGAAGAATTTAAAACAAAAACACAAACTCCATGAGCAAGAACTTGAAAAGGGGTGGGTGATAAAGCAACAGCTTGAGATGAGAGACTGCCAAGGGAAAAAATTAAGAAGCCAAATGTATGACTCTTCATCCTGCTGACCACACCCACTGTATTGCTGATCCTGGTCACTGTGCCGATTGTCTTGCTGTATCTCACGGTGCACACTGTTGTTGAACCCAGGATAGGCAAAGCGCCAGCCCAGAGGCTGGAAGCAGACTCCAGGAGCCGGAGGAACCGCAGACACGTTTATTCTCTGCGGGCTGGCACAGCGGCGGCAGCAGCAGCAGCAGCGTAACATAACCTAACACAATACAGCTTCTCTCCTGGCTGGTGCAGCGGCCGAGGCAGTAGACACAGTGTACCCTCCGCTCGCAGCTGACCCAGCGGACACAGCCGTGCCACAGCAGTAAGGCTGCTGCTTTCTAGGTGGAGCTCATACCGGCATACCGCACAAACTATCCCGTGACCACGCAAGCAACTCGTGCCGGGCGTGCACCGTGCTGTGAGTGAGCTCAGCTGTTATATAACCCCGTGACATGCATGCACCGTGCTATAAGTGAGCTCAGCTGTTACGTAGTCATTGTTTACAAAACGTGGAGCAAGAGAGCCTGACCACGCCATCTTGGCTAATTTGCTCTCTCCCTACACCAACTAGCACTGTTACAGAAATAATGGACAAGTTAGAACTTGATTGGAATAAAATATATCTAGTTAAAAATTTAATTAATGGCATAGCGGGAATACTTGGGATAATTACAGTGAATTCAGCCAAAATAGAAGACGAAAACAAGTTAAAATATGATGAAAGATATAGAGTGTAAGAATGATCAAAATAATTGTTGCTCCTCAAGTAGAGAAACCAACAAATACAACAACAACAAAAATGTTTTCAGAGGTTTAATATAGGAAAATTTCTTGAGATGAATATACAGGAAAGACTAGCACAGACCTGTTAATGTTAAGTCCTACCTTTGTCAAATTGCTAAATTTAAAGGATTAAGAATTAATTCTCTCTGGGTCATCCCGGTGCACCAGCCCTGAGCACCCTGTATCAAGCATCAAACCTGGGCTGGCGATTGATTTCACATATGATAATTTACATGTTTCAATGCCGTTCTTCCATATCATCCCACCCTTGCCCTCTCCCAGAGAGATGCAATCAAGAGGGAGGTGGGAGGGGAGTTATGGAAGGGGAACACATGTATACCCATGGCAGATTCATATCAATGTATGGCAAAACCAACACGATAATGTAAAGAAAATAAATAAATAAATAAAATTTTTTAAAAATTTAAAAAATTAAAATTAAAAAAGAAAGAATTAATTCTTTGGGCCATCAGGAAGGAAAAACAACTCACAAAGATGAGAACAAAGACTGCTTCAGATTTCTCCTATCAATACCTGTGCTAGAGGTTGGAAAAATTTTAACAACATTCTGAGGTAGAGAAAGTATTCTTCCTTGCGAAGACCCAGACTACTGTTACACAAATTTTTGTTCAATTTAAAGTCAAGAGGTATACATTCTCAAATGTGAGAGAATTCCAGAAAGTGGAGACTATCCCTGAATTGTTCTTGCAAAGGGGACAATAAAATACCTACAACCAAAGCATGAGTTAGATGGAAGATACTTAGAGGAAGAAATCATTGTAAAAAAAAAAACCGAAAAACCTGATATTGATATTGATCAACATATACAAAGACTAAAACTAAAAACTGAGGAACCATGATTGTAGAAAAAACAAATATCATCAATCACAAAAATTAGGGGTTTGGGACTTCCCTGACAGTCCCATGGTTAAGACTCTGCACTTCCAATGCAGGAGGCATGGATTCCATCTCTGGTTAGGGAACTAGATCCCACATGCCTCAAGGTGTAGCCAAAAACAAAAACAAGAGGTTTGAAGACTGGAACATTGAAAGAAGTGTGAGGGTACAAATCACATGAACAGTCATAGGAAGAAGTCAATGGTAAACTACTCTCTCCTCGAAGGCTTTCACAGAGAAGACAATGGCACCCCACTCCAGTACTCTTGCCTGGAGCATCCTATGGATGGAGGAGCCTGGTGGGCTGCAGTCCATGGGGTTGCTAAGGGTCGGACATGGCTGAGCGATTTCACTTTCCCTTTTCATTTTCATGCATTGGAGAAGGAAATGGCAACCCATTCCAGTGTTCTTGCCTGGAGACTCCCAGGGATGGGGGAGCCTGGTGGGCTGCCATCTATGGGGTCGCACAGAGTCGGACACGACTGAAGCGACTTAGCAGCAGCAGCAGCAAAGCCTTTCAAAAGCTCACCATTTCACTCTGGGCTCAGGAAAAAAACAAATTTCTTGGCATGTTTACCAAGTCCTGCTACCCCTGAACCTCCTATCTTAGTACTGCTCCAGTCTTTTGGCCATCTTATCTTTTTTGTTTGTAAACTTGTTCTGTTAGAGTTTCCAGAGAAGCAAAACTGATTATGGAAACTGTGAGTCCAAAAATTTCAAGGAGGGCCAGTAGGCTAGAATGCTAGGGAAGAGCTGATGTTGCAGGTGAAGTCTGAAGGCCACCTGCTGCAGAGTTGCCTCTTGCCTGGGGGAGGTCAGCAACTGACCGGGTGACTGTGGACCAGCCAAGTTGACACATAAGATCAACCATCACACCTGCCTTAGTATTTTGTCACTAACTGCCTCCTCCACCTGGAACATTGGTCAGACCCCAGCTATGAGACCTATTCTGATCATACTGTTGTTAAAATAGCAACAGCTTCCGACTCCCATTCTTGAATCCTTTTAGCCTGCTCTGATTTTCCCACTGTGTTTCTTTTCGTCCCACTCTACAACACACTCCAAAATGTATTCAGCTGTTGTGCTTATTGTTTATTTTTTTCACTTGACCTTTTGTTACCAAACCAATTCAGTAAAGCCAATCTATTGGCTTTAGTGAAGCCAGTCGAGGTTGTGGTGAAGAAAAGGGCAGCATTTATTATAGCCGCCAAGCAAGGAGTCCAGGCAGACAGCTAATGCTCAAAAGCCCCAAACTCCCTGGTGGATTTCAGGGAAGCATTTTTAAAGGTGAGGGGAGGGAGAGAGTCATGGAGTGGGCGCCCAACTCTACACAATTCTCTGCTTTACAGGGAGGTAGTAGAGGGGTATCACAGGTTCACGTCATCAATCCTCAGGCACCAGCGGTCTGGGGAATATATGTTCACGGTCATCAGGCAATATAGCTTTCTGGCAGAGGTCTCAGTATCTGCAAAACAACTCAGGAGTGTACATCAGACCTTATGTCCCTCAGGTTGGAACAAAGATTCCATGACTGCTATATGGCTGCTCTATTGTTTAAACTGTTACCAGTTTTCCTAGCCCAATTGCTAATTTTTGTACTGTTCACATTCTTTCAGTCACTAATTCTTGAGCCAGGATTTTGTGACTCAGGGGAGGCCTGGAGACTAAAGCTTTTTTACAACCTACAGGCAGGCAGAGGACACTGAGGAGCAGGGATCTGTCCTGAGAAGGCCCATAGCATCCTACTTGGTTATACTTGCCCTCAGGTAACTCTGTGAAGTTAAGAGGTGGGCCTCTCAGGTGGCACAGTGGTAAAGAATCTGCCTGCCAGTCCAGGAGACACAGATGATGCAGCTTTGATCCCTGGGTTGGGAAGATGCCCTGGAATAGGCAATGGCAACCCACCCAAGTATTCTTATCTGGAAAACTCCAAGTACTCTTATCTGGACAAGAGGAGCCTGGCAGGCTACAGTCCATGGGGTCACAAAAGAGTCGGACAAAATTTAGTGACTAAACAACAAAATTTTATAGAGATGAAGAGATCCTTTTATTTAAAATATACATTGATCACCCAGTGAAACACTGCTTATTATTGGATAGTGGAATTTTTCATTCATTACTTTTTCTTTGTACTTTTCCTCACTGCTTACTATTAAAAATTATTTTTGATCAACAACAGTAGAGGGCTTCTCTGGTGGCTCAGAGGTAAAGAATCTACCTTCCAGTGTAGGAGACATGGGTTCAATTCCCAATCCAAGAAGATCCCACATGCTGAGGAGCAACTAAGTCCGTGTGCCCCAACAACTGAGCCTGTGCCCTAGGGCGCAGGAGCTGCAACTACGGAGCCCACGTGCCATAACTGCTGAGTCCTGTGCCCTAGGGCCTGAGCTCTGCAACAAGAGAAGCCACAGCAATGCGAAGCCCGAGCACCACCAGAGGGTAGCCCCCGCTTGCTGCAACTAGGGAAAAGCCTGCACAGCAACAAAGATCCAGAACAATCAAAATAAACAAGATTATTTTTTTAAAGTGCAAGAAACTTAAAAAAAGTGAAGTAAATTTTTTTAAAACTCAATAATAGAAAAACTAGCATGTAATGCCGCCGGAGAAGGCAATGGCAACCCACTCCAGGACTCTTGCCTGGAAAATCCCATGGACAGAGGAGCCTGGTAGGCTGCAGTCCATGGGGTCGCTGGAAGCTGGACACGACTGAGCGACTTCACTTTCACTTTCATGCATTGGAGAAGGAAATGGCAACCCACTCCAGTGTTCTTGCCTGGGGAATCCCAGGGACGGGGGAGCCTGGTGGGCTGCGGTCTATGGGGTCGCACAGAGTCGGACACGACTGAAGTGATAGCAGCAGCAGCATGCATGCATGCATGCACACTTACTATGAGCTAGAACTTCTGGGATTAGAATTTCATACCTTACTCTCAATCCTCACAGTAACTCATGAGATGAGTGTGGCTAATGTTTTATTATTAGAATTTTGCCTCCTACCACTTAAATATATTATAGTAGTAAAAGTCAGAGTTCTACAAGGTGTACTGTGAGAAGAGTCTTGTCTTCCCACATACATTTCTAATTTTTTCACTTCCCAGGAGATGCCATTTTAAATTATTATAGCTGTTTCTATTAGTATTTACCTTGTATTTCTTTCCCTCTCAAACATGCTTATATAGCTAATTCTTAATTTTCAGTTTTAGGTGCTATCTCTTTAATTTCTGCCGTGGAAGATGAATATCTTTAAAGCTGCTACCACTTTAACAATGCATATAACTTTGTTAGGTCAATATTCTGTGTAATATTATGTCCATGCAAATATAATTCACAGATAAGCCATGAGTATTATCTTTCTGGTATAACTTGTTCTTTTCTCTAAAGTTAATAACTGGGCTTTTCCTTACACTGACTTTCAACTAAGGGTACCTACCACCTCCAACTGTAGCTTTTCTGCAGTTCTGCAGTGTGAAGCAACTTGCTTCTTGGCTTCCCTGACTTCATAGGTTTTACTTTCTTGCTTCTGCAAGAACAATTAACACTGGTCTGTTTGCTTCCAGCCTCCAGAATTTTAACCTAATTTTTGTTTCTTGATTTTTTTTTTTCCCTTGTAGATTTGGGGCTATGTTAAATAGTATTTAGGAGAGAGTAATGGTAAAGGAATGTGTTCAGTCCACTCTTTAATGAAACTATATTGCTGAATATTTTAAATATAATGAGTTGTATATCATTTTTGTGAAGAAAATATGTTTTATGAATAAAAACCTATTTAGTTGAAAATAAAAAATAGTCCCTGACATCCTTCTATAATTCTATCAACGTTAGGTCAAGTTTCTCATGTGTCATGTCATGGGACACCCCTGTGAACCGGTCTCCTCTCTGCATGTCCTCACCTACCACCTCAGCAGGGCCCCTGGAGAAGAGACCACGGGCCAGGATATTTCAGGTTACCCTGCATATTGTTTCTGTAAGACAGGAACCACAGCACTTATCTCATTGAATATGCTTTATCAGATCAGGTCAAGGAATCTATGCTACATTATGGAAAGAGACCTTTTTAGAAAAAGGCTTTCTATAGAAACAACAAAGTGTTGTCAGCTGGGTAACTTACCTTAAGGCTTACATAGATGGCAGCGTTTCCAGTTCTCTGTACTGACCTAAGTGTCTCATCGCTCACTGTGCGTTAAGTTGAATGGCCGGTTTCCCACCCACGATGTCAAAACAAAGGCAGCTTAAAAGGAGAAGAAAAGGGTTTTGAAACCGAAGAGTCTTAAATGTCATGACGTAAGCCAGAAAGAAAAACACCAATACAGCATATTAACGCATATATATGGAATTTAGAAAGATGGTAACGAGAACCCTGTGTGTGAGACAGAAAAAGAGACACAGGTGTACAGAACAGTCTTTTGGACTCTGTGGGAGAGGGCGAGGGTGGGATGATTTGGGAGAATGGCATTGAAACATGTAAATTATCATATGTGAAACAGATCGCCAGTCCAGGTTTGATGCATGAGACAGGGAGCTTGGGGCTGGTGCACTGGGATGACCCAGAGGGATGGGATGGGGAGGGAGGTGGGAGGGGGGTTCAAGATGGGGAACACATGTACACCCATGGTGGATTCCTGTCAATGTATGGCAAAACCAATACAGTATTGTAAAGTAAAAATTAAAAAAGAAGTAAAAAATACTATGAACAAAAAGACTTGGAAGACAAGTGCTTAGGAACCAAAAAGAAAATAAAATCAGTTATTTGCATAGTATTGCCATGAATCTACACACATTTTAAATGTATTCAAATATTTTGTATTTCACAGTAAAGTATTTTTGTTATTCAAAAAAATAAATAAATAAACACTATGGGTCACGACCAAAAAAAAAGTTTCAATGTATGTCCTTACCTACCTCACAGAAGCAGAGATTCAAAAGGTGAACCCTTTTCTTCTTCAACATTTTGAATGAATCTAAAAGAGCCAGTAAAATGCTTAATTCTTAAAGCATAAAAGCTGTTATTTAGCCATAAAACAACTTTACTGCTAATTAAACATTTGTGATTATAATATGACGAACAAGAAGGACATGGAAACTAAGATTTCCATGGATTTCTATGCCAATGTAAACCCTGCACCCAGAAAGCATGCTAGATACAATTGTGTTGTTGATTCTTGAAATCTTGCACAATAATCTCAATTGCACCATGACAATATCTCTAATATACAAACTCCACCTCAAATGAAAAACTTTCTGAGGAGAAAATTATACATTGCATTGTTTGCTGGGAAAAGCCTATAACCACAATGAAAATGAGCCTGCCGCTAAGAAAAAATTAGAACACTCATGACTTAAGAGGTTTTCCTTGGTGGGTCAGATGGTAAAGAATCTGCCTGCAGTGCAGGAGTCCAGGGTTTGATTCCTGGGTTGGGAAGATCCCCTAGAGACAGGAATGGTTACCCACTCCAGTATTCTTGCCTGGAAAATTTCATGGACAGAGAAGCCAGGAGGGCTAAAGTCCATGGAGTCGCCAAGTCAGATACAACTGAGCGACTAACACTTTGGACACTTGCATGAGTTAAGAAGGCAAATATTATCAAACAGATCTTTCAAGCTGGTATCCTTGAACCCTTGGGGACCTTAAATACAGGTCTTTAAATTTTCATATTTTTGGGCTTCCCTGGTGGCTCAGTAGTAAAGAATCCACTTGCCAATGCAGGAGACAAGAGTTTGATCCCTGGTCCAGAAAGATCCCACTTGCTAAGGAGCAGCTAAGCCTGTTGAGCTTAACTATTGAGCCCTGGAGCCTAAGAGCCACAAATCCTGAAGCCTACATGCCTAGGGTCCATGCTCTGCAACAAGAGAAACCGCCACAGCGAGAAGCCGGCTCACTGCAGCAAGAGAGTTCAAAAATCAATAAATAAGTAAAAATTATTTAAAATTGTTTATATTTTCATTTCAATGATAAACTAAAAATTAATATAAACACTATATGGTTAATATTTTGAAAATATTTACCAGGTTATATTTTTTTTTTCCTAATTAATCTTGTTCTCCAGTACCTTACAATAGTAAGGTATTCATGCTAAGCCACATGGCCCCCCCAGGAAAGAAAGTACAAACTAGAAGAAAATTCTGTAAAATGGAGAGGATATGATAGATGGCAGGCTTCCTAGCTGGCGCTAGTGATAAAGAACCTGCCTGCCAATAGAGGAAAGTAGGAGATGCAGGTCTGAACCCTGGGTCTGGAAGATTCTCTGGAGGAGAGCATGACAGCCCATTCTGGTACTCTTGCCTGGAGAAGCCCATGGACAGAGGAGTCTGGCAGGCTACTTACTTCAAGATTAGGAAGTGAGGCAGAAACCCTCTGGAAAGGGAAGGAGGTGGAAGAAATGAGGCAAGAGGCCAGAAACTGTTGTGTCCTTCTCACTGATGTCCCAAACCTCATTCCTCCTTGTTCTTTACTTCTCCATTCAAATTGCCTCTCCCTGAAACACATTTTTTAGGAGTTCTTTTATGAGTGGTAAATTTAGTCACTTTTGTCTTAAAATACATTGATTTTACCTCATTTAAGCCTTCCAACTGAATAATAATTTAGATGTGGACAGAATTCCAAATGGACAGTTTTGAAACTATTATTCCTCTGAACTTGTTCTGTTGGAGTCTATTGTCATTTTAACAGTTGTTTGCTTTCCGTGTAATTTTTTTTTTTTACATTTTCTGGTTGTTTTAGTATTTTCTTTTTTTAAGTGTTCTGTAATTCCTTACCCTGAGCATTCATGTCTTTCATTAATTCAAGGAAATTTTTGTCATTATCTTTTGAAATATTGCCTCCTTTTCACTCTCCAGTATCTCCTTGGAAATTTCTGTTGGACACTGGATATCTCCTTTCTCTCTTCCATGTGTCTTAAACTTTCTATCCTATTGCCTTAGATTTATATTCTGTATATATTTCCTTAGATCTATATCTTAGGGCATAAAATCTCTATTTAGGGAATTCAGTTTTCAAGTTACAACTATATTTTTCAATTTTTACTTTTAGAAATTCTATTTTTAAAAGCTTGCCTTTTATAGTATCTCATTTCCCTATGCTTTCTATTTTTTTTCTTATCTCTTAAACTATTTTAAACATTTGTATTTTGTAGTGCTATAAGTTGAAGTTTGAAGAGGGAAAGTTTTGACAGTGTTTCAACCTGCTGTTTATTGAACCTGATAACTTTCACAAATGGTGAGTTGTTTCCTCTTTCATTTCATAATTTTAAAAATTAGGGTTTATCTTCAGTGGTGATATTTTTTGGTGAAGACTTGGATTTGGAAGTACCCTCCAAAGTAGTTTATTTGTTCATTTAATTTTTGCTTTTTCCAGACTATTGAGTGGTACCGCAAATGGGGACAAGTTTTTACATTCAGTTCAGTTCAGTCACTCAGTTATGTCCGACTCTTTGCTACCCCATAGACTGCAGTTTTTACATTAACTTTTCCATTTGAGGAGTGGAGGCAAGGCAGGTTTCCCTAGACTATGCTGGAAGTTCCAAATCTATACATGGAGTAAACTTGAGATTTTTGATTTCTTGTTTATTTTGTTCATACCTGAAGACCTAGGCATTGACAGACAATTCCCTGTGAGTCTCCCTGAGACAGTGGGGAGTTTTTCTAGTCCTTTCACAGAGATACATCCTTTTCAGTGGCCCTACCTAGGTTTAAAATCCATGTCTCTAAATATTAGAGTTAATTGCTAAGTCTGAAAATTACTTCTGCTCACCAGGACCACTGCAGACAGAGCTGTGGATTCAAATAGCTCAAATAGCTGTGTATTCAAGCTCATGTTCAAATAGCTCATTCAATTAAACTCATGCTTAATTCTTTTACCAGAGTCAAACTTCTTTTTATGGAATGATAAAATTAAAAGACATTTCATAGAAAAACAACTTTGGTTTCATAGAAAAGTCAATCCATTGAGACTCTCATTTGTTTGTATGAAAATAATGTGCTGCAGAGGAGTTATGAGCTAAATTCTTAAGTTGTTATGGGCCAATGAGAGAAAAAAACATGGGAAACAAATATAATACATCAATGATAGGTTCAATCCAAGTGGAAGCTTATTGTTTAAGTGAGGTAAAGTTTTACAAGTAGTGCAAATAGAGACAAGTGGTAGAAGAATTGAACTGAGTCATCACACAGCAAATACTATAGAGTGCATGTCATCATAAAACAGCAGTTGTGTTACATAAATTCCATCTTCTTACATAGATGCTTTCAAGAGTTCAGGACCATTAAGTGTAGTGGTAATATGCAATGAAAAAAATTTAAAACAGTGATTTTTATTCCTTAGTATTGTATTAAGGGAAAATACTATTTAATTGAATGTTTCCTTTAATTGTTGCTCATGTAGTTTAATAACGCTACATGACTCAGAGGTTTATGCTTAGCTTTATGTTTGTACATGTTTAAGTGACCTTTAAATAAAGACACTTGAAGTCATCATTGAGGATCCAAGTAAGAAACAGTGATGTATCAAATTGGACTCTGGAGTGGGAGACAGAATTCCTGCGTGCAAGCTTGGGTTTTCTGTTAGGCTGAACCATATGAAATTGACATATGGGTTTTTTTTTTTAACTTACAAAAATTGCAATGACACACAGTAGCTTTTTAACATTGAAGAAGAAATCTAGCCTCTTTGAGTACCCTATTTCTCATCTATATAATAGAGAAAAATAGATCTGATTTGCCTCAAAAAGTAGTTGTTTATATTTTGGAATAGGATTTCTTTTACAGTTTCATATAGATCAAGTGACTTATTCCCCTTTAAGGATATGTTCCAAGGAATCTGAGGCTTTTCTAATTAGACAATTGCTCTGTTTCCTCTGAACAAGTGAGATGTCTTGGTACCCACAACCACTAGGCAACAGAGGAGAGGAGAACGAACTGAAAGTGGGACTTTCCCAACAAGAGTGGAGGCTCCAGCTCCTCCCCACTGCAAACCTCCAAGACAGCTTTTCCAGGCTTCCAAGTTTCTGCTCCTCTTCTTAACTCATTACTGGACTAAATGTTTCTATCATCATTATAAATGCCACTGTGGTGGTGGTGGATTAGTCTCTATGTCCAACCTCAAGGACTGTAGCCCACCAGACTCCTCTGTCCACTGGATTTCCCAGGCAAGAATACAGGAATGAGTGCCATTTCCTTCTTCAGGGGACCTTCCAACTCAGGTAGCAAACTTGGGTCTCCTGCTCTGTAGGCAGATTCTTTACAGACTGAGCTACCAAACGCCACTCTAATGAAAGCCAAAATATTAGTATTACAAAGTGCAAGAAAAGCAAGACAGGTACCCACATGGAAAGACCACAAAGATCCAGCCCACTTTTGGTCAGAGAGAGTGAAGCTGACACTTACACTATCACTATCTCCAGGATAAACTAATTTTTAATAATAATGACTATCATTTTTATAAGCAACTGATGTATTTGTAAGATCTTAATTTTGTGGAAAAGGAAGACAGTCTGTGCTCAATAGAAAATAAAAATGGACAGATAACAAGAGGTTATCAGACAAGATTCCTAAATATTGGATGCAAATTGCAAGGATTTGGGATGAAAAATCATACATCTGCATATATGCACAGATATACAAGATCTATACATAAAGACATAGACATAAATGTAAAAATTATATAAACTTTGACAGAGCAAAGGCAAAGAAAATGTTTACAGACACACAGTGGAGGGAATGATAAGGGATATCTGAACATGAGGAATTAAGAATTACCAGATGAGGTTAGCTTGTCATTTTCAGTATACATTTATATCTGTGGCCAGGATGACACCAGATTCAGATCTAAAGTTGAGGTGTAAGGATAATAATAATATCTCAAGCACCAACTTTGGACAGCCAAGAGAAATAGAGAGTATGAAATGAGGAGATTTCACTAGGGGCTGCTAGGGACATGAATCATATTTACCACAAGAAGATGACTACTATTTGTGATGCTATCAATTTTATCTATATACGGTGAGAGGGAACTAAAGAGTAGACAAGAGAACAGAGTATAGTTATCTTTAAAAATTCAAGTCCTTTTATAAAGTTTTTCTGTTTAATTCTGGATAAAACTAGAGTTACAAGAATGAGATTTCCAGATTTCCCAGAAACTACAGTGAAAACTAAATGTGATTATTTCTCTTGTGAAGGCTATATAATGTGAGTTTTGTTCCATTTAGAATTTGTGTATTTCAGTAGCTAAGTGGAAGCAGCCACAAATGTAGACTTCTGTCTGAGAATATTCTTCTTAGAATATCCCAGGGAAATACATGTGTCTGGCAGAAATATTTCTCAATGTTTTGAGCACCTGTCCCCCTCAAGAATGGATCATAAATTCAGAAAATGAGTGTGTGGGCACACACATGCACACACACAGGCACACACACCACCTCACCTCTAAATCCCTAAGCAAAGGCTTCCTTATTTTGTCTATTCAAACACATCTACATTTTTTTATGGTGGAGAAGGAAAGAATGGCTTTGCTACTTTGCCAGGCAAAAGGGGAACACACTAGCACCTCAAGAACTGTGCCCACATCTGCATTTTTTTAAAGTGTTCTCTTTTTATTTTTATTTTATTAATAACTCTAAAAAACATATACACTGAAAATAAAAACTAAGTCTTCTTCTGCCACATGAACTTATAAGACTGAGGAAAGAGATGGAGTGGGTTATAGGTTGTAGGAGTCTCTGACAGGTTAGACATATCCAAAGCATCATGCTTAAGTGGCTTAGGCTGCTTGTACTTAGAAAGACTGTCTTTTTTTCAATTTTCCCCAAATCTGCCATAAATTCATTAATTACTCACTAATCAAACACAATCCCACGGTTAACTACTGCCTAGATCTACTCTGGTGTACATCTGGTCTGGTGTTAGTAGAGTACATAGACAGGATACAGAGGAAGGGTCTTGGCTCATCTGCGCCTTTGCGAGGTGACTCAGCTTTTCACGCCCACAGGCAGCATCTGCATCCCCTTGACAACAAGGTCACAGTAAAGAGGTCAACCTTCTGCCTCTTTCTGAACCACTGGAGTATTCCTGGATTAGACCTTAGTCATCTTCCTTCTCTTCCCTTTCCTTTCCTCTTCCCTCTATGTCCCTTAGTACCCAAACATGATGACCCATTAACAAGCAACACTCATAGAATATTATCACTAAAGAAACAATGAAGCCCTAGGAGCTATTTAAGGATTTCCTGCTCCCAGATGGGAGAGTATTTTGGTTTATGTCAGTCTTCAGATGTCAATTTAAGAGGGACCTTAATTAACATTGAACTTTCCAAGCTTGCTTATGATAAACCTTCTATTCTGGCCCGTTTTACTTAGCTGTGCTCTTACATTTTCTACTCTTCTGCTGGGTTGCAAAGTCTTCAAGGCCAAGGACTACAGTACTAAGCACTACACTAAGTGGATGCTCATGAAATAGTTAAGGGATAGGACAGAACCGTGCTATTTCTAATTCAGCCTCCAACTTGGGGCACCACCCAGGACCCTGGAATGTGATCGTCCTTTCCAAGCATCATGGTGATGTTGTCCACAGCAAAGGGAAACTGTCTCTCAGGAGAAACCAGAAGGCCTTCTTCTAGTTAGTCAACACACGGAAGACAAGCTGATTCATAAAATCCCAATGAGGCAACCACTAGACAAGTCAAGCAGCAATTGAATCATGAGAGTCATGCCTTAAGCTTGAATGTCCAGACTGTTCTGATCATCAGTTAGAAAATGGGCAACACACCTGAAGTATTAATGAAAAAGATACTGATTTTTTTTATCTAAATACTGTTTATACAAAAATAGATTTTGGTTTTACAACTATGGAAGAAATGAAATGAATCATAAACATTATCTTTAATTTTATAGACATTTAGTATGCAGTCCTAGGAGTTATGTTTATTTACAAGTTAAATACTCACTCAACACATCCTAAATTGTCATGAATAGCTATTTGAAGTGAGGATGGGAGAATACAGCTTTCCCCCCCCAAAAGCCTTTACTATCAAAACTGGTGTGACAGTTACTCTTGAGATAACATGACTTCTGTTATGTGTTAAGCAATATAACTGATAAAGCGTTGTCACAATATAAAAAGAGATTCTTGGCAGCTACTGTGGTTGGTAAATAAAGCTTTCTCTCCCGGTTTTGGCAAGAAAGAAATATGCTACTTCTCTCTCTTAAGCATTTCAGCTTCTGTGTGTATGTCGCCCTTGGCGTGACCAAACTTCCTCTGCCAGCTAACATCCTTAAGAATTTTGGTTTCCTGCAAAGTATCTTCCACACAATGAGTATCCAGTATACATTTGATGAGTGAGTAGATGAGTGAATTAATGCATCTCTCAACTTTGACATAGGCTGGATTTATGGTAGGCCTTCTGTATAATCTCAACCTGCTTGGATGTGATTTCCAAAACCTCTGTCAGAAGCAGTTTCTCCTCATGCCACCTGTTGATCTTGAGAGTTTTCAGATAAGCAACACATCCCTATGGGTATGACCCAGACTAGACTCATGCATTGCACTCCGGTCATCTAGCTCTATAATGATCTAAGCAGTGTAAGCACAGAACACAAACCATAATTCCTCCCTCTCGATTATGGCTGTAATGTTTTTCATTGGTTTTAATTCAGTGGTCACAGAATGTCTGATTGATATGCTTTATAAACGGAAACTTAAAAAGTATGACCCATCAACACAATTAGACCGACATATTCTGTTGTAAGATATTCTGTTAACTTGTTCATACTAAGTCGCTTTAGTCATGTCCAATCCTGTGCGACCCTATGGACTACAGCCCGCCAGGCTCCTTTGTCCATGGGATTCTCCACGCAGGAATACTGGAGTGGGTTGCCATGGCCTCCTCCAGGGGATCTTCCTGGCGCAGTGACCGAACCGGTGCCTCTTACGTCTACCTGCATTGGGAGGCTGGTTCTTTACTGCTAGTACCACCTGGGAAGCCCTGTAGTAATTCATTTGGCATGTTTTGATGGGCATCAGTACAATAGTGAAAACTGACCACAGAAACTTCTTAAATTTTACTATTTACTTAAAATTTACTAACAAAACTCTGAATATGATCATCTTAATCTTCCTGTTACATGGGTAAATATTTTTTAAAGTTTTTAAATCTGGAAATATAAAGACTTTTAAAGTTGATTCTGATAATAACAAGTGCAAGAATTAATAGCCTGACTGCTTTGAAAAACTAGTTCAGAAATTCGTATAATTTGTAAAAACTTTAAGATTTTTTTTCTGTGTACCTCTTGAAATAATAATTGAATAACTTCTCATCATGTCCTTGGGGTGCTCATAAAAAATGATGAGTGGCATAATCATTTTACAATATATACCTATGTCAAATCATTATGTACACCTTTAATTAATACAATGTAAATCAATACAATGTTATACAATGATTGTATCTCAATAAAAGTGGAGAAAAATGAGGGTAGAGTGATTAGTTGACCTTGTTTCTCTGTCAAATGACAGTTTCTCTAATGACAGTCCTGAAGAACCACTACTAATTCAGAATCTTTGAATATGCTCTTTGAAGGCCTCATTGTCCTGGGTCTCTTTAAAGTATCTTATTGGAAGATGGGGAGATATTGCTCCTTCACCAGTGGAAGCAGGGATGCCAAGTAATCTAATGCAGCACTAATCCATGTGTATAACCTAAGGAGTTAGTAGCTGGAATAATTTTATATCTGATTGAGGTTGCCTGGGAAGAACCAACACTACTACTTAATATAGTACACTATAACATTATATATATATATATATATATATAATTTGTGCTAAGTTGCTTCAGTCGTGTCCAACTCTGTGCAATCCTATGGACTGCAGCTCTCCAGGCTCCTCTGTCCACGGGATTCTTCAAGCAAGAATACTTTAGTGGGTTGCCATGCCCTCCTCCAGGGGGTCTTCCCAACCCAGGGATTGAACCCTTGTCTCTTATGTCTCCTGCACTGGCAGGCAGGTTCTTTACCACTGGCATCACCTGGGAAGCTCATATAAGGGATAGAAGTGCATTATTTAATTCTTCCTCACTAGACAAATATAACTTCATTCAACAGTGTCTAATAATGGTGCACTAATACATTTTATTGTTCTGTGTATTGGGAAGAGAAATCCACAACCATACTCAAAAAGAACTTAAAGTCTAAGGTTTGCCAACTTACTTGGTTTGTCTTTTGATGAGTTACTGAATTTCTGTGAGAATCACTTTCCTCCACTTTAAAATGGGAATAATAATATTTATCCTAAAAACACAGTGCCTAGTCCAGATGGAGCTCAATAAATATTTATTCCTTCTTTTAAATTGTAAAATATTTTGACAAGCTCTAGTGAAAATAGAAACAGAGTCAGATTTTGCTCCCACAAAGTCAAAAGTCATTAATACATTTATTAGGTTCATGCATCACATTGTAAAAGAAATAAGAAAGATTTAAAAAGAAGTAGAGAACTTCCCTGGGCTCCCTTGGTGGCTCAGCTGGTAAAGAAGCTGCCTGCAATGCAGGAGATCCCAGTTGGATTCCTGGGTAAGGAAGATCCCCTGGAGAAGGGATAGGCTATCCACTCCATTGCCTGGAGAATCCCCATGGACAGAGGAGCCTGGTGGCTACAGTCCATGGGGTCGCAAAGAGTTGGACATGACTAAGCGACTCAGCACAGCACAGCACAACATGGAACTTCCCTGGCATCCAGTGGTTAAGACTTCTCATTTCCAGTGCAGGGGGGTTGGGTTTGATCACTGGTTGGGTAGCTAAGATCCCACATACATATGGTGTGGCCAAAAAATTTAAAAAAGAATTTTTTTTAAAGAAGTAAATGTCCTAGTCCTAGAGCCACAAAATATTAGTGAAAACAATTTCCCTGGTGGCACAGTAGATAAGAATCCACCTGCCAATGCAGAGGACGTGGTTTCAGTTTCTGGTCCAGGAAAATTCCACATGTCACAGAGCAACTAAACCTGTGGGCACAACTACTGAGCCCGAACTGTAGAGCCTGTTCTCTGCAATGAGAGAAGCCACCACAATGAGAAGCCTGAACACGGCAAGCAAGAAGGCTCCCGCTCGCCACAACTAGAGGAAGCCCACCTAAAAGCAACAAAGACCCAGTGCAGCCAAAAGAAATTTAATTAATTTAAATAAATAAATCAAATGTTCATGAAAACAAACAAGCCTGTGATGTTTAAGAAAAATTCAGTAGAGGAGCAAGAAAATGTAGTGGGAAAAAAGAATAGGTTTTGGAGTTAGAGACAACCAAGGTCACATCCTTGTTCTGCCGCTTAGCTGTGTGACCTTAGGCAAGACACTTAACATCTTTAAGGCTCTTTTCTTAATCGACAGGAAAATGATAATATATTTCATTAGCTCATCCTGTATATTGTGAGACATCCTTTCATGTAACATAAGAAAACGTTGCCAACTATACACAATGCTTTCAAGTAGTAATATAGCAATTTTATTTCAAGCTTATTGAAAAAGTTTATTTAAATTGGGTGATTTTAATCATATGCCACCCTGATACAGAGCTAAAAAGAAAAACTTAGCAAGATAAATTAAAAATATTCTTCAAATTTTATATAATGAGACATTTCTGAATCACCTTTGACTCCAAGTCATAGACGTCTCTTTTTTTCTACACAGTGTTGGCCTCTATGCCATCATGAGCCTTGAAGATGGTTATTTCTTAAAAGATGCCTCCACTGTAGCTTTCAGAATTTTCTTCCAAGTCATGCTTTGGTGACTGTGCCACTTTCATGCCACCAGGACTAACAATCAAGTTTGCTCACAAGCAGGCAACAACAAATAACAACAGTTATTATGCCTGCTGTCTTTCTGATAGTACCTAGGATAACATCAAATAGAACAAAGCTCATGGTTTTTCTGTATTGCTATTTAGGGCTAAATTATTCTCTCTCTCTCTTTTTCAGAGGCTATGCTTGCTTAAAGGGTGATTGGCAGCATCACTGGTTTCTACTCATTAGATGCCAGTATCACCCATGACCCTCATCTCCCACTCCTATCCCTGAGCTGCCACTGTTAAAAATGTCTCCCAACATCGCCAGTGTCCCCTGGGAGGCAAAAACATCCCTAGTTAAGAACCATTTATGTAGGATAACACTAATAAATCAGTTCATAGGTCTTTGTGAGATAACAAGAGCCCAAAAGGACTCGTGTGGATGACTAATTCACACAGGAATAATTCTCAGGGACAGTGGTTACTTGTTTCAGCCTTCAACCCTAGACTCACTTGTTCTCTCTTCTTTCTCTCTGGCACTGAGGATGAAACTTTGGTCTCAAGGGAGCAGCCCTCCAAAATAGAAGTCTTTGCAGTCTCTGTAAAGCACTTCTCTATACCATCAGAGTTACGCCTTGGCCAGTTCTCCTAGCTGCTGGGAAGGAACTGCAGAAAAGCATCGTCCTTCTGTACTCCATGAATGTGCGTTCACCAGTGGGGAAGGGGGCTTTTAAGAAGAACTGAGTTCAATAGTGGTATATTTGAAGCTTTTTCTATTTCCAAAGTATTATTAGCCTATCCTGAATGTCCATTTTGAGAAATCTATAACCACAAAAGTACCTTTGTTTTGCACTACACTGTTGTGATGAGCAGAACCTTGGGAATCTTTAGGAAAATAAAATTTGAACATCACAAAACTTGGTGACAGATACAAACTTTAGTGTGCATAAGTATTCCCTTACAGTGCTTGTTTAAAATGCAGATTCCTTATAAACATCCAATAAAATATTATTCAGTTTGAAAAAAAATAATAAAATTCTGAAAGATGCTATAACCTGAATGAACCTTGAGGACATTATGCTAGTGAAATAAACCAGACACAAAAAGGCAAGTATTTGGGATTTTCCTGGCAGTCCAGTGGTTGGTGCTTTGCCTTCCAATGGAGGAAGTGCGGGTTCTATCCCTGGTTGGAGATGCCTCATGCCTCATGGCCAAAAGATCAAAATATAAAAAAGAAGCAATGTTGTAATAAGTTCAATATATACTTTAAAAATAGTTCATATGAAAAAATATCTTGGAAAAAGACAACTACTATATGATTCCACTTAAATGAGATACCTAGAATAGCCAAACTCATAAAGACAGAAAGTTAAATGGTGCTTGTCAGGGCTGGGGTTAAGTGGAAAGGGAAGTTATTACAGTGTTAAGTTTTGCAAGATGGAAGAGGTTCTGGAAATGGATGGTGGTAATGGTTGCACAACAATGCAAATATTCTTACTGCCCCTGAACTCTACACTTAAAAATAGTTAAAATGATACATTTATGCTATGTGCATTTCACCACAATTTTAAAATAATTTAAAATACTAAATTTAAAAAATCAGGTTCCTGGTTACAACTAGTGATTCTGATTCTGAATGCTCCATAAATTTGCATTTTTAATAAGCAACCCAAGATCTGATTCTGATCTTCAGAATAATCTTCAGATTATTCTTTGAGAAATACTAGTTTATAAAGGAGATAAATATAAGGATGCACTGAGGCCAGTTAGAAATGTATGATTTGCCAGAAATGCCAAAATGTAACTCGGTCAGTAGAGACACGATTAAAAAATTGGTTCATAGGGAGAAAGCTCTGAAAAATATTGGACAGACTTCAAGGGTTACAAAAATGGCTCTATATTTGATCTAAGAGAAGGCAATTCGTAGACACGCATGGGACCTTGTTTGATGTTCCTGTGGGTGGAGGTATGAAAGATTAGTAAAGGGGAGGGATTCTTCACATGCATAAATCACCACTTAGGAAAGTAGATAATTGCTTAGCATTTAGGCAATTATGCATGCAAATTAGAAGAGTATGTGTATATATATATATATATATAAGAGCCAACAAAACAAAGCAAATTGTTAGCACATTCTTGAGCCACCATGCCAGTCACACCATCATTTCCAGCTGCTAAGATGTGAGTACCAGTAATGACATGGTTTCCAACTGTTTGATGCTCTGACAGTCATGTGGGGAGGCAAGAATGTTTCGTTTAGAGAGTATTCTGAAAAAAGAAAAATTATGATGGAGTCTTTTCCGGTTGACTTCATGGTCTCCCCACACAAAACAATATGACATTTAGTAAATACAGGCCTAAGGAAGTTTTTAAACTAGTTCTCATTCTCATTGTTAATATTAAGTGGGAATTCTAGAATTCTTCCTTCTATCTTCCAGTTTTTCCACTTTTCAAGGCATATAAGTAACAAGCATATGATAAAGGAAACAAAGAGATATGAGACTCTTCTTCCCTTTTGAAAAAATCTTATGTTAGTGATATTGTAATTAGCAATGTTTTGTATTTGTGTTGTATTCATCTACTGTCTGGAACAGCTTCTGTTCATTCTTAGATTCATAATTCAAGGTATTTCAGGAGAAGAGCCTCTATTTTTAGAGCTTCTAATCTCTCCTATTTCTCTTGAGCTTTATTTTTTTTTAATTTTCTTTACTTTATTGTGTTGGTTTTGCCATACATTGACATGAATCTGCCATGGGTTTCCATATGCTCCCCCTCCAGAACCCCCCTCCGTCCTCCCTCCCGATTCCCTCTCCCTGGGTCATCCCGGTGAACCAGCCCCAAGCATCAGTCCTGGGCTAGCGATTGATTCCACATATGATAATTAACATGTTTCAATGCCATTCTCCCATATCATCCCGCCCTTGCCCTCTTCCAGAGTCCACGAGACTGTTCTATATATCTGCATTTCTTTTGCTGTCTCGCAGGCAGGGTTCTCGTTACCATCTTTCTAAATTCCATATATGTGTGTTAGTATACTGTATTTTTGTTTTTCCTTCTGGCTTACTTCACTCTGGATAATAGGCTCCAGTTCCATCCACCTGAGTAGAACTGATTCAAATGAATTCTTTTTAATGCTGAGAAATATTCCATTGTGTATATGTACCACAGCTTTCTTATCCATTCGTCAGTTGATGGGCATCTAGGTTGCTTCCATGTCCTGGCTATTGTAAACAATGTGGCAACTCTTGAGCTTTAATATGATAACTCTTAGATGGCCGTAATGAAAAGTCATTATCTAAGATCTTTGTCTGTAAAGTTAAATTGAAATACTCATGTTTTCAATTGTTTATAATTTTAAAAATCAATAAATTTTTATATGAAAAAATTGAACCTAGAGAAGAATGTATGAGTTTAAAAAATAAAAATAATTAAGATACAGTTGCTGCTCCACAAGGTTTACCAAAATAGTTTACCATATAGCTAAGGGAGAAAGGTATGTAAACAAAAAGTACAGTAAAAAATTAATTCCAGGGCTATGGTAAAGGTCTGTATGGGTATAGTGAGGCTTGAGGGAGGGTGTCATCAGGCAGGGATGAATCACAAGGGGAGGCTCAGGAAGTTTTCGTGTGCAAAGTGAGCTGAGTCTTTAAAATGAAACTCTGTTTTTAAAAAGTTTAAAATCATCAAGTTTATAATCTCATCAGAGCTCAAAATTTTAAATATATGAAAAAGTAGTGAATAATTTGGCATTAAATTGTGTGGGACTGATTACTAGATCTCAAAGCTTTTGGAGAAGAAGGGCAGGTAGGTTGGAGAAGGCTCAAACAGAAGGTATAAAGTAAAGTTGAGCCAAGCCTTACGATGAGCTGGATATATATTAACAGTGGAGGAGATGGGGGCACACAGGCAGGGAAAGTGACTAAGCAAAGACGGGACCACAAGGAGACATCTGACTGGAGCACCTTTGGAGGAACAGCAAGATCAGATCAAGATGGGGTTTTAGAAGTGGGCAGTTTGGGAACTGACATGAAACAGATTCCTGATCCAGGAAATCATATACTAAAAGCAACACTTCAAGAAAACAAGTACAGTTTCCATTTTGAAAGTGGACTCCAAAGAGCCTAGGGTGGAATCTGCAGCAGAGAGGCTGCTGCTATCCTCCAAAAGGGAGGAGCTGAGGGCCTGAGAAGGGGCAACAGCAAAGAGCTGGGTAGGGGGGGGACTGTGTCAGTCCCTGCCCTGGGTGGTGAGTAGTTACATTCGGATTTCTCCTCATACTTTTCAGAATGATGCATCAACATACATGTCATCTATAAGATGTTACAGACAATTCTGAACCAACTTTTTGGCCAACTCAATATATATGTCCCTCAACTTTACCTGCACCATCAGAAAAGCCACATAGTTTCTCAAAGGACTGGGGAAGGAAATGGCAACCCCCTCCAGCGTTCTTGCCCGGAGGATCCCGGGCACGAAGGAGCCTAGCGGGCTACAGTCCATAGGGCTGCAAAGAGTCAGACATGACTGAGCGACTTCACTTGCTCAGAGAGTTAGCAATGAGTGCAGCCTGTCCCAGAACCCAGGTTTTTCGGCCCAAATCACTTTAATACAGGGTTTCTCAGCCTCAGCACTATTGACTGAGTTTTGGACCAAATATTTCTCTGTTGTGGGGAGCTGTCTTGTACATTGCAGGGATTTCAGCAGCATCTCTGACCCTATAATGGTTGCCAGCAGTACCCCTTTCCCCAGTTGTGACAATGAAAAATGTCTCCAGACTGTGCCAGATGTCCCTGGGGGCAGCAAAATGGTTGAGAACCACTGCTCTAATATATCATACAGTTCAGTTTTTATAAGAATAACATCTCCTCCTATGCTTTAACTAGGCAGATACTTTCCATTACTTTTGCTTGTAAACCTTCAGCAAGTGCTGCTCAGACCCCAAGTCTTTTGAAACATGTTAATTATCATATGTCTAATCAATCGCCAACCCGGGATTGATGCTCGGGGCTGGTGCAATGAGATTTCCTGGGGGAAGGGAGGAGGGAGGGGGGTTCTGGAGGGGGAGCATATGTAAACCTATGGTGATATCATGTCATTGTTTGGCAAAACTAATAAAAAAAAAGAAAAAAAAAGATGAAAAGAATCTAGACAGCACAGTCACTGCTTTTGTGATCAATTCATTTTGGAAAGGATGGCTAAAATTCATTACCAGTGAAAGTTTCTCTTCCTTGAAGCATCATTTCAAGGTGTCTCACCTTGACACACTAGTTCTGTCTGGAATTGTGGGGATGATTAGCTTGATACTCTTGTCCTAGAAAGTTGTTCTTTTTTTTTTTTTAACTCTCTGAGACCCCATCTCTGTCCCTGTGATCTTGCTCCTGAAGCATGTCCTTCTTATTAACTTCTTTATTTGTGATCCTTATCTTCTTTCTTTATCCTATATATCTTCTTTGTGATCTTTTCTTAAATTCCCAATCCCTTCCAAGTCAGTCTCATTCAACTTAGCTTCATATGATAGCCTTATTTCCTCTAACTTGACTTATATGACCTCTGAAACCCTTATTAACTTTATCAAAATTTCTTATACAATTATGAACTTTGAGTCTTCCTTCCTCTTTAATCAAAAACTGATTTTGTCCTCATGACCAAATTTCCTCTTTGACCAAAGGTGGTAGCCACTTCTTCCCTTTGACCCTGGGGTCTCAGGACCCTCAGGCACTGGCATTCCACTGACCTCTACATCCACTTCCAGACCACTTTTCTGGCTGCCTCTCTTCAGTACCGTCTTCTTTAAAAGTCCTCTTCTGGACATTCATGCTGTCTTCCCTTCTCATCATCTGTAAACCAGGACACTTGCTTATAGAAAAGGGATTGGGCCAGACCTCCTCAGTAGAAAAATCTCTCTCAATTCTAAATTGCAATAATGATATACCTAAAAGAAATACAGAAAATATCAAAAGGTTGGGTCAGATATGAAGGAAGGATGACTTGAAAGGAAAACAGGTTCTCCTTAATCAGCAAAATAATTCATCCCTTCCCCCAATTTAATGCAACAAAAATAACTCCCTACATTAAAAAAGTAGTCTAAACCAGACCAGCTACCAACAGGACATCTTATTTTCTGTCCTAGACCACAAGGCACATCTCAAGTGCATATTTACTTGTACTAATAGCATTGTTATGTTTCCCCAACATCATTCCAGAATTCCAACCACCTTTTCACTTAAATCTCTTAAATCAGTCTTGCTTCTTCTAGAATCAGCCCTTCTTTCTTCCATATCAATCCATAAAGTCTTGCTCCTTATGGTTATTAGGTATTGTTAGGAACAGCTATCTTCACCCACAGGTCGAGATCATATGTGTTCCAGCATTCAGAATCATGTGGAAGGAACAGGCTATAATATCAGACTAGAGTAGGTGTGCCTTGTAAGTATTTACAGCTCCTCTGACTTAAGGCTAATCTGCCGGACTAAACTTAAGCTTCACATTTTGAAAACACCAAGTTAACAATGACATTATGTTTGATACACTGAATTTATATTTGGACCATTCTCTAGACAATTCAGGTGAAGATGGGGAGGTTCACAATTATATCAACATGGACAAATAAAAATTTTTTATTGAGCTGAAATTTATATAACATAAAGTTAACCATTTTAAACTAAATAATTCAGTGACAATTAGTACACACTATGCTGTACAAATACCACCTATGTCTAGTTCTAAAACATTTTTAGCACTCCATTGAAATATGACTTTTAAATCAACCTGGGAAACTATAAATGGTTTGCCCGGTATTTGCAGTAGGCATTCAGTTTCAATTTTCTTTTCTCATCCTACTGGTACCTTGCAACTCAGTTTGTAACATAGGATGGCTTTAGTGAAGTGGGAGTACAAAGATGACAATGAGTAATGGGAGAAACCCCATCTAGCCTAGGTAACCTGCCTCTTTGGAAAACTGCTAGGTAACATAGATCCATATAGAATACACTTCAAAAAGAGAGGTGTAGGATCTTGAGGCAAATAACTGCTTAAAATGACCATAGTGGGATTTTGGAGGAAATTAAACCAAAAAGAGAAACTAAAATTAAGATGTAAAGAACCATGCCTGACTCAATAAATAGTTGTTGAATGAATACATGAAGAAAAATAATCCTAAGTGTATACTAACGCATATATATGGAATTTAGAAAGATGGTAACGAGAACCCTGCCTGCGAGACAGCAAAAGGAATGCAGATGTATAGAACAGATGTATAGAACAGACCCGTGGAAGAGGGCAAGGGCTGGATGATATGGGAGAATGGCATTGAAACATGTTAATTATCATATGTGAAATCAATTGCCAGCCCAGGTTTGATGCTCGGGGCTGGTGTACCGGGATGACCCAGGGAGAGGAAATCGGGAGGGAGGAGGGAGGGGGGTTCTGGAGGGGGAGCATATGTATACCCATGGCAGATTCATGTCAAAACCAACACAATAAAGTAAAGAAAATAAATAAATAAATAAATAAAATTAAAAAAAAATCCTAAGTGAATTAATGAAATAAGTCAGAATGAATGGATGCATGCATGTATTGGAAATGGATGCAGGATGCAAGGAGGCATGTTTCAAGTGAACAATTTGATAAGTCATGAGGAAAAGCATAGTAAATGCTTACTGTGTCCCTGCAGTTGGACCAGCCTTAAAAACGAATAGGAAAGAGATGTAAAGAATCTGTCATTTTGTATTCAAATATTTACTTTGATCTCTTACTGTAGGCAAAAGATCAAAGTTTTCATAGCTTTTGCTGTTATCATATTTGAAAATTTTTAAGTAGGGGGACACTTTATTCTTAGAGAAAACAGTTTCAAGGAAAAAATATTGATTGAATTCCAGTATTTAAGGCCTTTAAAAAGGTCCCAGAAGTAGAATGGCATCTATTATTATATACACTATTGTTTATAACCTTATACTGCTCCTCACGCAGTCATAAATTTACATGACCATTTCTTAGTCAGCCTTGTGATACTAGTCCTAGTTTGTATATTTATTTGTGTGTTGAGTCATTTTTCTCTCCTATGACTGTTAGTTGAAGTATGTTATTAATCTTTTAGAATTGTCTATCCAGAAAAAAATTATCTAGTAAACCCCTTGACTAGAAGAAAATCTAATGTGATACATACCATCATGTGATTATCGGTATTATAACATAGACTTAATTAAAGCACTGGCACATTTTCATGTACACAGTAATTAGTTTAATAGGATTTCACATGACCTAGAAGTTACTCTATTCCAAAAGAGTACTCATTTCAGCTCCATTATACTCAGTTTAGACATTCCAACTCTGGGACAATCAGTATATATGGCATATTTTTATCTATTGCAGGAAAACGCTGTTAACTACAGGAGGTCCTCTATTGCAGACAATTCTTACCCATCCACAGTCTTAGCTAGAGGATTCAGCATGCTTCTTAGCTGTGTTCTTTCAACAGCTCATATTTAGAAGCTTATGTATCATTATCCTGTTTGAAGGTACTTGATAACATTCTACTTGCACAAAGTAACATCCAACTTGTCACTTGACAATTGTCCTAGGCTGTTCAGGCTGTTATAACAAAATACTGAGGGCCCTAAAATAACAGAAATTGACTTCTCACAGTTTTGGAGGCTGGGGAGTCCAAGATCAAGATGTCAACAGATTCTCAGTGTCTAATGAGGACCACTTCTTGGTTCATAGATGCCATCTTCTCTCTGTCCCCACAGAGTGGAAGGTTCCAAGGAGCTCTCTTGGGGTTCTTTCCCTGAGCACTAATCCCATTCATGAGGATCTAATCACCTCCCCACAAATTCCCGTTGGCTATCTGTTTTACATATGGCAATGTAAGTTTCCATGTTACTCTTCCCACACATCTCACCCTCTCCTCCCCTCTCCCCACGTCCATAAGTCTATTCTCTATGTCTGTTTCTCCATTGCTGCCCTGTAAATAAATTCTTCAGTACCATTTTTCTAGATTCCATATATATGTGGTAGAATATGGTATTTATCTTTCTCTTTTTGACTCGCTTCACTCTGTATAATAGGTTCTAGGTTCATCCACCTAATTAGAACTGACTCAAATGCGTTCCTTTTTATGGCTGAGTAATATTCCATTGTGTATATGTACCACAACGTCTTTATCCATTCATTTGTTGATGGACATCTAGATTGCTTCCATGTTCTAGCTATTGTAAATAGTGCTGCAATGAACAATAGAATACATGTGTCTCTTTTAATTTTGGTTTCCTCAGGGTATATGCCTAGGAATGGGGTTGCTGGGTCATATGGTGGTTTTATTCCTAGTAAAACCTAGGATTTTTGAATCAAAAAAGAAAAAAAAATCCAAATATGCTAATAAACTTTCTTTAAAATGTGCAAAAGAAAAAGGCCTTCAGTTTAGTCTGAGCCACTATTTGATTTAAGCATGTATTAATTAACTATAATGATTTGGTTAATTAGAGGTTGCAAGAGGCTATTGTGTAGCAGCTGATGGGGAAAGGAATGCGTAGTTCTCAATCTTGCTCATTTCACTCTGAGTGGACATTTCATCCCCGCTTGGAAGGAACTGAACTCTTGTCTTTTCTGTATTAGAATTTTCCTTTATTCTTTCTGTTTTACTTTCCCCACCTCTCCATGTAATCAAGCTGGGGTTGAATAGAAAAATGTTCTCTTATCTTCTCACCTTTTTTGTATTTTCCAAATTACCTAGCAAGCAATCTCCTGAACTCAAAGAGCAATATCATTTTTGATGGATTAGCACCATGGACACCAACAAATATAAGTCTTTGATTTTGAAGAAGTTGATTATTGAGAACTTTTTTAAAAAATCTACTGAGAGTTAGGATAGCATTATTTCCCCCTGGACTGGCAGTATCAAAGTCTCCATCCCACCATTATTGTGGGTGCTCTCACTTACCCTGATTTATTTACAGATGAGAAGATGCTCTGAGAACAAACAAAAATGATTTATTTTTGAGTTGCCCCTTGATACATGCACAGGATTGTTACAGAAAGAGCACTGTCTTTTAAAAGGAAAACAACCATAATGGAAGTATGCAGAATCACTATTCAGAAGAATTTCCAAAGAATGAATATTGATAAGTGTCAAAACTGGTTACTGATATAAGAAACATCAATAGCCTTATTTTTATGAAACATTTTTAAAGTTCTTGAAGAACCTTCAAAATTAGTTCTTTGATTTCTCTAGATTGTGAAACCACCTTCCACTGAAGCCTTTCAGTAACAATATTTAAAGATTTTATCCAAATATTCATACTGTGATTACCACTGAGTTATGAGTGTGAATATACATGTACACACAGTTATGATTATAACTATAACTATATGCATATGAGAAAGAAATTTAGGATAATATTCAAATGTGGGTAAAAAGTCTTTGAATTATGATAATAAGATTATAAGTCTTTTTATTTTACTACTTTAATGTCTTCTTGCTTTATTTTCAATAAAAAACAATTTTAATCTTATATCATAAATATTTTGAGGTAAGTTCTATCCACAAGTAAGATTTCCTTCATCTTGGAGATAGGAAGAGATGGCATCTGAAAACCCTTTCTTATCCCAGAAGCCAGCCAGGTGGAAAGAGTAATCAGGTGGCAACAGGCCGCCTGTCTGAGGAGCATACTCTGTCTCTGCCTTTATCTCCCTCTGACCTTTCATGTTTCATGTATTATTTCATTAGAGCTAATTAAGTGTTACGCACATCACATACATCATCGCATGTATTTATTTATTTATTTATTTGCTGCTTCAATTTTTTATTTATTTTTTAAATTTTATTTATTTATTTTAATCATCGCATTTAATTCCACAACTTTACAAGGTGGGCATTATTGTTACTCTTATTTTGCAAGATCACATATTTAGCAGACTGTGTAGCCAGAGCCTGAACCAAGGTCTCCCAGCTGATGCCCTGAGAATAAGATTTAAACTCCCTTGCCTTGAACTTTCTTATTATCAGGCCATACCTATCACTCTAACCTTATTTTATGTCCCTTTTCCCTGCTCTCCTCCTCATTCTACTCCCATATTTACTTCAATTAAGAGACATCAGCCAGGGGATGTCAATCACTCTCCTGCCTCAGCATCTCTACACTTGCCTCTGCATGGAAAGCTCTCCTCCCTGATCCTCTCCAAGGTTCGATTTATGTCACCCTTCAGCTCTCCAGTGTGTGTAACTTCAGGTTGGCCCTCCAGAGCACCGCCTCCTCCCCAAAGCTGCTCTTCATCATATCAGCCTGTTCATTTTCTTCATAGTACTTAGCACATTTGCTTACTGTTTCATTTATATGTGTATGTATTGTCTGTCTCTTCTCTCAGAAGAGCAACCTCCATGAGGACAGAGTTCTTGTCTTTGTACCTCTTTGTTTCCAGTACCTGGTGCTGGGCCTGACACAGCAGTTGAACAAATACAGTTAAGCAAATGCTTAACCACTAAGTCACACTACCTGGGGCAGGGAATCTAATACATTATTTCTTACATGAGGAAGACATAGGTTCAGAAAATTTTGTAAATGGCTAATAAGTCTACATTTTACCAATATTTTATTCAAATATAAGCCACTTTGTGGACATCTGTATATTTATTTTCCCAATTCTTCTTCTGAGACTTCAGACTTCAGCTCAAATGGTGCCTCACTCAAGCCTTCCCCGATCATTCTCACTGGAGCCAGGACATCTGTCCATCCATAACCACACTATTATTTTGAATCACTCATCACACTCTCAGTTCAGTTCAGTCACTCAGTCGTGTCCAACTCTTTGTGACCCTATGGACTACAGCACTCCAGGCTTCCCTGCCCATCACCAACTCATGGAGCTTGCTCAAACTCATGTCCATCGAGTCAGTGATGCCATCCAACCATCTCATCCTCTGTTGTCCCCTTCTCCTCCTGCCTTCAATCTTTCCTAAAGTCAGGATCGTTTCCAATGAGTCAGTTCTTTGCACCAAGTGGCCAAAGTATTGGAGCTTCAGCATCAGTCCTTCCAATAACACACTCTGCTGCTGCTGCTGCTAAGTTGCTTCAGTCATGTCCTACTCTGTGTGACCCCATAGACGGCAGCCCACCAGGCTCCCCTGTCCCTGGGATTCTCCAGGCAAGAACACTGGAGTGGGTTGCCACTCCCTTCTCCAATACATGAAAGTGAAGTCACTCAGTCATGTCCGACTCTTCGTGACCCCATGGACTGCAGCATACCAGGCTCCTCCACTCATGGGATTTTCCAGGCAAGAGTACTGGAGTGGGGTGCCATTGCCTTCTCCGGTAACACACTTTATTGTATGGTAATTTGAACATTCTATGCATTGCCCTTCTGTGGAATTGGGATGAAAACTGATTTTTTTTCCAGTCCTGTGGTCACTGCTGGGTTTTCTAAATTTGCTGGTATTTTGAATGCAACACTAACAGAATCATCTTTTAGGATTTGAAATAGCTCACTTGGAATTTCATCACATCCACTAGCTTTGTTCATAGCAATGCTCCCCAAGGCCCACTTGACTTCACACTCCGGATGTCTGGCTCTAGATTAATGACCACACCATCATGGTTAGCTCATTAAGATCTTTTTCATACAGTTCTTCTGTGTATTCTTGCCACCTCTTCTTAATCTCTTCTGTTTCTGTTAGGTCCTTGCTATTTCTCTCCTTTATTGTACACATCTTTGCATGAAATATTTCCTTGGTATATCTAATTTTCTTGAGATCTGTAGTGTTTCCCATTCTACTGATTTCCTATATTCCATTACATTGGTCACTTAAGAAATCTTCTTTAACCATTTTGCCTTCTTGTATTTTTTTTTCCCTTGGAGATGATTTTGGTCACCACCTCTTGTACAATGTTATAAACCTCTGTGCACAGTTCTCCAGGCACTCTGTCTTCCAGATCTAATCCATTGAATCCATTTTTTATCTCTGCTTTATAATCATAAGGGATTTGATTACAATCGTACCTGAATGGCCTAATGGTTTTCCCTACTTTCTTCAATTTGAGCCTGAATTTTTCAATAGGGAGCTGGTTATCTGAGCCACAGTCAGCTCTAGTTCTTGTTCTTTGTTGACTGTATAGAGCTTCTCTGTCTTTGGCTGCAAAGAATATAATCAATCTGATTTCAGTATTGACCATCTGTATAGAGTCATGTATAGAGTCATCTCTTGTGTTGTTGGAAAAGGGTGTTTGATATGACCAGTGCAGTCTCTTGGCAAAACTCTGTTGGCTTTTGCCCTGCTTCATTTTGTAGTCCAAGGTTAAAGTTGCCTGTTACTGGCAGGTATCTCTTGACTTTGATTATGACCAAAATCCTTCAGGCTAAGCTTCTGCAGTATGTGAACCAAGAACTTCCAGATGTACAAGCTGTGTTTAGAAAAGGCAGAGGAACCAGGGATCAAATTGCCAACATCCACTGGCTCATAGAAAAAGCAAGGGAATTCCCCAAAAACATCTACTTCTGCTTCATCAACTACACAAAAACATATGACTGTGGATCAGAACAAACTGGTAAATTCTTCAAGTGATGGGAATAGCAGACCACCTTACCATACAGTTAAGGTCCTGTATGCAGGACGAGAAGCAACAGTTTATACCAGACATGGAGCAATGGACTGGCTCAAAAGGCTGCACATTGTCACCCTGTTATTTAACTTATATGCAGAGTACCTCATGGGAAATGCTGAGCTGGATGACTCATGGGCTGAAATCAAAATTGCCAGGAAAAATACCAACAACCTCAGATATGCAGATGATACCACTCTACTGGCAGAAAGTAGAGAGGCACTAAAGAGCCTCTTAATGAAAGTGAAAAACGAGAGTGAAAAAATTGCTTAAAATTCAACATTCGAAAAACTTAAGATCATGGTATCTCGTCCCGTCACTTTATGGTAAAGAAATGGGGGGAAAGTGGAAGCAGTGACAGATTTTATTTTCTTAGGCTCCAAAAATCACTGCAGACAGTAACTGCAGCCATGAAATTCAAAGACACTTACTTCTTGCAAGAAAAGCTATGACAAACCTAGACAGCATATTAAAAAGTAGAGACATCACTTTGCTAACAAAGGTCTATATAGTCAAAGCTATAGTTTTTCTAGTAGTTGTATATGAGTGTGAGAGTTGGACCATAAAGAAGGCTGAGAGCCAAAGAATTGATGCTTTCGAATTGTGGTGTTGGAGAAGACTCTTGATAATCCCTTAGACAACAAGGAGATTAAACCAGTCAGTCCTTAAGGAAATCAACCCTGAATACTCACTGAATGCTGGACGGATGCTGAAACTGAAGCGTCAATACTGTCACCACCTGAGGCGAAGGGCTGGCTCATTGGAAAAGACCTTGCTGCTGGGAAAGATGGAGGGCAAGAGGGGAAGGGGGGACAGAGGATGAGATGGCATCACTGACTTGGTGGACATGAGTTTGAGCAAGCTCTGGGAGATGATGGGGGAAGGGGAGGCCTGGCATGCTGCAGTTCATGGGGTCACAAAGAGTCAGCATGACTTGGCAACCGAACAACAACAAAAATCACACTCTAAATGTATGTTGATTTGTTTCTTATTTTCCCCCTCTGCTCATTAGAATGTAATGTTCTTGAGGGCAGGAACATCTTTATCTGAACACTGTACATGTAGCTTCTAGAACATTTCTTAACACATACTAGATTTTCCATAAATATTTGTTGAATGAATCAGTACACTGACATGCATTCTAGTTTTAATTCTTAAAGTTTTTAAATGGATTTCTTTTGGGTTCTTTCTAAATAGACAATAGTCATTTTCATTTAGAGTCAATTTTCGTTTCTGAATGTTTTACTTTTTCTTCCTTTATTGCATTTGGCTAGAACTACCAGAATGATGTTATCTAATATAGGTAATAGCAGACACCTTTGATTTGTTTTTGCTTCAGTTACTCACCACGGATTATGACATTGGTATTATTTGGGACAGACATTCTTTACCGCAGCAAGAAAAGAGGCTCCTAATCCTAAGAATAAGGATTTAAAATTTAGTGTAAATAATTAGCTTAGCTCTAACAAAAAGAAATCTTGAAATTTATTAGAGAACTTATGATCATACATTATACTGATACTTCCTTTTAATTCCTAATAAGGTAAACTATGATAATATTAAATTATTCTTGCATCTGGAATAAATTCTACTTAGTCCTTTAATATATTGCTATGTTTTACTGGCATTTTTATTCAGAATTTTTTTCTACTTCTATAGTCACAAGGGAAATTGTCCAGGCTTGTTTTTTTGTTTTGTTTTTTCCTTTGTTGACCTAGATGTCTCAGGCATTGCTATCAGAATCGTAGTAGATCCATAGAATGTCCTGGTTTATGTTTTACCTCTTTTGAGTTTTGGGCAGAGTCGCAGCTGTTTGTACAAATCTCAGAGCCCACTACTCCCCTCCATCGTCCTTCAGGTGGGATGGGAACAGTGAAAGTCCCTTCCACAAGGATGTGGGGTGAGGCAAAATGTTTATGACTAGGATGAATAAGTGTGTGTGTTGCTCCGTGTCTTGATTTGGCAGGTCTTTTGGGTTTTATCACCTAGATTTTGAGACCTAGTTCTCACATATATTGAACTCTGACATGAAAGAAGAGGAAGTTCTTGTCCCTTTGCCTTATAGGATACTTTGGAATCAGGACCACACTTCTGCTATCAGTCCCAGCAGGTCTCGGGGACTTGTTTAAATACTCCAGGAGTTTTTATAAGTTTTGCATTGTGTTTCTATTACCCAAAGAGCCATGATACCACTTTATCCTAGGTAGCTGTACATTGCCATGTAAAGGGATATTATAGAAAACTATTCAATATAGTGCCATACATTAGATATAAATGGAAAGGGGGAATATCAGTTATTTTCAGTTGCTTAGTCGTGTCCGACTCTTTGCGAGCCCATGAACTGCAGCACACCAGGTTTCCCTGTCCGTCACCAACTTTGTGAAAATATAAATATATTTATATTTTCACAATATATAATATATTTTGTGAAAATATATTATATATAATATATATATTTCACAAAATATATTATATATATATATATTTCACAATATATATGACAGGGAATATATAAACATATAAATAAAAACATTAAATATATAGTTGTGACTGATTCACACTGATGTACAGCAGAGACCACTACAACACTGCAAAACATTTATCCTCCAATAAAAATAAATAAATAATATTTTTAAAATAATAGTTGTTGGATTATAGATAATTATACTCTTTTTTCACCTTTCCATACTCTTATATTCTTACATAATGAACAATATTCCTTCTCTTTTCTGTGAAGGAACTTCATGACTGAAATAACTTCCCAGCCTCTCTACCTGATATTCGTTTACTCCTTCTTGGAGTAGAAGGAGAAGCAAATCATCTGGTTAGAAGATGATTGTTGTTGCTGAGCTTCCCTAGTAGCTCAGGGTTTAAAAGAATTTGCCTGCAATGCAGAGGATGTGGGTCCCATCCCTGGAAAGGAAAAACCCCTGGAGGAGAGCATGGCAACCCACTCCAGTATTCTTGCCTGGAGAATTCCAAGGACAGAGAAGCCTGGCAGGCTATGGACCACAGGGTCACAGAGAGTTGGGCATGACTGAGCAACTGAGCACACACAAACACTGTTGTTACTGTTCAGTCACGTCCCACAATTTGCCACCCCATGGACTGCAATGTGCCAGGTTTCCCTGTCCTTCACTGTCTCCTGGAGTTTGCTTGAATTCGTGTTCATTCAGTCAGTGATGCTGTCTAACCTTCTCCTCCTGCCCTCAATCTTTACCAGCATCAGGGCCTTTTCCAATGAGTCGGCCCTCCACATCAAGCGGCCAAAGTATTGAAGCTTCAGCTTCAGTAGTCCAATGAATATTCAAGGTTGATTTCCTTTAGGATGGACTAGTTTGATCTCCTTGCAGTCCAAGGGACTCTCAGAGTCTTCTCCAGCACCACAGTTCAAAAGCATCAGTTCTTTGGCGTTCAGCCTTCTTTGTGGTCCAACTCTCACATCCATAAATGACTACTGGAAAAACCATAGCGTTGACTAGATGGACCTTTGTTGGCAAAGTGATGTCTCTACTTTTTAATATGCTGTCTAGGTTTGTCATGACTTTATTTTTTTTGAATGTTGAGTTTCAAGCCAGCTTTTTCACTCTCCTTTTTCACTTTCATCAATAGGCCCTTTATTTTCTCTTTACTTTCTGCCCGTAATCTCCCAGTAATCTTGATTCCAGCTTGTATTCCTCCAGCCTGGCATTTCACATGATGTACTCTGTTATGACAAATATAGACAGTGTATTAAAAAGCAGAGACATCACTTTGCCAACAAAGGCCCATATAGTCAAAGCTATAGTTTTTCCTGTAGTCATGTATGGATGTGAAAGTTGGACCATAAGGAAAACTGAGTGTGACTGACCGCAAGAAGAGAAGGGGGCAGCAGAGGATGAGATGTTTGGATGGCATCACTGACTCGGTGGGCAAAGGTTTCAACAAACTCAGGGAGATAGTGAAGGACAGGAAAGCCTGGTGTGCTGCAGTTCATGGGGTTGCAGAGAGTCAGATGTGACTTAGATACTGAACAACAACAACTCTGCATATAAGTTAAACAAGTGACAATATGCAGCCTTGACATACTTCTTTCCCAATTTTGAACCAGTCATTTTGCTCCATGTCCCGTTCTAACTTGCTTTTTGACCTGTATACAGGTTTCTCAAAAGACAGTTCATCAATAATGAACTGTCAACAGTTAAGAATTTTCAACAGTTATTGTGATCCACACAGTCAGGGGTTTAGCATAATCAATGAAGCAGAAGTAGTTTTTCCAGAATTCGCTTGTTTTCTCTGTGATACAACAAATGTTGGCAATTTGATCTCTGATTCCTCTGCCTATTCTTCCCTGGCTTCCTGTGGCTCAGATGGTAAAGAATCACCTGCAATAAAGGAGACCTGAGTTGGATCCATGGGTTGGGAAGATTCCCTGGAGGAGAGCATGGCAACCCACTCCAGTATTCTTGCCTGGAGAATCCCCATGGACAGAGGGGCCTGGCAGGCTACGTTCAAGGGGTTGCAAAGAGTCTGACATGACTGAGGAACTAACTAAGCACACAGTTGCCTACTCTAAACCCATTTTGTACATCTGGAAGTTCTTGCTTAATGTACTGTTGAAGCCTACCTTGAAGGATTTTGAGCATTACCTCACTAGCATGTGAATTGAGTGCAATTGTATGGTAGTTTGAACATTCTTTGGCCTTGCCTCTCTTTGGGATTGGATTGAAAACTGACCTTTTCCAGTCCTGTGGCCACTGCTGAGTTTTCCAAATTTGCTGGCATAATGAGTGCAGCACTTTAACAGCATCATCTTTTAGAATTTGCAATAACTCAGCTGGAATTCCATCACCTCCACTAGCTTTGTTTGTAGCAATGCTTCCTAAGGGCCACTTGACTTCACATTCCAGAATGTCTAGCTCTAAATCAGTGACCACGCCATCTTGGTTATCCAGGTCATTAAGACCTTTTTTGTGTAGTTCTGTGTATTCTTGCCACCTCTTCTTAATCTCTTCTGCTTTTCTTTGGCCATTACTGTTTCTGTGCTTATTATGCCCATCTTTGCAGAATGTGTTCCCTTGATATTTCCAGTTTTCTTCAAGAGATCTCTAGTCTTTTCCATTCTACTTCTTTCCTCTATTTCTTTGTATTGTTCATTTAAGACACCTTCTTATCTCTCCTTGCCCTTTGCTGGAACTCTGCATTCAGTTTGGTGTATCTTTCCCTTTCCCCCTTGCCTTTCACTTCTTTTTTCAGCTATTTATAAAGCCTCCTCAGACAAGTACTTTGCATTCTTGCATTTCTTTTTTGTGGGGATGGTTTTGGTCACTGACTCCTATACATTGTTAGGAACCTCTGTCCATAGTTCTTCAGGCAGTCTGTCTATCAGATCTAATCCCTTAAATCTATTTGTCACCTCCAGTGTATAATTATAAAGAATTTGATTTATTCTTATCTGAATGGCTTAGTGGTTTTCCCTACTTTCTTCAATTTAAGCCTGAATTTTTCAATAAGGAGCTGATGATCCAAATCACAGTCAGCTCCAGGTCTTGTTTCTGCTGACTGTATAGAGCTTCTCCATCTTCAGCTTCAAAGAATATAATCAATTTGATTTTGGCATTGACCATTTGTTGACATCCTTGTGCAGAGTCATCTCTTGTGTTGTTGAAAGAGGGCTATGTTGGAAAAGTTTGCTACGAGCAGTGTTCTCTTGGCACAACTCTGCTCGCTTTTGCCCTGCTTCATTTTGTACTCCAAAATTGAACTTGCCTATTATTCTGGGTATCTCTTGACTTCCTACTTTTGCATTCCAATCCCTGATGATGAAAAGGACATCTTGTTGGCTGTTAGTTCTAGAAGGCCTTGCAGGTCTTCAGAGAACCGTTCAGTTTCAACTGCTTCAGGATCAGTGGCTGGGGCATAGACCTGGATTGCTGTGATTTTGAATGGTTTGCCTGAGAAACAAACTGCTATCATTCTGTAATTTTGAGGTTGCATCCAAGTACTACATTTCATACTCTGCTGTTCACTATGAGGACTACTCCATTTCTTCTAAGAGATTCTTATCCACAGTAGTATATATGATGGTCATCTGAGTTAAATTCTCCCATTCCCGTCCATTTTAGTTCACTGATTCCTAAGATCTTGATAGTCACTCTTGTCATCTCCTGCTTGACCATGTCCAATTTACCTTGATTCACTGACCTAACATTCCAGTTTCCTATGCAATATTGTTCTTTACGGGATTGGCCTTTACTTTCACCACCAGACACATTCACAACTGAGCATCATTCCTGCTTTGACCTAGTCACTTCAGTCTTTCTGGAGTTACTAGTACTTGCCCTATGCTCTTCCCCAGTAGCATATTGGAAATCTTCCAACCTGGGTGGCGTATCTTCAGCCTCCTATCTTTTTGTTTTTTCATACTGTTCATGGGATTCTCATGGCAAGAATACTGGAATGGTTTGTCATTCCCTCCTCCAGAGGACCACATTTTGTCAGAACTCTTCACTATAACCCATCTGTCTTGGTGACCCTGCAAAGCAGGGCTCATAGCTTTGTTAAGTTATGCAAGCCCCTTCACCATGACAAGGCTGTGATCCATGAAGGTATGGTAATGTCTAGAATTCCTTGATCCATGCTTTTTGACTCAATGAGACTATTTCATTAGAAAACCTTAAGCATTTGGTGGGCATTCTCCCTACAACCTTCCTAGCACCAATTATATCTGTTCCCCAGCTCCAAATCTCCCTCTGTCACTCTGACTTAAGGACAAGATTTGGAAGTATTGGTACTAGTGAGCCCATGTGGCTGCAGAACTAAGGGGCATTCTTCCATTAACTTGGCAGTAAAAAAAAAAACTGAGATTGTGTTTTATTCTTATTTTCATCTTTCAGTTTTCCTCAACCCCCAATAAATAGTACTTTTGTTGTCAGAGAAAATGTTGCTTTTAAAGTTGTAGGCAGCTCTGTGTGTGAACATTATTAATAGGTACCATTTACTGAACATCAGCCTTGTTACCTGCTTTATGTGTATTTTTGCAGTGATTTTTTTAGATAATCATGTAAGGCTGGATCTATTACTATCTTTGTTTTTATAAAAAACAACAACAACAACAAAAACTAGCATTCAGAGAGTTTAAGCTACTGTTCTAATTTGTATTCTGTAACTGTGTATTCAGGATGAACCAGAAGGGAATTTCCTACCTAGATTTGCAACACAATTCACTGGACAATTAGTACAATGAAAACTGAAATGAACAATTGTGTGAGCTCCTGGTAACTCCCTTCTCAGAGTTTTCCATCTCTTGTTTATTAATAAAGGCCTGTCTGTTGAAAGAGAAGATACCTCTGAGAAAAACCTATCTAAAATCTACAGAGATGATTTTAAATGGCTTACTGCAGGCATGAGTGACTTTAGGTATCAAAAATTCAGAAATCCAAGCAAGTATGTGATCAGTACTTCTCTTGGCTGGATGAAGTGTCAGTGAAGAGAAAAAACAAACAAACAAAACCAAGCCTTCTGCTGGAGATTTGGCCAAGAGATTGGAGAAAACAGGAGACAATGAGAGATTTCAAAAGATCATTGCTACAATGAGAGACTCTAGCTGCTACCATTAAAAAACCAAACTGATCTGCCTCTCTAGCTGAGAGGCAGGGCAGGAGGTTGTCAGGTTTACCAGGTACTAAGGATGAAACAGCTGTTTGGAGCTGGCTGAGCCCATAAAACAACCCCTTGAGAATTACTTTTACTTTACTAAGCACTAAATTTATAGTTCCACAGAAACTGCCTGTATGGTTTCCAAGGCAACTTCAATGCCTTATAAATTTCTCGGTATAAAACTTCAATATAAAAAGTTCTCCATCATATGTCTCTTTGTGCCATAGCCCAGGGCTGAAATGTGCCTGGGTGTTGATGTCCACAGCGGCCATTCAAGGTTCTGAACACAACTCCTGCTCTCCGTCTATCCTCGGCTCTGGCTAGCTTATCTAGTCCCAGGATTTTGGCAATCATCTTTAAGCAGATGACTTCCAAATTTGCTTCTCCAACCCTGTGTCAAGAATTTGCAGCCCCACATTTTTCACTTTTGCTCAGTATCTCCACAGTGATAAATTGCAAGTAGCTCAAATTCTATATGTAAAACTGAACTCCTGATCTTTTTTACAAGCCTTATGGTTCCCCTATAATCAAAAAGACTACTCTCCATTAAGATACTTCTAGAGAAACCTTGCATCATCTTTGTGCCACTTTCGTTCTTAACTTCAATATCTAAGGAGTTACCAAGGCCAACCGTTATCTTTGGGCTCCCATCTTTCTTCCTATCCCCACTTCCACTGCTTAGTTCTGATCTTCCTTCCTCTTTCGTCTGCATCCACATTCCAATCCAACAGGGCCTCTTGCCACCATCCTCCCTCTACTTTTTCTTACCAACTGCTGCCAGAAGCATCATCACAAGGTTCAATTTCAACTTTATCACTGTCATCCTTAAAACCTGCATTGACTACTCATTGCTTGCGCAGTAGGCTCGAGGTTTTTCCGCATGGCATTCATCATCGGGGTTCAGCCTCATGTACTCTATGTCCCATGTCCTACATCAGGGGTTTTTCAACCTTTTCAATTATTGGCCCCCAAGGGGTCTTTTACGGTTTTCTTTTTTCTTAATCTTCCCTCTCATGACATTTTAATGCTATAGCTATACTGTCTGTTTATGAACTGGGTGTGTGTCTGCACTTTATATTTTATTTTATTTTATTTATTTACTTTTTTTTCGAGCTATGAAAAGAGCACTTTTATAGAAGAAAATTCAGTCCAAAGGGAACATAACTTTTAGTGTCAACTCTGACTTGTGAAAATGAAGAGCAAAATGTTCCCTGAACACTGAGAAGATAATTTCCTCTTATCACCAAAGCTTTGTTGCTGTTCCTTCTCTGGTTATCCAATCGTATTTCCATAATGAGTATTAATGCTTGTAGCACTTTATTTATTTTAATTTTCTTTACTTTATTGTGTTGGTTTTGCCATACGACATGAAACCGCCCTGGGTTTACATATGCTCCCCCTCCAGAACCCCCCTCCCTCCTCCCTCTCAACTCCCTCCCCAACCCCCGACATCTTGGTGCACTAGCTCCGAGCATCAATCCTGGGCTGGCGATTGATTTCACATATGTTAATTAATATGTTTCAATGCCATTCTCCCATATCATCCCACCCTTGCTCTCTTCCACAGAGTCCACAAGTCTGTTCTATATATCCGCGTTCCTTTTGCTGTCTCGCATGCAGGGTTCTCGTTACCATCTTTCTAAATTCCATATATATGCGTTAGTATACTGTATTGTTGTTTTTCCTTCTGGCTTACTTCACTCTGGATAATAGGCTCCAGTTCCATCCACCTGAGTAGGACTGATTCAAATGAAATTTTTTTTAATCCTGAGTAGTATTCCATTGTGTATATGTACCACAGCTCTATGACCCACCTCCCAGAATATCGGAAATAAAGCACGAATAAACAAATGGGACCTAATTAAAATTAAAAGCTTCTGCACAACAAAGGAAACTATAAGCAAGGTGAAAAGACAACCTTCAGAATGGGAGAAAATAATAGCCAATGAAGCAACGGACAAACAATTAATCTCAAAAATGTACAAGCAACTCCTGCAGCTCCATTCTAGAAAAATAAACGACCCAATCAAAAAGTGGGTCAAAGAACTCAACAGACATTTCTCCAAAGAAGATATAAAAATGGCTAACAAGCACATGAAAAGATGCTCAACATCACTCATTATCAGAGAAATGCAAATCAAAACCACAATGAGGTATCACTTTACACCAGTCAGAATGGCTGCCATCCAAAAATCTACAAGCAATAAATGCTGGAGAGGATGTGGAGAAAAGGGAACCCTATTACACTGTTGGTGGGAATGCAAACTAGCACAGCCACTATGGAAAACAGTGTGGAGGTTCCTTAAAAAACTGAAAATAGAACTGCCATATGACCCAGCATTCCCACTGCTGGGCATACACACCGAGGAAACCAGAATTGAAAGAGCCACGTGTACCCCAATGTTCATCGCTGCATTGTTTACAATAGCTAGGACATGGAAGCAACCTAGATGCCCATCAACTGACGAATGCACTTTATGTTTTAAAAGTAACATGTTTCTACCCTCTAAGAACCAATTTTTGCTCCACTAGGGACAATATTGTCCCTATTTAGAATGTGTACTCTAACCAAAATACATCATTTACCAATCTCTAAATATGCCCCTGTTTTTGCTAGCTTCCAGATTTTTACTCACGTTTGCCATTAGCCAGAGGAGTTGAGGGACTATGAGAATATTCCTAGAGTCTACTCCTGGTATCCAGTGCACTGCTCCTCTGTCCTGGGATAGAGTCACACATCAGCCCCACTACCCTCCATTTCTTACTGAAATATGACCCTTCATGTTGTAACTCAAATACCATTTCCTCCCCCTGAAGCACTCTGTTGGAACTAACTTCTTCCTTCTGTGCTGTAATAGGACTTACTTTATACATCCATTATGTTCTTCTTTGTGATGGAGTCATTTTTCCATTTGTATGATCTCCTTCACTGTATTATAAACTTTCTAAAGACAAGGATTATCTTCTTCACAGTGTATGCTGTTGTTCAGTTGCTCAGTCATGTACAACTCATTGCAACCCCATGGACTGCAGCAGCATGTCAGGCTTCCCTACTCTTCACTATCTCCTGGAGTCTGCTCAAACTCATATCCATTGTTGAGGATGCCATCCAACCATCTCATCCTCTGTAGCCCTCTTCTTCTCCTGCCCAGCTGGAATTCTATCACTTTCACTAGCTTTGTTCATTAGTAATGTTTCCTAAGGCCCACTTGACTTCACACTCCAGGATGTCTGGCTCTAGGCCAGTGACTACACTATCGTTGTTGTCCAGGTTATTAAGACCTTTTCTATATAGTTATTCTGTATATTCTTGCCACCTCTTCTTAATCTCTTCTGCTTCTGTTAGGTCCTTGCCTTTTCTGTTTTTTATTCTGCCCATCTTTGCATGAAATGTTCCCTTGGTATCTCTAATTTTCTTGAAGAGATTGCTAGTTTTTCTCATTCTATTGTTTTCTTCCATTTCATTCCTCTTAAGCATTGTTTACTTAAGAAGGTCTTTTTCTCTCACCTTGCTATTCTTTGGAACTCTACATTCAGATGGGTATATCTTTCCTTTTCTCCTTTGCCTTTTGCTTCTCTTCTCAGCTATTTGTAAGGCCTCCTAAGACAAACATTTTGCCTTGTTGCATTTTTTTCCCCCTTGGGGATGGTTTTGATCACAGCCTCTGTCCATAGTTCTTTAGGCACTCTATCAGATCTAATCCCTTAAATCTATTTGCCACTTCCACTGTATAATCATAAGGGATATAAGTCATATGTGAATGATAGTTTTCCCTACTTTCAATTGAAGTCAAATTGAAATTCAAATTGACTGCAAATTCAAAATAAGGATCTCCTTATTGCAAAATTCAGTGTATGGTGCTTTGTTATAGTAGATGGAAATCAATCAATGGCTACACCAGGAACAAAGAGCCTACCTGTGTCCACATTTTAAAAGTTCCATAAGTATGCTGAATTAATGAACACACTAAAGAGGAGAAAATATGGACATCATGAACAAGACATATTCCTAAACCATCACTAACACAGAGATTATTTATAAAGGAGTTTTGTGTGTTGTACAACATTGGTGAACTGAATTAGTTCCTGCTTCATAGAAGTAACAAATAGACACCCACGGAAATTTATTTAAATGGTTACCTGCCTAGACATATCTTAAATAACAATGATCAAGGTGAGTAGAGGATCTTGAGGCCAAAACATAAATAACCATTTTGACACGTTTTTGTTACAGATACAAAATCTTTATTATGGTTTTTGCCGTGAAAACGGATGATGCACATGGAAGAAAATTTTAAATGTTAGTAATCATCACCACTACATAAGAAGTGACCAAATTAAGCCTTTGGGGCAATAAAGCTGATCTGATGAAGTTATTGTGTGCAAAGTGAAGCCAAAAGAAACGAAATGTTTTCTGAAAAAGACTTGATAATTTTAAAAATGTATATTTTTGAATATATTTAGAAATTTCCATCATATCTTGGAATAATGCTTTCTAGGGAAAGCTATTTCTGTGGTTTCATGGGATCGCGTTTTACTTTAAGTCAGAGGATTAGATGTTTTAAAGTGGCACTTTTATTACTTCCCTGAAACTGTTTATTAAGAAGATTGTCAAATCTTATAGAAAACTACAAACAGGTGCTTTTTAACCATCCTTTGCGCGTGTCCTCTCCTGAAATACCATCAACGGTTTTGATTTTTCTAAAGTCTGAGAATGACTTTGTGACACAATGAGTTGCAGGTATCCGAGGGGTGGGAGACTCGGCACAGAATTCATTTCCAAGGATAGACTAAATTCAGCCTTGTGGCTGTATAAATTCAACCCTTCTGGGTCTTTGTAAAAGGAATAACCCTTCCGCCCGTTCTAAAGCTCCTAAGCGCAATTCTGTTTCCTATGGGCTCTTTATTAGAAACGAGAATTAGTCGTGAAATTCTCTTTTTCACGCCTACTAGTCAAGTTCAAGTTTTGTGGGCAAACAACAGCAGCCAAAAGAAATACGCTGGAGCCAACACTCAAGCCTCCGCCCCACTTCGGGGCTAAATTATGTGTAGGCTCCTTGGTTAAACACGTCTGAGAGCGGGTGGAGGAGGGGAAGGAGGCGGGCGGACCGGCCGGCCCCTAGGGACGGGATTGGCTCCCTCTCTCCCCCAGCGGCTCGATTTGCATCTCGGTTGGATACGCCGAGGGAACTCTGTCATTAAGGTGTCATCAGAATTAGTCCTGTGGGTGTGGGCTGCTCCCTAGGTTTGTGGTTTTAGATTTTCAAAGGGACGGGCTTCATTGGCTCTGGAATCAAGTACCCGAAACCGGCCTTCTGTAGCTTGAGAAATGTCACTGTGACAGGACAAGCGCCAAGGAGCTGAAGGGCGATGCACGCACAGTAGAGAAAATGACGAAAGTTCCTCAGGGCTTTGACTGCAGTTTCCTAAATGATGAAGAAGCCAGGAAGATCCTTCAGGTGCTGGAAAGAAATGAGGCGCTCCAGAGAGCAGAAAAGGAGAGGATCAGGTACCGAGCTCACTCTCTGCTCCCCCGGGTCCGGTGCACAGGCGAGGGGGCGTCCGCGGTGTCCACCGAGCCCGGCGGGCGCGGGCCTTCCGCGGGGCGCCCAGGCTCGGGGGCGCGCGGCCGGGCAGGGGGGCATCTGACAAAGCTGGGAGGCCTGCCGGTGCTCCTCCCGGACGCCGCCTCCGGGGCAGGCTGGCCGGCGAGCTCGGCCCCCTCCGCGCGGGGCGCGCCTGCCCTCGGCGCGCTTCTCTCCGCGGGGGTCCCGCGCGGCTGCGCGCCCCTGACCGCGACACGTGGGCGGCAGTCACTGCTGGGGGTCCGCCCGAGCGGGGTGGCGGGTCGCTCCGGTGTCCCCCGGGCCGTCTCGGCCGGCGCGGGCCCACGTGGCTGCGGAGCCCTCCGGGTCGTCCACTCGCGCCGCACGCACTCTTGGAGGAGCCTCCCTGTCCACCCACCGGGGCAGTCGGCGAGGCCCGGGGGAGCCGGCACCTCACTGAAAGCCAAGTGCTTCCCGCCTCAAGGGCTGGAGTTCGAGGAACTGGCCAAACGGTGTGGAGTGAACTTAGCTGGGACGGGGAACGCTTGGCGTGGCTAGAATGGCTTGACCCCCTCGTGTGTGGTGCTCTGGGAAGGTGAGTTGCTGCAGACGTTCACCCTTGGCCTTACTGTGCGGTGTTATAGGTGAGGGATTAGTTACCTGGGAATAAAATCCGAAGATAACTGCCGGAGATGTAAAGTATCCAATTTTTTCTGCTGGGGAAGTGTGGGATCGATCCTGGAATGAATTCAAGACTTTCTCATCTGTCCTGGATTAAACCCACCCAAGGCCTTCTCCAGTGGACTGTGGAAGAAAATGCAAAGTATCACTCTCGGACCAGAAAGTGTGGCGTTGGTTGGAATTTAGAAAGCTATTTTGTTTGTGAACAACTTGTTGGGGATCTAAGTTCTGTGTTGCCACTTTCTTCCAGGCATCACACTTACCCACCCACCAATACTCAAACAAAAAACCTCCAAAGATACTCCTCACATAGGGAAACCCTTGCTTTTTAGAAATAATTAGAATACTCTGAGCCCAAAGCCTGTCTTCACCAGATATGGCGAAGCCCACCCCCAAACCCCAGAAATGTCTCCTGTGGGGAGAAATGAATACTTGAAGTGTGTGGATGTGTATTTCATACCATCATAATCTGCCATTAAAAAAACAGGTTCTATCATTTCCGCAAACTGCAGAAGTGTGCCCTCCTGAGCCCAGTATACACACACACACACACACACACACACACAGGTGCTTGTACCCACGTGTGGGCCCATGCAATGTGCACAGGCACACCCAGCCTTGGAAAGGAGAGCTTTAGAACTGCATGCAGTTTGCTTTCAACACACACTCCAAAAGGGCTAAGAAACTGTGGCTGCTCTCAGTGTGTATTCTTGGAAGTGTTTTTTGCTTCTGGAGAGGACTGGACTTCTTAAGTGGACCCAGTATATTTGGGGGGAAAGTGAAGGGAGAATTAGGAAATAATGTGGAGGGTAGCTTCTGTTTAAGATGTTATCAACATCCTGCTAATGTTTCATGAAGTATAGTTTTTAGAAATAGTGATGTCATTTATTTTAAAATTCAAGGAAATTTTGACTTTTTGTATTTGACCTGATGCTTGCCTTGTTGTATTTTCTCTATAGCAGCCCATGGTGCCCGTGGCAGCTGACTTTAGGGGGAAGTGGAATTACACTTGGGTGGCAAAGGCCGTTAGGCTAGGCCTTAGAAGGAAGCCTAAAACACATTTCATGGCACTCATAGCCTAATTGGAGCATCAGCAGAAAAAGCCATAATGCAAAGACAAAATCAATACTGTTAACTACTAAACAAACTTTGAAAAATAATAATAATAAATAATTAAATGACACCATTAAAATAGAAAAATAAGTTAAGGAAAGCAGGCACTTGAGCCCAATGCTTGAGGCAATTATTGCTAGTATTTTAGTTTCCCCTGGTTGATTCCTGAGTCCCAGTGTCAAATACCTGTCCCTGGATAGTGGTCTCCATGGGACTGCTCTGCTAATGAGCTTGCATGCCTGCAGATACTGGCATGCAGAAAAGGCCTGCAGTGACATCTCAACTTGGCTCTTCTGCTCATATTTATATCATCATATTTTCCTAATCAAAAGTCAAGATACGTGACATATAAATCAAGGGTGTTATTCGGGAGAAAGTACAACAGTCCCAAGAGATGTTCAGAGGCCTTTTGAACAATACTGAGAAACAGTCTCCAGATCTCTTGACCAGGACAAAAAGAGAAGGGGTTAAATGAGGAAGCTTGGGATGTTTGCTGGTTGAAGCCTATCTATGTTAGCCTTGAGCTGTCTGCAAGACAACTAGAAGTATCCTACAGTTAGAAATATAGAACTGCAGTATCATGCAAAGCCAGAGGTATCCAGAGGTAGATGTTATAATGGAGTTCACTGCGCAGGAGATTGTAGCCCCACCTATAGAAGTGAGCTTCCCCTGATCTTCCTTCATTGGTACCAGAACTCTCTGATTCCACCTTACTGGGGAAATATTTGCATTAAATATTATAATGTTTCAAATATATGAAGAGTTTATTCAAACTTTTAAGAAAACACCAAGATTCAACTTGTTCAATAGGCAAAACATAGAAATAAGTCATTTATACTACTGTTTGGAACATATCCAAACAGTAAACAAAACATATGGGAAAATGTTCACCCTAACAGTAATTTTAAAAAAAGAAAATTGAAGTAATCTCATGATACCATGTTGCACCTTTAAAAATAACAGAAAAGACTTGGTGATGTGAAATGGACACATTCTGCCTGTTGTTAGTGGCATTCTAAGTTGAATACTATCTTTTTGGTGAACAATATGCCAATACCTATGAAGACATGACTTGTTGTTGACCTAGTCATCCAATTCTTGGATGTTTCTCATTAGTAGGAGATTGAGGTGAAGATGACCACACCAACATTTACTAAGTGCTGCCTTTTTAGGTAATAATAGTTATTATTGTGATAATAATAATAATAGCTAACATTTATTGGTCTCTTGCTATATACCAGGCACTGTATTAAACATGTTATATATATTTAATTAACCCTCTGAATAACCTCAATAACCTTGGGTACACACTTTAATTCCATTTCACAAAGCTGGAAACAACTTAAAACATAGCATATGTTATGTTATGTTAGAGGAAAAACAGCACATATACTCTCAGATATTGTAGTTTTACCTGTAAGCAAAAGAGTGGGAAATTTCAAATCTAAGTAAGAGTGCAGTCATTACAAAGGACAGTTATGAAGACATCATTATGTCCCTTCCAGTGTGATATTTTAGTTCCATATTTCTGACTACCTTGGTTGTTTTGTATGTACCTCAAGCTTTTCATGGATGCAGTGGTAGAAAAATATGTATGAGGCATTGTTCTGTGAAAAAGCAGAACACAAAATACTGCTTATGTTATTATTTCAGCTTCTTCCGAGCATCTGGGCACGTGCATAGCAACTAGAAGAAAACAAGTAAAAATCTGTTCATCTCCTTTCTGTGACTCTCTAGGGCCTGCCTGCCATAGCTCCTGCCCTATGGGGAATATTCAGTAAATGTTTGCTGAAAGGTATGGGTTTGCCCTGACAGCTGGGGGCTGGGCTCTGCTGCCCTCAAGCCCAACACTGCCAAGATAGGAAGGCAGAGACCTGGGGGTAAGGAGGCAGGAATCCTGGGCACATGCCACCTAGTTCTGAGAAGGCAGATGAGGGGAAGGGTGTAGAATTTCATGGCTTAAAGGAGAGGGAGGCCCTAGTCACAAGGTTCCTGTCTGTATAGCCCCTTGTAAATACTTGATGAAGGAATTAATGGTCTGCACTGGCTGGAGCCAGAGGTTTCTGCAGTTCCTTGCTTTTCTTCCCATTTCTCAATCTCTGTTTCACCTTCTTTTCATTGCCCAATACCCTCTGCCGGATGGGGTTTCTCCCTCCTGAACCCCGTAATGGACTACAGTCACTCTGTTACATGTGTCCTCTGCAATCCTGTGAGTTTGGGATCTGAGCTACAGAAATTCCCTGAGATCCAGTATTAGAAGTGAAAATTACCACTTAAATTCCAGTATGTCAGTTATACTTCGTTTTGGATTGTGGAAAGGTTTTTTTTCCCTGGACGTATTAACTTGGGTGTGACTTTTTAGGCCTGGTAAGTCTGTGGTTCTAGCTGCAGTGAAGAAAAATAGCTGAGAGTTTAAATCACTATCGACAAGTGAAAAATTTCCCCTTACTGCCCTCACACCTTGGAGGAAATATATATCTGTGTGTATACACACATACATATATACATATAAATATATATATATGTATATATACATAAATATGATAAATAGAATAAAATGTGAAAATCATCTTACATTTTACAAGTCTTTGGAAAACATAACTATCTATCACCCTCATCATGCCCATCCCATAAGTGTGACTGAAAGTACCAAGAGATTATATCAAGTAGTCAGCTCACTGAAGAGACAACAATGACCCAAAATGTGTATTTTTTTTCTATTGCCGAAAACTTCTAAGTATAAGATGTTATAGCACCTGATGAAATTAAGTTAAAAAATGGCATGTCTAGATTTAGACTATCTTTGCTCAGTGGCAAGATTGCAGCCCAGGAGGGTTTTCCCATGCTTCGCTGTTTCAGCTGATTTACACTGGTGTACCTGAGCTGTGGCTCGGTCTTCAGGAGGTCTGTATATATCAAAGTGGTGAAGAAATTGATAGCTGGTGGCAACTGCAGCATCCTGCAGAAATTAAAAGCCAGATACACAGGTCTCCTGTCTCTCTTAGGCTTTCTGCCTGCTTTCTCCTCCCCCAGCAGGTGAAATCTGCCTCTGGCACGAATAGACTCAGGAAATATTGGATACCTATTTATGGGGCATCTGTTATGTGCCAGACACCGTGCTGACCTTGAGGATACAGCAAAGAAATTCTGCTGCAAATGGCTTTAATCCATGAAAGTTTTTGGTTGGTGATAAATCCTGTAAGATGAAGAGTTCATGTATATGTAGCTTGCTCTCGTGGAGCCCTTCATGGCTGAGGAAGGAACTGTGAGAACTGCCTGGAGGTCATAGGGATGCCCTATATGCCAGAGTGTTCTGATAATGTAACAAAGAATGGGGTCAACATATGGATCTCTGAGGTGTCTGTGCTTTTCAATAATATCCAGTTTAGTTAATTCCTTTAAACCGAGGGGAAGGCTTTCTCTTAGAGAAATTCTCCTGTCTAATTGCTCCTTATATTGGTCTCTGTGGGCAATACCTGTGGAACTACTATAATATTATAGTTCCACACCTAATCTGTAAAAATAATTTAAAGAGTTAATGCTCAGAATAACCAAATAAGGTGAGTTTACAGCTTATTGTACAAGTGAGTTTGTTTTAGTGATCTTAGAAATTAATGACCTTTCATAACCTTTACTTTTTGAGTTTTTTTTAAAATATAGCAAAACTGAAAATATATTCAGTTCAGTTCAGTCACTCAGTCATGTCCGACACTTTGCAACCCCATGAATCACAGCATGCTAGGCCTCCCTGTCCATCACCAACTCCCAGAGTCTACCCAAACCCATGTCCATCGAGTCGGTGATACCATCCAGCCATCTCATCCTCTTTCACCCCATTCTCCTCCTGCCCCTAATCCTTCCCAGCATTAGAGTCTTTTCTAATGAGTCAACTCTTCGCATGAGGTGGCCAAAGTATTGGAGTTTCAGCTTCAACATCAATCATTCCAATCAACACCCAGGACTGATCTCCTTTAGAATGGACTGGTTGAATGTCCTTGCAGTCCAAAGGACTTTCAAAAGTCTTCTCTAACACCACAGTTCAAAAGCATCAATTCTTGAGCACTCAGCTTTCTTCATCATCCAACTCTCACATCCATACATGACTATTGGAAAAACCATAGCCTTGACTACACGGACCTTGGTTGGCAAAGTAATGTCTCTGCTTTTCAATATGCTATCCAGGTTGGTCATAACTTTCCTTCCAAGGAGTAAACTTCTTTTAATTTCATGGCTGCAATCACCATCTGCAGTGATTTTGGAGCCCCCCAAAATAAAGTCTGACACTGTTTCCACTGTTTCTCCATCTATTTGCCATGAAGTGATGAGACTGGATGCCATGATCTTAGTTTTCTGAATGTTGAGCTTTAAGCCAAGTTTTTCACTCTCCTCTTTCACTTTCATCAAGAGGCTTTTTAGTTCCTCTTCACTTTCTGCCTTATGTCATCTGCATATCTGAGGTTACTGATATTTCTCCTGGCAATCTTGATTCCAGCTTGTGCTTCCTCCAGCCCAGCGTTTCTCATGATGTACTCTGCATAGAAGTTAAATAAGTAGAGTGACAATATACAGCCTTGAGGTACTTTTTTTCCTATTTGGAACCAGTCTGTTGTTCCATGTCCAATTCTAACTGTTGTTTCCTGACCTGCATACAGGTTTCTCAAGAGACAGGTCAGATGGTCTACTATTCCCATCTCTTTCAGAATTTTCCACAGTTTATTGTGATCCACATAGTCAAAGGCTTTGGCATAGTCAATAAAGCAGAAATAGATGTTTTTCTGGAACTCTCTTCCTTTTTCGATGATCCAGCAGATGTTGGCAATTTGATCTCTGGTTCCTCTGCCTTTTCTTAGAAAAACCAGCTTGAATGTCTGGAAGTTCATGGTTCACATATTGCTGAAGCCTGGTTTGGAGAATTTTGAGCATTACTTTACTAGCGTGTGAGATGAGTGCAATTGTGCGGTAGTTTGAGCATTCTTTGGCATTGCCTTTCTTGGGGTAGGAATGAAAACTGACCTTTTCCAGTCGTGTGGCCACTGCTGAGTTTTCCAAATTTGCTGGCATATTGAGTGCAGCACTTCACAGCATCATCTTTCAGGATTTGAAATAGCTCAACTGGAATTCCATCACCTCCACTAGCTTTGTTCATAGTGATGCTTTCTAAGACCCACTTGACATCACATTCCAGGATGTCTGGCTCTAGGTGAGTGATCACATCATCATTATTATCTGGGTTGTGAAGATCTTTTTTGTACAGTTCTTCTGTGTATTCTTGCCACCTCTTCTTAATATCTATTGCTTCTGTTAGTTTCATACCATTTCTGTCCTTTATCGAGCTCATCTTTGCATGAAATGTTCCCTTGGTATCTCTCATTTTCTTGAAAAGATCTCTAGTCTTTCCCATTCTGTTGTTTTCTTCTTATTAAGTAGATCAAAAGTTAGATGTGGGTCTTTTCAACTGAGAGTGGGAAAAAAGTAGAGACATTTAAAAGAGATGAAAAAATATACTTGACTGCGTTTCATTTTTACAATGAAGAGGGATGAAATGCAGCCATCTGGGAAGTCTGCTTGAGAGAGTGGTGTTGTCAGATAATGACAGGACCCTGGTAAATAAGGGCTTTCCCGGTGGCTCAACAGTAAAGAATCTGCCTGCCAATGCAGGAGACATGGTTTCAATCCCTGGGTCAGGAAGATCCCCCTGGAGAAGGAAATGGTAACCCACTCTAGTATTCTTGCCTGGAAAATCCCAGGGGCAGAGGAGCCTGGTGGGTTACAGTCCATGGGGTCACAAAAGGGTCAGACATGACTTGGCAACCAAACAACAACAACACATCCCAAGGTTGACAATTAGTGCCCTGGTTAGGTTTTGTGACATTATAACTCTTAAAGTTAGTTTGTATCCTCATCTTAATCTAATAAAGCAGGTATTTTTTTTCAAAAGCTAACAACAACAGCAACAGTAATAATAGCTCTTATTTATCAATTATTGATTACTTGCTGTGTGCTAAACTCTTCATGTGCATTATCTCCTTTAATTATTTTTATAACAATCTGATGAATTAAGGGATATTTTTAGTCTCCATTCAGAAGAAGTTTAAGGAGGATAAGTACTTGATTGAGATAATATTGCTAAGAAGCAATGGATTTGTGGACTCCACTAGCACTTAAATCACTATGCAGTACTGCTTTCCACAATGAAGTTGAAGTGATTATCTTCACATTGTTATGTAGCTTGTAACAGAACCAGCACTGAGATCTTTGCACTTACAGATCTTGCTATTCACTGACCATGAAAATAGAGAACATACAATTCTAGGTAATTATGTGTCCTTACTAAAAATTGGGAATATTGTTACTAAGGAAAAGAACATAATGGATATTGGGGGACCACTAATGGTATTTGCCATGTATACAGGAAAATTGCCCGTAACTGTTGTCAAGGAAAATAATCAATAAACAATATAATAGAGCTAAAAAGGAGTTTTATTTGATCCAAACTAAGGACTATAGCCCCCCAAACAGCCTCTCAGATAACTCTGAAGAACTTCTGTGGAGAAGCAAGGTTTTCAACACAGTTTTGTATATTTTCAGACCAAAGAACATCAAACAAGTCAAGAATACATTCCTTCAAATTAAAAACAAAACAAAACAGATCAGTATGTACGTAGCAAGTCAGTACAGCCTTAGCACCTGGAAAAGGAGTCTTATCATTTAAATGGTACTAGTATTGGTATCCCAGAAAGGGAAGCATTTAATCTTTATTTTTAACGTGCACATTCTTTACTTTTGTACATTCTGCCCTTTTCTTTAATAATTAAAGCAGATATACAATGTCTGTACACACAGGCTGTTTTAGTTAGCACAAAGTTCAAGTTTACTTGTGTATAAGCCAGAATGACTTCCCTGTACCTCAATATGTAAAATTTTCTCTTGTCACTGTTTGTTTTTTTAAAAAGTATATATGCATTTTGCAAGGACATACTGTAAACTACTAAGATGGTTATCTCTTGGGTGTGATATTTATAGGAACTCTAACCATTATCTATATTTTATTCCTTAAAATTATTATAGATTGTTTTATTATTTCTTTTGATAAAAAATGCAAGTGATACAAAATAACTATATTTTCCTTCAAAATATGACTTTAAATATCTGAATATTGTTCTGCCCTTTTCTTGATAATATTCTTTACATTTTGTAATGTTAATGTATTCATGGGTCAGTTCATTTCTGTACATCAGTCAGTGGTCAAGGATCGTCTCAGGGGTGGAGAGCCTCATACACCTAGTAGGTACTCAATTCCTAATTAAGTCAACCTTAACTTCTGTGAGGGCGCACAAAGTGAGGGAAGGATAGATCTGGGAATACAACATGAAGGACAAAGAAGGTCAAGTTAAGGTTAGTCAGAAAATATTTTTCTTCCTATTAACACATTTGAATTTTAAAACTGAGAACCAGTTGGCTAAGAGCCTTGCTGAAGCAACTGGGGTCTGCTTTTTCTGCAGTTAGTTACTGCACAGGCCGTAACATTGAGAGCCTTAGGCTCATTTCAGTCTCCTCAGGAATGTTTCCTTATTGGCATTGCCAATGGCCCTATCTAAAGGCTGTACTCAAAACGCCAACTTGGCATACCACAGGAACCAGCTTCCTCATTCCTCTCTGTGTTAGACTTTCTAATGATGAAAGAGGAAATTAGGGGCTACAGCGACACCGACCTCACCACTTTCCAAAGAAAGGTTGTGGTGTTTTATATTTATATCAAGTTTGTCTTGGTTTCGACTTTAAAACAACACATGTAACAGCAGTTAAGGAGGGAGTGGTCTGCTCTGAGCAGGGGAGAGGGTAACCTGGCAACCACTGCTCTATTCTCCAGATCTGTGTTAAACAGCTGTCCTCCAGGTGTCAGGAAGGGCGCGCCCTCTGAAGGCACTTGAGTAGACTCTGTTCCAGGTCTCTCCTAACTTCTGCTAGTTGCTGGGCTGGTGGCAGTGTAACTCCAGTCTTCACATGGCATTCTTCCTATGTGTGTATCTGCTTCTGCTGTCTAAATTTTGCCCTTTTCATAAGGCCACCAATCATACTGAATTAGAGCCCACTCTAAAGACCTCATTTTAGCTTGATTACCTTTGTAAAGGCCTTGTCTCCAAATAAGGAACTAAGGGTTAGGACTCCAACATATCTTTTTTGGAGGATACAATTTTTTTTTTATTAGTTTTGCCATACAATGCCATGATATCGCCATGGGTTTACATATGCTCCCCCTCCAGAACCCCCCTCCCTCCTCCCTCCCGACTCCCTCCCCCTGGGAAATCTCATGCACCAGCCCCGAGCATCAATCCTGGGCTGGCGATTGATTACACATATGATAATTAGCATGTTTCAATGCCATTCTCCCATATACAATTTAATACATAACAGTAAGGCTTGTTCTCTATTTTAAAATAAATTACTGTAAACCACTATATCAACAATCTAAAAAAGAAACACATGTGATCATATCAATTGATGCAGAAAAGGCCTTGATAAAAACTCGTGGCAAGGAGGAAATAGACCCTGATAAAAGGCATCTACAAAAAATCTTTTAACTAACATAATACCTAATGGTGTAAGACTGCTTTCCCCCTTAAGATTGAAAAACAAGACAAGATGTATAATCAATCTTACCATTCCTATTTAACATCATACTTAAGGTCCTAGCCAGGCAGGGGAGTAAAATATACACATATCAGAAAGGAAGAAATAAAACTATTCATATTTGCTAATGACATGATTGTTTACAAAGAAAAAAATCTAGCAAAAGAAAAAAATCCTAGAACTAATAAGTGACTTTAACAAAATGGTAGGATACAAGATTAATATATAAAAACCTATTGTGTTACCATATACTAATAATGAGCAATTAGAAATCTAATCTTTATGGAAGAACAAAGGAACTGAATAGACAAAGCAATTTTGAAAAAAAGAAAATTGAAAGAATCACACTAATTGATTTTAAGACTTACTATAAAGTCATAGTAATCAAGATATCATAGTATATGTGAAGGGGAAAATATATAATTTAATGGAACAGAATATAGTCCAGAAATAGAGCCCTAAAATATAGCCAATTGATTTTTTTCACAAAGGTACAAAAGTAATGCAATGAAGTCTTTTTCAACAAATGGTGTTGGAATACTTGGACCCAAGGCCAAAAAATTTCATCACCTCAAAATTAAGCTCATTAAATAGTTACTCTTTGAAAGATAAATACCATATGCTATCACTTATATGTGGAATCTAAAATATGACACAAGTGAACTTATCTATGAAACAGACTCACAGACATAAAGAACAGACTTGTGATTGTGTTGCCATGGGGGAGAAGGGTGGGAGAGGGATGAATTGGGAGTTTCAGATTAGCATATGCAAATTAATATATATGGAATGGGTAAACAGCAAGGTCCTACTGTATAACACAAGCAACTATATTCAATAAACTGTGATAAACCATAACAGAAAAGAATATGAAAAATAATGAATCACTTTGGTATATTAACAGCAGAATTAACACAACATTGTAAATCAACTATACTTCAATGAAATTAATTTTTTTTTAAATTTCTCTTTATTCCTGTTCCTTCCAATTGCTGGCAGCCAAAAATCAGCTTTCTGTCTATATGTGTCTACCTATACTGGACATTTCATATAATAGAACCTTCCGTGTTATATGTAACCTTTTGTTCCCACTTCACTCAGCATGTTTTGACATCTATCTACCTTGTAGCATCTATCTGTACTTCATTCTTTTTATAAATTGTTCTGAATGATATTGCATTATATGCATATACTTCAATTTGTTTATTCATTCTTCATAAACATTTGGGTTGTTTCCACCTTTTGGCTATTGTGAATAGTGCTGCTATGGACATTTATCTACAAGGATTTTGAGTACCTGTTCTCCTGTCTTTTGGGTATATATCCAGGAGTGGAATTACTGTGACATTTGGTAATTCTGGGTTTAACTTTTTAGGAACCATCAAAACTATTTTCATCCACACTCACTTTCATATAACTGTAATAGTATTATGTATATTTTTGTGTGTAATATCTAACATAAAAATAACCCCTTCAAACTAAGATCATGGCATCTAGTCCCATCAATTCATGGGAAATAAATGGGGAAACAGTGTCAGACTTTATTTTAGGGGCTCCAAAATCACTGCAGATGGTGGTTGCAGCCATGAAATTAAAAGACACTTACTGCTTGGAAAGAAAGTTATGACCAACCTAGATAACACATTGAAAAGCAAAGACTAATTTGTCCACAAAGGTCCACGTAGTCAAAGCTATGGTTTTTCCAGTGGTCATGTATGGATGTGAGAGTTCGACTGTGAAGAAAGCTGAGCACCTAAGAATTCATGCTTTTGAACTGTGGTGTTAGAGAAGATTCTTGAGAGTCCCTTGGACTGCAAGGAGATCCAACCAGTCCATCCTAAAGGAGATCAGTCCTGATTGGAATGATTGATGTTGAAGCTGAAACTCCAATACTTTGGCCACCTCATGCAAAGAGTTGACTCACTGGAAAAGACTCTGATGCTGGGAAGGATTGGGGGCAGGAGGAGAAGGGGATGACAGAGGATGAGATGGTTGGGTGGCATCACTGACTCGAGGACATGAGTTTGGGTAAACTCCGGGAGTTGGTGATGGACAGAGAGGCCTGGCATGCTGCGATTCATGGGGTCGCAAAGAGTCAGACATGATTGAGTGACTGAACTGAACTGAGTCAACATTATTTTTTGTGGCTGTGTGCTATTCTACCATGTGTATTTTATAATTTAATTAATATTTTAGGTACTTCAATTTTCTCTTATTGTTTTTTGTTTCTTGTTGCTATTGTTAACAAGTCCAAGCTCATACTGCTTACTATACTACAGGCCTATAAATTGAGAGATGAGTTGTTGGGGCTATTTTACTTAGAAAGCCAGTAGAACAAGAAGATGATGAACTAGTATCTCAAAGAATCATCTTACTGAGTTAGAATTCAGGCTTCTTTTATATTAGATGGGGAGGGGATGTGGCTGGTTGTTGCAAATTTCTTGATGCCAGAATTCTTTGTTTTTGCATCTGTACATTAAGGTGTGGTCACAATGTTCTTACAAACCTCCAACAAGACAAATACTATTCTCTATTCTACAGCTTTTTATCTCTGTATGAGTGGGGAAAGTGTTATACCTTTAAAGATAAGAGCCTTGAGAATGGGCTATCCTGTATATTTCAAGTTACAGGCAACATTATTTTACAAATGGTTCAGAACCAGCATGACTAAACACAAGCAACAGAGCACAAAGTTTAGAGATAAAGGAATAGATTCAATATGGAGTCAGGTTTGTTATGCTGTGTTACACTATGTTAAATAATGTCATTACAAACATTTGTGCTTACATCCTTAATTCAATTAAAAGTGTGTCTCTTGGATAAATTCTGGGCTTCCCTGGTAGCTCAGCTGGTAAAAAAAATCCGCCTGCAGTACAGGAGATCATGGTTCAATTCCTGGGTTGGGAAGTTCCCCTGGAGAAGGGATAGGCCATCCACTCCAGTATTCTTGGGCTTCCCTGGTAGCTCAAATGGTAAAGAATCTGCCTGCAATGCGGGAGACCTGGGTCTTGTATTCTTGCCTGGAGAATCTCCATGGACAGAGGAGACTGGTGAGCTACTGTCTGTGGAGTCACAAAGAGTTGGACACAACTGAGTGACTAAGCACAGCAAGGTAAATTCCACAGTGGAGAATCATTATTCTATAATATAAATATTTTCAAAATTCTTGTTATATGTTGGGAAATGATTTCCAAAAAGTTCTACCAAATTGTACTTTGACTTGCTGCTGAAACTGTCCTTCCCAGGACTGAATTGTATTATTATTTTTAATCTTTGCTAATTTTGTAGGCTAAAAATTCTTATACTACATTTAATTTCTAAAACTGTGGTTATAATGAATTTGAACATTTTTCATATGTTTACTATTAATTTACATTTCATAATTTATGAATTATCTATTTATACTTTTGCCTATTTGTATTTCAGAATTTATATTCAGAATGCTTCTTGTCACAAATAACAAATCTAGTCATGGCTTTAATCCATTGGGAATAAATTTTTCAAAAATAACAAGGTATCTGGAAATAGGTCTGCTAGCTGATTTAGTGGTTTAGGATGTCAGGTGGGTTTCTTTGCAATGAAAGATGGCTACAGCTGCTCCAAACATCACATCCATGTTCAAGGCAGGGTGAGAGGGGATAAGGCTGCCACCAACTGCATCTGTCCATTTGATTATGAAAGTGAACACTTTGCTGAATGCTATCCTAACACACCTCCCCTTAACTCTCACTGGCCAAATCCAGGTCATAAAGCCACCCGTTGATGCAAGGGAATTGAAAATCAAGGAGTCGGATTTAAATGTTAGACTTAAGTCATTTGTGATTCATCCTCTGGGACTGCACATTTTGATGCCCACAACAAAATGAAAAAGGGGGGAAACTAGGGGAATGGGTTTTAGAAAGCAAACATCACTATATGATACAGAGTCTTAATGGGGGTTTTTTCTTATTGCTTTATATGTTTCCCTATACATGAAGGAAATTGACTTTTGTCCTATTTATGACAAATATGAACAAAGCTATTGGAGGTGATGGAATGCCAGTTGAGCTATTTCAAATCCTGAAAGATGATGCTGTGAAAGGGCTGCACTCAATATGCCAGCAAATTTGGAAAACTCAGCAGTGGCCACACGACTGGAAAAGGTCAGTTTTCATTCCAATCACAAAGAAGGGCAATGCCAAGGAATGCTCAAACTACCGCACAATTGCACTCATCTCACACGCTAGTAAAGTAATGCTCAAAATTCTCCAAGCCAGGCTTCAGCAATACATGAACCATGAACTTCCAGATATTCAAGCTGGTTTTAGAAAAGGTAGAGGAACCAGAGATCAAATTGCCAACATCTGCTGGATCATCGAAAAAGCAAGAGAGTTCCAGAAAAACATCTATTTCTGCTTTATTGACTATGCCAAAGCCTTTGACTGTGTGGATCACAATAAACTGTGGAAAATTCTGAAAGAGATGGGAATACCAGACCATCTGACTTGCCTCTTGAGAAACCTGTATACAAGTCAGGAAGTAACAGTCAGAACTGGACATGGAACAACAGACTGGTTCCAAATAGGAAAAGAAGTACCTCAAGGCTGTATATTGTCACCCTGCTTGTTTAACTTATATGCAGAGTATATCATGAGAAATGCTGGGCTGGAGGAAGCACAAGCTGGAATCAAGACTGCCAGGAGAAATGTCAATAATCTCAGATATGCAGATGACACCATCCTTTTGGCAGAAAGTGAAGAGGAACTAAAAAGCCTCTTGATGAAAGTGAAAGAGGAGAGTGAAAAACTTGGCTTAAAGCTCAACATTCAGAAAACTAAGATCATGGCATCTGGTCCTATCACTTCATGGGAAATAGATGGGGAAACAGTGGAAACAGTGTCAGACTTTATTTTGGGGGGCTCCAGAATCACTGCAGATGGTGACTGCAGCCATGGAATTAAAAGAAGTTTAGTTCTTGGAAGGAAAGTTATAACCAACCTAGATAGCACATTGAAAAGCAGAGATTAATTTGTCCACAAAGGTCCATGTAGTCAAGGCTTTGGTTTTTCCAGTAGTCATATATGGATGTGAGAGTTGGACTGTGAAGAAAGCTGAGCGCCTAAGAATTCATGCTTTTGAACTGCGGTGTTAGAGAAGACTCTTGAGAGTCCCTTGGACTGCAAGGAGATCCACCAGTCCATCCTAAAGGAGATCAGTCCTGGATGTTGATTGGAATGATTGATGTTGAAGCTGAAACTCCAATACTTTGGCCACCTCATGCAAAGAGCTGACTCATTGGAAAAGACCCTGATGCTGGGAAAGATTGAGGGCAGGAGGAGAAGGGGATGACAGAGGATGAGATGGTTAGATGGCATCATCGACTCAATGCCTATGGGTTTGGGTAGACTCTGGGAGTTGGTAATGGACAGGGAGGCCAGGCATGCTGTGGTTCATGGGGTCGCAAAGTGTCGGACATGACTGAGCGACTGAACTGAACTGATGATAAATATGGAGAAGGAAATGGCAACCCACTCCAGTATTGTTGCCTGGAGAATCCCAGGGACAGAGAAGCCTGGTGGGCTGCCGTCTATGGGGTCGCACAGAGTCGAACATGACTGAAGTGACTTAGCAGCAGCGGCAGCAGCATGACAAACGTATTTCACAGATTTCATTGCACTTAACTTCTACTTATCTAAGAAAAGGATTTTTAAAAATTCTATATGATAAAATGTAACCAGTCAGTCCTAGAGGAAATCAACCATGAATATTCATTTGAAGGACTGAAGCTGAAACTGAAGCTCCAATACTTTGGCCCCCTGATGTGAAGAGCTGACTCATTGGAAAAGAGCCTGATGCTGGGAAAGATTGAAGGCAGGAGAAGTGGGCAGTGGAGGATGAGATGGTTCAATAGCATCATCGACTCAGTGAACATGAGTTTGAGCAATCTTTGGCAGATAGTGAAAGACAGGAAAGCCTGGCATGCTGAATTTCATGGAGTTGGACAGGATTGAGTGACTGAAGAACAATTAAGTTTAAAATTTTTTCTTTTTGTTTTTTTTTAGAAGCAGGTAGTGTTAACCAAGCCCTACAGATTAGGATCCTCAGAGAGAAACTGGGACCTTGGCAGACATGTCTGGGGATTTGGAAACCTGGGAGAGACAGTCCCTACCAGAAGTTCCTCATAAGGCAGAGGGAGGAGGATAAATATCCTGACTTTTCCCTTCTGGACCTCCAGTTCCTGCCAGTGCCTGGCTGAAGCCAGCTGGAAGCCTCTAACTTCTAGTTGAGCCTGAGAAATGTACTTATAGGGGTCATCTCCCAGCCGTGCAGAGCAGGGAAAGAAGTTTCTCATCCTCTTCTTTTATCTTCCATCCCTGTTGCCCTCTTCTCTCATCCTGTAAATTCTGCTTTTTCTCATTTCCAAGTCTTATATTGCTCAGGCTCTGTTTCCCTGCCAGAAAATTCTCTTGAGTTTTCTTTATTATTATCCTGCACTCACTGTTCATGCCCCATCTGCCCTTTTACAGTTTCTGTCTCTTGCTTTAGCATCTTTTGGGAGTTGCCCTGTTCTTCTCTTGCTTCTCTGTGCTGCTGCTCCTCCCCGTCCTTCTGGGTGCCATGGTCAGTCTCCAACACTCTCAAGTTACTCAGGGTCTTTGCATGGAAAGGAGGAGTCACTCAGGGCACTTTCGGTAGAGAGGGCTTTGCCCTAAGATGACATGAGGGCTGAATCTGGAATCTGAATGATTTGGGAAACCAAGGCAGCTCTAGGACCATACTCTCCTTGCCTGTCACAGCCTAGCCTGTCCTTCTAGGATGTCTTTGACTCCCTCACTTCATGCTGCTGCATTTTTCTGACTCTACACATTCTCTGGTCTGGATTCTGATGTTCATGGCCATTATGCCAGGTCACCTGATGCCCCTCTAGCTTGCCTGTGAATGGGCTGCCCTAGGATCAGGAATCCAACCTGTGGCACCTCCTTGGGAAAACTATTGCTGGATTTCCTAAATGGGAGCTGTAGACCATTCCAGTTCGGCTCCAGGTGATAACATGTTGATTTGGTAGGTACTAAGATGCACCTGTCTCGGGAGGGTTGCACCTGGGTTCTCTGTACTTACTCTGTGTCTCCTCTCTGTATGCCTGTCTGGGCACAAAGATACATTTGATGTGTCTGCTTGGCTTCTGTGGTGGCAAGTCTTGAACTGTAGGCTCTGCCAACACAGAGATTCTCAACCCTTTCTGAAATGACAACCACCTGGGGAACTCTCAAAATGCCTAATGCCATGTCCCACCCTGACATTCCAGCCAAATTTGTCCGTGATCAGGGAGGCATAGATGTTTTTCAGAGCTCCCAGATAACTCTAATATTCATAAGAGACCCCATCTTGGTTGCCTGGACATTAGGTTGTGACTTCACCTGTCACCTCTTCCCTACAGGCCTCTCCTTTACATAAGTTGCTGCTGCTGCTGCTAAGTCACATCAGTCTTGTCCGACTCTCTGCAACCCCATAGACGGCAGCCCACCAGGCTCCTCCGTCCATGGGGTTTTCCAGGCAAGAGTACTGGAGTGGGTTGCCAGTGCCTTCTCCATACATAAGTTGAGAGACTTGATTTCTCAGGAAACCCTGCAGTTTAGGAAAGGAAATCCTGGAGTCTTGGAGGGCTATGCCTGACACAAATGTGAAAAGCCTCATTTCTAGTACTTTCCCACTTGAAAATTACTTGGCAGGATCAAAAGGACATTCTGCCCCTGGAGCTGTTTAGTCTGATAAATGGAAGAATTTCTTTTTCACTTTCTGCTGTTTTTGTTTTCTTTTACTGCCCATTGTGTGGTTGCACAAACACAAATGCTGCAATATTCAGGAGCTGATTAGCTCCTGGCTGTGAACTCCCTTCCCTGAACCGAGCCCTGTTCATACTTCACACTGGCTGTTGAGTGGTTATATTCAATATGAGAAAATAGGACATAGTTGAAGAAGGACAACACGGAAGTCCAAACAGTTTCTGAAAAGGTAAAGCATCCTGGTTTCACTACAAGTTGGTCAAAAGAAAGAGGAAGGAATTAGATCTCTTTCTTTGCTGATTCTATGATTATTCAGGAATATGTGGTTGGTAACATTTTAAATGTATGCAGGACTTTAAAGCTTCCCATATTCACTGCTGCTGCTGCTGCTAAGTCACTTCAGTCATGTCCGACTCTTAGCGACCCCATGGGCTGAAGCCTGCCAGCCTCCTCCGTCCATGGGATTTTCCAGGCAAAAGAGTACTAGAGTGGGGTGCCATTGCCTTCTCCATCCCATACTCACTGGATCCTCTCAAATATCCTTTAAAGTAGAAAGATGGAGAAGGAAATGTCAACCCACTCCAGTATTCTTGTCTGGAAAATCCCATGGACAGAGGAGCCTGGTGGGCTACAATTCATGGGGTCACAAAGAGTTGGACACAACTGAGCACGAAATAGAAAGAGCAGATATTATTTCCTTATTTTCACAAGTGAGATACTATTATCCTTATTTTTCTCTTTTCTCAAAACATCTCAAGACCATAGTAACACCAGGGGTAGATGTGAGACTGGAACACAAGACTCTGTGCCCTGTGGCAGCTGTGCAGCGTATCCTGTGGCTTTGTGGGTGAACTGACCCAGACACTGAATGGTGCAGATGTGTGGATTCAAAGGGAAGTTAATGCCTTAGCTTTGAGGGAGTTAAATAGCCATTGAGAGAATGTGTGGATTGTGATCCTAGATTGCAATGATGTATGTGGGTCAGTGTGGGACCCCTGTGATCTCCATCACCCCCACCTCTATAGCCACACCAAATAAACTCACAGTCTAGGTGAGACTCAAGTGCTGTCCATGTGACAGCTTTTTCACAAGACACGCCCCCCCCCCCTGCTTTTCTGCTGCCGATGGCTTGCTGCTCTTCAGCCCCTCAATGAGCCTCCCCAGAGATGGGACTGTGAGACAGGCAGGAGTGGCTGTGGGGCCCAGGAGTGCTGCAGACAGAACCGCCAAAGGCTCCTGAGTGGCCTGAGGAACATCCTAGGGGTCCCCATTAAGTCCTCTAAACAGCCAGCATTTTGATTTAAGTGGTGTCAGAGCCCAGATAGCAACAAAGGTTTTTCTTTTTGTTTTTCAGTTTTTAAACTGCAGAACTTTTTGCAGTCTATTTTAAAATTTCTGTCATATATTTTATATGTGGTCCTCTTCCTTTCTTCCCGATGCCATAAGATAGATTCTCATGACTTTTGGATCATCCACACTTGAGTTCCTAAATCACTGCATTTGCGCTTGAGCCCCCACTTTGCAGCCCCCTTCAGGATCACTGAAGGCCAAGTGAGAACTTGATCTGCTGAAAGTTGTCACCTCAGTAGCTGGTGTTGCATCCTTCACTCCTCAGAGCCGAAGAATCACTGGGGCTTAACAAGGGGACTGCTGACAATGGGCTTCTCAGTGAGGGAGTAGGTCAGGAGGGTCTGGCCATCCCCACACTGGGCCTGCTTGCTTGTGCTATTAATGCAGGTTTGTGTGCCCGATGCACAGTGAGGCCAGGCAGACTTTGGCATTTGGAGCAGAGAAAGGTTTATTGCAAGACCAGGCAAGGAGATGGGTGGCTGATGCCCTGAAAACCCCAAACTCCCTGAAGGGCTTAGGGAAAGCCCTTCTAAAAGCCAGGTGAGAGAGCAGGGTCTCAGGTCAGCCTGTGCACACTTCTCTGGCTGATGGAGAGGTAGCAGGGTGGTGTCACAGGGCTTAACGTTGTCAGTCCTTAGGCTCCAGGAGACCTGGGATCATGTGCTGATGGTTGTCAAGTTGTTAACATCTTCTGTTTGTTGGAGAGGGGGAATTGTTTATTTTTATACCTGCAAAACAACCTAGGAAATGTGTGTCAGATACTATCTAGGTACTTGAGAGAGGAGCTAAAGAAGGCCCCATGTCCTGGGAAGGCCCATGGGGTCCTGCTTGGGTTCAGTGCCTCTTCTTCCTCAAGGACATCAGTTGCTCCCCTATTCTCAGCAGCCCCCAACCTTGCACCCCACCAAACACTCTTAGTTGCAGATTAGGCTATAGCACCGGCCCCACCAAAGACAACAGGAAAGGCCAATAAATTAGGTCATGTCTGTCTGTCCACAGCTGTTTAATTGCTTTGCTGCTGCCATCCAGGCAAAACTCTTGAAAAGGTTTATGAGTAACACATTCCCTTCAGGGTAGCTGTCTCCACCTTCAAAGCCACACAGTCCCCACCCTTACCTAGCTCTACCTTGCACTTTGTACAGCCAGTTCCCCTGAGCTCTGGCTCCAGCTGCTACCCCAGATTTTTTCACTGCTTCTATCAACTTGTAACATCTTGTTCTGGGCCTCTCAGATCCTTAAGGAGAGTCAGGGGGAACAAAATGATACATTAACGTACCTTTTTTTAAAAATTATAAACAATTTGAATGTGTCTAAAAGCCAGCGAAGTATTGTGTCACAATTTCCAAACAGTGCTGCAAAACAATTACATTTTTATCATCAAGGTGATTAAAGTGCTTTTCTCTCCTTACCTCATCTGAGCTTCTCCCTGATATGCTATAGACGCTTACAGGTAGCAATCCCTAAAGACGGAAGATTCTGTTCCTCCAGGAGCCTAGGTTTCTTGGGGAGGTAAGCCAGATCCTCGCTATTCATTTGGATCTGCCTTCTCTCTTGGGAGATTGGTTGCCATCAGGGTTTTCTTTTTATTATTGTCTAACAGTCAACTGTCTAAGTGTTGAGGGTAGCACTGCAATTTCACCTCTTTCTCTTGGACCTGCCAGATATGACAAGCTTCTCCATTTGCAACATTACGTCAACAGTCTTGGGAATATGTTGATGCCTCGGGACTCTTCTCACAGCACCTCACAGCATCGGAACTCAGAGTCAGGTCCTCTGTGTTCCTTTCAAGAGTGAAAGCCCCATAGAATAGAATTTTTTCCCCAGTGTGTTAGGTAGCAACACTCATTTATAGATTCAAGGGATTAGATCTGGTAGAAAGATAGCCTGAAGAACTATGGATGGAGGTTTGTAACATTGTACAGGAGTCAGTGACCAAAACTATCCCAAAGAAAAAGAAATCCAAGAAGTTAAAGTGGTTGTCTGAGGAGGCCTTACAAATAGCTGAGAAAATAAGAGAATCAGAAGGCAAAGGAGAAAGGGAAAGATATGCCCAACTGAATGCAGAGCTCTGAAGAATAGCAAGGAGAAATAAGAAGGCCTTCTTAAGTGAACAATGCAGAGAAATAAAGGAAAGCAATAGCATGGGAAAGACTAGAGATCTCTGCAAGAAAATTAGAGATACCAAGGGAACGTTTCATGCAAAGATGGGCACAATAAAGGACAGAATGGCAAGGACTTAACAGAAGCAGAAAAGAATAAAAAGAGGTGGTAAGAATACACAAAAGGACTATACGAAAAATGGCCTTAATGACCTGGATAACCATATGGTCATTAACCTAGACTAGACATCCTGGAGTGTGAAGTCAAATGGGCCTTAAGGAAGCATTCGTATGAACAAAGCCAATGGAGGTGATGAAATTCGATTTGAGCTATTTCAAATCCTAAAAGAGGATGCTGCTTAAGTTCTGCAGTCAATATACCAGCAGATTTGGAAAACTCATCAGTGGCCACCAGATTGGAAAAGGCATTTTTGTTCCAATATCAAAGAAAAGCAATGCCAAAGAATGTTCAAACTACCGTACAAATATGCTCATTTCAAATGCTAGCAAGATAGTGCTCAAAATCCTTCAAGCTAGGCTTCAACAGTATGTGAACTGAGAACTTCTAGATGTACAAGCTAGATTTAGAAAAGTTAGAGGAACCAGAGATCAAATTGTTAACATCCACTGGATCATAGAAAAAGCAAGGGAATTCCAGAGAAACATCTACTTCTGCTTCATTGACTACCCTAAAGCCTTTGACTGTGTAGATCACAACAAACTGGAAAATTCTTTTTTTTTAATTTTCTTTACTTTATTGTGTTGGTTTTGCCATACATTGATATGAAACCACCATGGGTATACATATGCTCTCCCTCCAGAACCCCCCCTCCCTCCTCCCTCCCGATTCCCTCCCCCTGGGTCATCTCGGTGCACCAGCCCCGAGCATCAACACTGGGCTGGAAAAAGAATAAAATACTTAAGAGTATTTCTACCTAAAGAAACAAAAGACTTATATATAGAAAATTATAAAACACTGATGAAAGAAATCAAAGAGGACACAAATAGATGGAGAAGTATACTGTGTTCTTGGATTGGAAGAATCAATATAGTGAAAATGAGTATACTACCCAAAGCAATCTATAGATTCAATGCAATTCTTATCAAGCTACCAAGGGTCTTTTTCAGAGAATTAGAACAAATAATTTCACAATTTGTATGGAAATACAAAAAACCTCTTATAGCCAAAGCAATCTTGAGAAAGAAGAATGGAACTGGAGGAATCAACCTACCTGACTTTAGGCTATACTACAAATCCACAGTCATCAAGACAGTATGGTACTGGCACAAAGACAGAAATATAGATCAATGGAACAAAAGAGAAAGCCCAGAGATAAATCCACGCATCTATGGACACCTTATCTTTGACAAAGGAGGCAAGAATATACAATGGAGAAAAGACAATCTCTTTAACAAGTGGTGCTGGGAAAACTGGACAGCCACTTGTAAAAGAATGAAACTAGAACACTTTCTAACACCATACACAAAAATAAACTCAAAATGGATCAAAGATCTAATCATAAGACCAGAAACTATAAAACTCCTAGAGGATAACATAGGCAAAACACTCTCCATCTGACATAAACCAAAGCAGGATCCTCTATGACCCACCTCCCAGAATATTGGAAATAAAAGCACGAATAAACAAATGGGACCTAATTAAAATTAAAAGCTTCTGCACAACAAAGGAAACTATAAGCAAGGTGAAAAGGCAGACTTCAGAATAGGAGAAAATAATAGCCAATGAAGCAACAGACAAACAATTAATCTCAAAAATATACAAGCAAATCCTGGAAAATTCTTAAAGAGGTGGGAATAAGCAACAGTTAGAACCAGACATGAAACAACAGACTCATTCAAAATTGGAAAAAGAGTACGTCAAGGCTGTATATTGTCACCCTGCTTATTTAAATCATATGCAGGGTACCTCATGTGAAATGCCAGGCTGGATGAATCACAAGCTGGAATCAAGATGGCTGGGGAAAATACCAACAACCTCAGATATGCAGATGACACAACTGCAATGGCAGAAAGTGAAGAGGAACTAAAGCTCTTCTTGATGAGGGTGAAAGAAGTGAGTGAAAAAGCTGGCTTAAAACTCAACATTCAAAAAACTCAGATCATATATCAGGTCCCATCACTTCATGGCAAATAGATGGGGAAACAATGGAAACAGTGACAGACTTTATTTTCTTGGGCTCCAAAAGTCACTGCAGACAGTGACCTCAGTCATGAAATTAAAAGACACTCCTTGGAAGTGTGACAAGGAAGCTGTAACAAACCACTGCATATTAAAAAGCAGAGACAACACCTTGCCAACAAAGATCCATGTAGTCAAAGCTATGATTTTTCCAGTAGTCCTGTATGGATGTGAGAGTTGGACCATAAAGAAGGCTGAGTACCAAAGAACTGATGCTTTTGAACTATGATGCTGGAGAAGACTCTTGAGAGTCCCTTGAACTGCAAGGAGATCAAACCAGTTAATCTAAAGGAAATCAACCCTGAATATTCACTGGAAGGACTTCTGCTGAAGCTTAAGCTCTAATACTTTGGCCACCTGATGTGAAGAGCTGACTCATTGGAAAAGACCCTGATGCTGGGAAAGATTGAGAGCAGGAGGAGAAGGGGGCAACAGAGGATGAGATGATTAGATGGCATCACCGACATAATGGACGTGAGTTTGAGCAAACTTCAGGAGATAGTGAAGGACAGGCAAGCCTGGCGTGCTGCAGTCCACTGGGTTGCAAAGAGTCAGACATGACTTAGCAACTGAACAACAATACTTAAGATCCTACCATGGGCTTAGTACCAAACGTACTAAAGTTCTCTCTAAAATCTCTTAATGTAATGAAGGAGATGGATTTGAAAACAGTATATTCACTATAATGTGGTGGATAATAAGACACCTTCACACAGGGAGAACGAGGTCATTTAACCCTATGTGTGGTCTCAGGGAAGATTTATTTTTAAATAGTTGGACATGAGTACCAAATCACTATGCTATTTAGATTCTTGTGGATTTTTAAAGTTAATTTATCTTGATTGGAGGACAATTATTTTACAATATTGTGGCGGTTTTTGACATACATCGACATGAATCAGCCACAGGTGCACAAGTGTCTGCCTATCCTGAATCCCGCTCCCACCTCCCTCCCCACCACATGCTCTGGGGCAACTGGCATTGAGCACTGGCTTTGAGTCCCTGCTTCATGCATAGAACTTGCACTGGTCCTCTATTTCACATATGGTAATATACATGTTTCAATGGTGTTCTCTTTTATCATCCCACCCTTGCCTTCTCCCACAGAGTCCAAAAGTCTGTTCTTTACATCTGTGTCTCTTTTGCTGTCTTGAATATAGGATCATCATTGCCATCTATCTAAATTCCCTATCTATGCATTAATATACTGTATTGGTGTTTCTCTTTCTGACTTACTTCACTCTGTATAATAGGCTCCAGTTTCATCCACCTCATTAGAACTGACTCAAATGCGTTATTTTTTATAGCTGAGTAATATTCCATGTGTATATCTATCATAACTCCCTTATCCATTCATCTGCTGATAGATATCTAGGTTGCTTCCATGTCCTATCTATTGTAAACAGTGCTGCGATGAACATTGGGATACGTGTGTCTCTTTCAATTCTGGTTTCCTTGGTGTGTACTGCCCAGCAGTGGGATTGCTGCATCATATGACAGCTTTAATTTCAGTTTTTAAAGGAATCTCCACTCTGTTCTCCATAGTGGCTTTCATTCATTTCAGTTTGCATTCCCACCAACAGTGTAAGAAGGTTCCCTTTTCTCCACACTCTCTCCAGCATTTATTGTTTATAGACTTTTTAATGGCAGCCATTCTGACTGGCATGAGATGGTACCTCATTGTGGTTTTGATTTGCATTTCTCTGATAATGAGTGATGTTGAGCATCTTTTCATGTGTTTGTTAGCCATCTGTATATCTTCTTTGGAGAAATGTCTGTTTAGTTCTTTGGTCCACTTTTTGATTGGATTGTTTATTTTCCTGGTACTGAACTACTTGAGCTGCTTGTATATTTTGGAGATTAATTCTTTGTCAGTTGCTTTGTTAGTGGGCTTCATTCCAGGGCTGCAAGGATTCTTCAATATTCACAAATCAATGTGATACACCAAACAAATTGAAAGATAAAAACCATATGATTATCTCAATAGATGCAGAGAAAGTCTTTGGCAAAATTCAACACCCATTTATGATTAAAAAAAAAACAATCTCCAGAAAGCAGGCATAGAAGGAACATACCTCAACATAATAAAAGCCATATATGACAAACCCACAGCAAACATTATGCTCAATGGTGAAAAATTGAAAGCATTTCCTCTAAAATAAGGAACAAGACAAGGGTGCCCACTCTCACCACTACTATTCAAAATAGTTTTGGAAGTCCTTGCCACAGCAATCAGAGAAGACAGAAAAAATAAAAGGAATCCAGATTGAAAAAGAAGAAGTAAAACTCTCACTGTTTGCAGATGACATGATCCTCTACATAGAAAACCCAAAAGACACCACCAGAAAACTACTAGAGCTAATCAGTGAGTATAGTAAAGTTGAGGGCTTTAAAATTAATACACAGAAATCCCTTGCATTCCTATACACTAACAACGCAAAAACAGAAAGAGACATTAAGGAAATTAAGAATGGTCCCATTCACCACTGCAATGAAAAAAATAAAATACTTAGTAATAAATTTACCAAAAAAAACAAAAGATACATTATCTCTCAATGAGTATTATCTCCTAACAGTTAAATTCATTTTGGGCCTGTGACCAGGATTGGGAGTGAAGGGAGAAGTAAGCAGATTTCAAAACAGAATTCTGACAAGGGAGATTGAAACTTATTTCCTTGCTCCAGATGGCCTGTAAAGGAATCTGGGGAGAAGGTGAAAGCAGGAGAGGAGGGGACTGATTGGCCTGCAGGAGCCACCCCATTGCCAAGCCAGGGTGAACAGCCTGCCGGACAGCGGGTGCTCGGCCAGCAGAGGAAACTGCAAGGGGTTTCATTTCCTCCCCTTCAGCTCTGGACTTCTGTTAGGAGGTTTATTTCTCTCCAATTGCAAGTAAAAATAATTAAGACTGACTGATCATTAAAATACCTTCTCCTCCCCTTCCAAAAAGAAGCAAGACATCTTATTTTGAGTGTCTGTTCCCTCTGAGAGGTGGCAGCAAGCTGCTGTTCAGCAGCACCATTCTCTTCATTCTGGACTCGGCAGAAGTATATTTCACCTTCAGCAGGCAGGGGATGATCCCCTATCTTCCATGTGCCCTGCCCACCAGCCTAGGGCACTGGGAATCTTGTCCAGAAGCTGTCTAGAGTCATTGAAGAGAGAGGCAAAGCCATCATTCTGCCTTGCGCTACTCAGCACCCATCAGGTAAGCTGCTATACACCAGGCTGAAGGCCCTGGCAGACCATCTGGCCCTGGTCTTTCAGACTTTGCCTGAGTATGCTGAACACACACCTCTCGGTTCAAAGCAGCAAGGCTGAGAATGGTGTCTTCAGCAGGAACGATGATAAAAAGTATACCTCTTCTCAAATTTATCATAACGGTAGTTTATTTAAATAAATCCCAACATGTTTTAGGATCAAGAGTAGTGATATTTTCATTTTTAAAATAAGAAATCATTGACAAATATTTTGAAGACCTACTGTTTGTATGGGCTATGCAAACTTCTTTCGTAAATGCAAAGTGCAGAGCCCGAGAAATTTATAACCTATCATTTGGGCGGGCAAGTTGTGAAAATTTAAGTAATATTATAAGGTTACACATGGCTAAGTACCTGATGGGTGGTACAGACAGTAGGATTTTAGCACGAGAGAAAGATGGATAGTAGCTGAAGTTATCAGGAAAGACTTAGTAAAGAAACTGGCCTTGAAGTGTGGTTGGATGTGGATAAATGGAAGGTGTATAAAGGGAGAATAATTTTCAATTATGACTTATTAATGTTTCCATGGAATTAAATCTATAGGAAAAACTACTGGAACTTTAATTGCTAGCTTAAATATGTAAATCTTCAATTCAGGAAAGCTATTCATGTCAATATTGTAAACAAAAGCCCTAAGGAAAAAGGCTGATGTTTATGTATTGTGGGAAACCCCTGGCTTGCTAGGGCATTCTGTCAGCTGAAATCCTTCCCTCCTCTTCCCCAAAGATCTAGTCATTGTTGGTAACTTCTGCTGAATGTTCACTAATTTTTAGCAATCTTTTGCATGGAAAATGAGATTTAGATTAACTGTTTATATTTTTTCTGTGTATGGTAAATAGCAGAGCAGCACAAAATCACTTCCAATAAAACTTCTGTCTTATCAAAAGATATGGAGAAAGGGTTACACATCACTGTCTCCATGTCTCAGGCTTTCAGCTGAATCTGCTACATCAGGGAGCAGTCACCAGCTGTGTGAGTGATAGTCTGGAGGCCACAAAAGGAAATCTTTAGCTTCTCCTCCAAGCCTTGCTCTTTACATGAGAGCATAGGAGTCCCCACAAGACTTGCATGATCTTAATATTGAAATTTATGTGTATATGTACAAAAGAATTGAGAGAATTTCAGGTAATTATTCTTTATAATCCAATGACCAGGACAGTATTAAAAATATTAATAGACAACAGTTGATCTCCATGAGTAAATTTGGATAATCTCTCTTGATGTAAGGCCAGCAAAAACAAAACAAAGTTCTTTACTTTCCTACTTCACGTCCTTTGCTCAGATTACTTTCTGCCAATGATGGTCTGCATGCATCCTCCTTCCCCACTCTACACACTCACACACACACACACTCACTCACACACACACACACACACCCTGTACCTACTGTCCAAATCATTCCATCATTCACCGGGGAGTGAGCTTCACTAGTAAGGAACAACCATGGATTCAGACTCTGCCCTAACAGGGCTTATTCTCCAATCTGTATTCTACCTGTCCTTTAAGACCCACCTTCAGTAATGTTTTTCCAGCCCATAGCCAGAATTAATCTTATCTTTCTTTATGATCCCAAACCAAGAGTCTTGGTTTTCTATTATGTGATTATGCTATAGTAAGAAATATATATATGTTTGGTCTTCACCCAAGGTTCCTGGAACTGAATGTCTAAAACCTTTGATATTTCCTGGGTGGGAGGGGTGAGAGGGCTATTTCTTGTTATTCATTATAAGCTCCTTTCAACCACCTGAGTTTACACAATGCGGTAACTCTTGGAGGATGGGAGTTAGTTGCGAGAGGCACCAATCATGTGATGAGAGGGCTGGAAATTTTAGCCATCCCCCTTGTTGCTCCCCCTTAATCACCATGGCTGGTGATTTAATTAGTCATGCCTACATAATGAAGCCTCCATAAAAACAATAAACAGCAAAGTTCAGAGAGCTTCTGGGTTGGTGAACAAGAATGCCTTTGCATGCCAGGAGAGCGGCATATTCTAAACTCCATGGGGACAGAAGCTTCTGTGCTCAGGACACTTCTGGATCTTGTCATACGTTTCTCTTCATCTCGCTATTTATTTGTATCTTTTAAAATATCCTTTGTAATAAATTGATAATAGTAAGTAAACTAGCTACCTGGGTTCTGTGAGCTGTTCTAATAAATTGTCAACCCTAAAGAAGGGATTTGGGGAACTCCCAATTTACAGCCAATGAGTCAGAAATATTGGAAGTCTGGACATGAGGTTGGTGTCTGAAGTGGAGTTAGTTTTGTAGGACTGAGCCCTTGACTTGTGGGGTCTGCACTAACTCAAGGTTGTTATTATCAGAAGTGCTGAGAATCTGTTGGGTCTATATTACAGCTATTTGGGGTGTATCTTTTCCCATTGTTAGATCTTAGTGTCTTCAAAGATCTTAGTGTCTTCAGATCATTCTTACAAATTTAGATTCTCATTCTAGTTTAATTGAATTCTTTTTTTCTCCACTCAAAGAATATTTTTTCAAACATTTAGCTAACAGGTAGCCTGGTTCTTTCAAACATTTAGCTGAGAGCCAACCCAGTTTTTTGGTCATGCGACCAAAAAAAAAAAAAATGTGTAAGGAAGGATATTGCAAACAGAAGAGAAACTTGGAAAACAGAGCATGACAAAGAGTTTGAGATTGTTGGCAGCACATAGGATTTAAATGAGAGTGTAATGGAAAACTAGTCCAGATAGGTAAGGTATTACAGATGAGGAGAATGAGACACAGAGATGTTATCTGAACAGCCCCAGCAACAAAGGGATCAGAACTCATCATCTGATTGTCCCCACCATCCAAGCCCAGCACGTTAATATAAGCGCAGACAGTGATGTTATGCAACCATGCCAGTCTGAGGCGACTGGCTGGGAAAAGATGAAGATGGCACTGGATAGTATCTGTGGCAATAATGTCTGGCATCAGGCCACATGATGCTTCTCTTTGTACTTCCACGGAATCAAGAGCAATAGGAAGCAAACAACCGAGAAAATTAGGTGCGCTGAAGACAACAGCTTGCACTGCTCTGGGGCATGTCGTAGTGGCCAACTTGAGCCCCACTTACGATACACAGACTGGTCTGTGAGCTACACTTTGAAGCAAACACCAAGAATTACCAGCTCTGCCGTTCTTTTGGCCTTTGCCTTGAGTTCAAAAGAACTAATACTTTCAATGACACCTGTTAATTACAAATAATAAGCAAAGGTGTTGAGCAGGTAAGTCATTAAAAGATGACACAGAGCCTATAAACATATGAAATTAAGTTCAACCCTCTCCAATAATAAAAAAAAGTTGTGAAAAAATTCTTTTTCCTTATTTAGGTATCAGATTACCAAGTCTAATAATAACAATAATAACTACTCTTGGCAATAATATGGGATAATTGGTACAGATATAGAATCTGCTGATTGGAGAAAAATTTGGTATAAGCTTTCCACAGAGCAATTTGTCAATATGTTTCATTAGTCATTAAAGGGACCTTATCCTTTCTGGCAATTCTACTTCAAGGAAATTTATCCTAAGACAGTCATCAAAGAGGTACACAATGCTAGGTTGGAATTCTGTTCATTTCAACGTTATGGCTGTGAAAACTTAAGAAACAACTCATGTATATAGTATTAGGGAAGTTGGTACATACCCTATGGCACAAAGTAACAGTGGTAAAAGGATACTGATGTAGTGCAGCATTCTTAATATAATGCTAAGTGGGATATGCTGGCTGCAAAAAAAAAGTATTTGTAGTTTAAAAATTTTTTTTAAAACACATACATGTATAACAGGCATGTTGAGCAATCAAGACTCACAGAATATAATCAGAAAGCACCTTTAGTTTTGCCTTGAAATGCCACTGAATAAAAACATGGGCTGTCCCATGACTTTTCTTCCCACTCTCAGGTGATAAGCATCCTTTGGTCTCTTGAGGACACAAAACACAGCCTCAATTCAATACGATGGTTAGATTGTCCAGTCCCTGATTAATTCCAGTGTCATGCAGAGAGCAGCCGTTTCCGGCGCAGCCACAGCTTGCGGCAGTAGGAAGCCGGAGATGGTGAGGGAGAGTTTGATCCTGCCTTACCTGTAAGCCTCTACCCTCCATCCCCTCAGAGATGGTTCTTGACCCTTCCAGAGCTGAAACAGACGGTGAGTGGGAGGAGAGGTACGTGTCTGGGTGGGGACGGGGTGTATGTTAGAAACCTCTTGTTTGCCTGGGATAGCGGTAGCGTGGCTTCATGCTCTCTGAAGCTGGGCCGGTGTTTAAATTTGCTTCTTGTGGGCTCAGGTGGGGTTTTCGTGCTCTGTTCTGCAGCTCTCTTGATGCAGCGATGTGCCCTCCCCTGCTCTCTGTCAACTCCTCCATGTCCCTAGGAATCCTGTGACTCGCTCACAGCTTTTCTACTAAGATTTCTTCACCTCCCTGAGCCAACTCTCACGGACGTGAATGAAGACAACCTGGATCCCCCACAGCCTCTCCTGTGGCCCAGGTCTTATCCGTGGGAAACGCGTAGAACTATTTGCACGTGAGAAGCTCTGGAAGTAAGGACTGAGCATTCAGTCTCCCTTGACTTCCCTCATTCTGGGCTGGCTGGCCCCAGTTTCTCAAACACCTGCTTCTCAGGCAGGAGTTGACACCAGTTTCTTTTTTCCCCAAAATTCTAAGGGGCATACATTAAGCTCTTTCAGTGCTACTGTTGAAGTTTATCTTTAAAAAAAGATTCTGTGTCTCTGCTCTGCTGAACCAGTGTGAGTGGGTAAAGGGACTTGTTATGCTACCAAGAGATCCCCTCTCTTTAACAGATTTTTCAGTACACGGTACAGTATTGTTATCTACAGGCCCAGTGTTATACAGCAGACCTCTAGAATTTATTCATTCACGAATAAATGAAGTTTTATACCTTTAATTAGCAACTCCTCATCTCCCCTTCCCCTAGGCCCTGGCAACCATTATGCTATTCTTTGCTTTTATGAGTTGGACTGTTTTAGAAGCCTCATGTAACTGGAATCATGCATTATCTGTCCTTCTGTGACTGGTTTATTTCATTTGCTTATTTCCTAATGTCCTCAAAGTTCATCCATATTGCATATTGCAGGATTTCCTTCTTTTTCATGACTGAAAACTATTCTATTATATGTATATACTGTGTTTTGTTTTACTAACTCATTTATTCATGGGCATTTAGATGGTTTCTGCATATTGGCCATTATGAATAATACTGCAGTGAACATGGGAGTGCTAATATTTTTTTCTAGATTCGGATTCCAATTACTTTGAATAAATACCCAGAAGTGGGATTGCTAGATCATATGATAAGTCAATTTTTTAAGTTTTTGAGGAACTTCCATGCTGTTTTCCATAGTAATGGCAGCATTTTGGATTCTCATCAAGAGTGCACAGGGGTTGCAGTTTCTCTCTACATCCTTGCCAACTCTTGTTTATTACTACCGCTACCTCTGTCACTGCTCCTATTACCATCACCACCACCACCACTACTACAATGACCATCCCAACAGGTGTGAGGTGGTATCTCACTGTGGTTGTAATTTGTATTTGCCAAATGATCGTTGACGTTGAAATTCTTTTTATATACCTATAATTTACTTGATGTCCTTTGGAAAAATGTCTGTTCAAAACATTAGCCCATTTTAAAATTAGATTATTAGGGTTTTTGCTACTGAGTTTTAGGAGTTCCTTATATATCTTTTCATCCTGTTCATGGGGTTTTCAAGGTAAGAATACTGAAGTGGTTTGCTGTACCTTTCTCCAGTGGCCCACGTTTTGTCAGGCCCTAACTACCAGCGACATGACCTTCAGCCAACAACAATATATCTCAGAAATGTTAATCCTTTATCAGAAATATGATTTGCACATATTTTCTCCTATTCCATGGGTTACTTTTCACCCTACCGGTTGTTTCCTTTGCTGTGAAGAAGATTTTTACTTTGGTAAAGTCTTTCTTGTGTACTTTTTCTTTTGTTGGCTGTATTTATATTTTGTTGGCTTTTGGTGCCACATCCATGAAATCATTTTACATGTCCTGTTATCAGAATATATTACAAAGCTACAATAATTAAAACAGTATGATACTGGTATAAAGGTATATATACCAATGGAACAGATCAAAGAGGCCAGAAATAAATCTATGCATGTTCAACAAGAGTATCAACAAGAGTGTCAACGCCCAAGCTTTTCTGCAATTTTCAAGTCTTCTGAACTGAGTGTAATTTCACTTTAATAATTAGAAAAAAAATGAACTTAAAAATTATATAATAGCAAATAAAAGTCAGTTTTGTTGACATTTGAAATTTCCTGTCCCCACCCTTGTAAACAGTTTCCTACATGTTGCTATGGCTGGCTGTTTTCATTATACTCTTTCAGATGACAAGGAGCTTGCTCTAATTTATCTTAAGTGATGAGTGACACTCTATGGTAAGTCTGCAGTGGAGAAGTAAGGAAACAACTGGCTCACCCTGTACAACCAGTCCTTGGGAATGGATACAGTGATTACAACATAGCAATATTCTGTTGCCAATCCACCTAGCTGAAAATCTCCCAGACTTGTGGCTCAGCTACTTTGCTCTGCTTTTCCGTGATCACATCCATGACCACAGTTGATTTTCTTCTTGCCACTTTCCTTTCTGCTGCATGGCTTCTGCCTATTCCAGATTCTGTGCCTCATGGCTTCTACTCATGGTATTGCTCAACGCCTTCTCACTGTATATCTCAGTTTCTGTGTCACTTTAGTTTTTTTTACTTGTCATAGTGATTTCAAGACATATCAAGAAGAAGCTTGTGATTAATCACTTTCCAAAATAGAACACATCAGTTAGACAGCCTCTTGCTAATGTTTAGCTTTTGGGTCAAGCATGAATCCCTGGTTCAGTTGATTAGGGCCAGGAATGTGAAGAACTTTGAATCACATGATCCAAAGCACAGCAACTACCCATGATTATTTTTCTGTAAGTGGAACAGGCTACCAACACATCATGGACTGCCTGTACACTAGAAAAGTGGTCTATGTCTCTCAGACATATTTACCACCATGTTTAATTCATTGCCTCTATGGCTTGAGTCCTATTTTTGGATATCAGTAAAAGGTCCATTTCACAATTTACAAAACAAAACAAGAGGAAAGAAACCAGATATCTAAATTTCTTTTACTGTGCTATACATTATTTCATCATATCCTGCCTAAAAGAAAGCAAACAGTTTTGTAAAGTCAAAGTGATTCGAAACCAAATAGAGAATAACTTTTAAAATCTAAGGTCATTGTTAATAAAAAATAGGCCATACCCATCTACAATACCAAGTAAAAAGTTCTTTTCATTTCTACTTTTCTTATGTAAAATACATCTGGTATTACTGCTTCATTATGACTTACATTTGTTTTCATTTTTGACCACTGATTGTTTACAGACTGAGAACAATTCTGGACCTCTTCTTGATACACTGAGACATAGTGATGTAAAGTACATAATAGCTTCTGATGGTGGGCTTCCCTGGTGGTTCAGATGGTAAAGAATCTGCCTGCAATGTGGGAGACCTGGGTTCAATCCCTGGATTGGGAAGATCCCCTGGAGAAGGGAAAGGCAACCCACTCCAGTGTTCTGGCTTAGAGAATTCCATGGACAAAGGAGCCTGGCAGGCTACAGTCCCTGGGGTCACAAAGATTTGGACACGACTGAGCAACTTTCACTTCACTTCACTTCAGCCTCTGATGTACATTGTCATTTTTATTGTGAAACAAAGCTTCATTTAGGCCTTTTCTCCAAAGACCAGTGAGATTTTGCTAAAGCATTTAATACATTATAAAGAATTATCACAGTTTTCTTTGTTATGAAAAAGAAAAATTGTAGACATTAGAATCAAAGTTAAAATGATAGTAAATAATAATGCATAATAACAGTACTACCAATAAAATTCCTTTTACCTAAGTGTTAAGTTTCCATAAATAAGTTACATAATTTGGAGTAGAGACAAATATTTGTGCTGCTGGCATTGCTTCATTTCACTCCAGGTACTGATTTTGTTATGGAATAATTCTAGGAGTGCTTCTTAGGAGTATGTTTGGGTAAATAAGTGAACTAAATCTAAAGACAAAACTTGATAAGACCTTCTGGATAATACCATATGAAAGCAGGCATAACTGATCATAATAATAATAATTATCATTAATAATATTCAGTACAAGTATTCAAAGGGAAATGTTCAAAGTAAAGCCCTTTGGGATGTGATTCTACAGTAATTTCTGATGAAATGGAATGTTGGTTTGTCATGTGAGTAGATGCAGGAAAGCCCTTTAAACCCAAGCTGACCATTGTGAGACAAGTTTGCAATGGAGGATTTGGAAAAGCAGCAGCCTTTGAACAAGGGCTACTTCAAACTGTATTACAAATTTTAATCCAAACCAATGAACTTTAACTGATGTCCATGTCAAACTTTCTTTGAATCCTCCGGTGGGTAATGGTTTGCAAGTATGGACTTTCTGAACCTCCATTTTACCTGATGAGAACCCAGGAGCCATTCATGGTGGTGATGATTAGGAAACCTCAAGCATTTTCTTAAAGTTCTGTGTCCCATAACAAAGACTGAATAACCATTTGAGAACTATCTTTCTTTCCCCCTTGGCTTACTTATTTGGTTAGTATGTAGGAAGGGGTCTAGGGGAGAGAGTCTCATATAGTAACATTAAGTTCCTTAAAGTTAAAGTTACTTCCAAAATACTAGGTTTGAGTTGATTTTCTAACATCCTTAAGCTTTTATGTTACAGAGAATGAATTAGTCAAGTATAATAATTGTGGGCATTAATTACAGTGAAGGCCATATAGTCTTGAAACCTTTCTGTCTGGACCCAGAATGAAACTATGGGGGCATCATTTTCTTTTGTGGAAAGAAACAACTGCCTAGGCTCCTGCCTAGGCTCCTCTAAGACGTACCTAGGCTCCTCTCAGACCGTTTCTCTTTCTGTATTTTTTTCCTGTCAGGACACATTGTAAGAATTAGCATTAAATTGTCAGAATACGAGAAAAAACATGCTTTGCATTCTTATTCCTGAAAACAAAGGAAGGATGCACCAGGTTTGCATGAGTTCAGTTGTCTTGCTACATAACTAGCAGCATAGAGAGTGTGGTCAGAATTTAGGATTAGTTGTTTTCAGGAAGAAGCCATGAATAATATAAGAAACAAATCTAGATGTTGCGATCATATACTTTATCTATTGATCAGAATTTATTGGCTCTAACCTGCCTTGCAGTTGTCCTAGTAACATAACAGCCTTACAAGAGGCATTCATATCCGATTCTGTTGCTCTGAGCAACTTTCCTATACTTGTAAAACCGTAACAGTCAACTTGAATTAATTAACCATTGCCTTACAAGTTTCAGTGGAAGATGTCTGAGCATCTGTGTAAAGAGAATAAGGGATAAACAAAGGCCATAAACTCTAGGTTTTAATTTTCTTATATTCCTTTGTTGGGTTATTCAACAAATACTTCATCATTGTTTGCTGTGTGTTCAGAATGTCTGGCACTCTGCTTAGGGAGCTGGCAATTCAGTGATAAGACATCCATTGTGAAAAAAAAAGTTCAGAGACAAGTGAGCATTGAATAATTCAGACTCTGGAAAACAGTGGAAATAACTGTATTCACTCAATACATACGCTAGGTAGTAGGAGCTGAGCCTAGGTGGAAGCCTAGCTCTTTCATTTACCACTGTATAACCACAGGTAAGATTTTTCATGCAGCCTTAGCATGATAAAACGCTAGAAAGCACACTTGAGAACATCTAGTTCAAATCCCTAATATAATAGAAGAAGAAATTCTGGTCCATAGAGAAGAGTTTCCCAAATTCATATTCGTTTGTTCACCAAGGGCTTACTGAGCCCCTTCTCTGTATCAGACATCATTCCAGAAGACAGGACAGGCAAGGTCTTTCCTTTTATGGATTTTATTCTAATCAATAAAAAAGTAAATAAATGAGGAAGATGATTTCATATGATGATACATGAGATTAAGAAAAGTAAGCCAAATTAATTTGATAGAAAGTGATTGTAGTTTTGGAGGATCATGGAAGGCCTCTCTAAGGTTGTGACATTTTAGCTAAACCTAAATGACATAAAGGAACTGCCATGAGACAAAATAGGGAAGAGTATACCATGTGGAGGAAATGGCAAGTGGCTTGCTGGAGGAACAGAGAGAAGGCCAAGTGCTGAGTGGTGGAGAATGGAGTATGAGAACATAGATAGAAAAGGCCAAGGGCCAGATACTGTACAGCCTTGGAGTAGGGAGTCTGGAATTCTAAGTGTGATTGAAAGGCCCTGGAGAGACTGAAGCAGGGAAGTGGAATGCATGATTTAACTAGCATTTTTAAAACATTACTCTGGCTGCTGTGTAGAAGCTGGATGGAGGGTCAGAGTGGAAGCACACAGAGAAAGAGGGGGTTCCTATGTGTGTCCAGGTGAGCAATGGTGGTGGCTTGGGCCAAGGAGGTGGCCATAGAAATACTGCTAGAAAGACTACAGATTCCAGGAAGGCTTCGAGCTGTCTCTTTTGTGCCCTTATGTATCCCAGGCTTCCAGAACACTGCCTGGAACATAATATGTACTTAAAAAGTATTAGTTGAATCAATGAACAAATAATCACTTTCTAAAGTTAGACTGGAATCAGGTTTAAGAGAACTAAAAATATGGGTTCTTCTTAGTTCATATATGTTTGCCTTAATAGAGTTTAAAACAATAAATGTTCTTTAGACTTTCTACTAAAATTGATGCGGCATGCTTAGCGAACCATGTGCCCGAATCCTGGCCTCAGCCAGTCCATTCAGTGCAGTGTGAGGGCTGGTCCAGTGACGTCAGTGAGTCCTCCCCAGCACCCCTCACGCCCTATACCCCCGCTGCTGTCTTGAGCGTGGCATTTAGGCTTTTTGTGAAATCTGCAATGCAAGGTTTGGTTTTCTCACAATCTTACTATAAATTTAAGTGCAACTTGGAGATCCAAGAGGGATGGGTGGCCCACAATAAACAATTGATGCTTTTGAGTTTCTCTACAGGAAAAGAAAAAGTCTAAGGGAAATTCTCTTTACTGCCTGCCATCCACCTCAGCTGACGAAGGCGATGCCCAAGTTCCACTCCCCTGTCTCCATCCATCCACCCCTCTACTGCCTGTTCTGTCATTTTGCAGATCACACTCACTCAGCATCTCATTTATGCCATAACATGTACATGGGCCTTACATGCATTAACTCTCTTAATCCTCAGGAAAACCCCGTGATGTATTGTTATTGCTTTTATCCCTACTTTACAGATGGGAAAACAGAGGCAGAGAAAGATTTAAATCACACGTTAATAAAGATCAGGGTCTGCATTCCAACCAGTCAGTCTGACTTTAATTTAGCCTCTCGGTATTTTAATTTCTAGAATGAAATAAAAGTATCTTCCTCATAGAGTTCTTGTAAAGATTAAATTAAGTAATCATGCCTGGCCTAGAATCATATAAATAATATAAGTAATATATATTATCTATTATAATATAAGTAATAGAAGTTAATATAAGTAAGCATGCCTGGCCTAGAATCAGTGTCGCACAAATTTTACCTGTGACTAAATTTCTAGTATTATCCTCATGGAAAAATTACTTTTTGCATACATGACTCTTTTACCGGAGTCCAGCCCCGGCTGGATCCAGGGGTCTTGAAGGAGGGGTGGCGTCGGCGAAGTACTGAGCTGAGTCAACGTGTTGATGGAGCAGTCTCTTACTTTATTGTTGTTGGTTTACAGTTTTATGCCCAAAGAGCATCCCCATTACATCAAACATCATTCAAGGTTATATTTTGCTTTTATCAGAGGCAGCTGTGCAGAGGCTTGAGGGAAAGGCTAGGCTTGAAACTGTTTTTATTCCAGTGACCTCGACCACTGTCTGTCTCACTCTGTTCTGAAAACCTTGTCTGTAATTACTGTCTCACACCCGCTATTTTATACCTAAAGAGAAAATAAATGAGGGGTTAACTAAGGCAAATACAGCTGTTTGTGTTATGTCCATACACTCTGGTTTTTACAAAGAAAGGGAACAATGAAACCCTTTGAACACCAAAGGGTTGTCTTTTCTTTTTGTTTATTGTTTCCTTTGCTGTACAAAAGCTTTTGAGTTTATGTAGGTCCCATTTGTTTATTTTTGCTTTTATTTCCATTTTTCTGAGAGAGGATTGAAAAAGATATTGCTGTGATTTATGTCAGAGAGTGTTCTCCTTATGTTTTCCTCTAGGAGTTTTATAGTGTCTCATCTCACATTTAGGTATTTAATCCATTTTGAGATTCTTTTTGTGTATGGAATAAGGAATGATCTAATTTCATTTTTTCACATGTGACTGTCCAGTTTTCCCAGCACCATTTGTTGAAGAGACTGTCTTTCCAATATTGTTCAGTCTTGCCTCCTCTGTCATAGATTAATTGACCATAGGTGCATGGGCTGATTTCTAGGTTTTCTATTCTATTGATCTATATTTCTATTTTTGTGCCAGGACCATACTGATTTCATGATTGTAGCTTTGTAATATAGTCTGAAGTCAGGGAGCCTGATCGCTCCAGCTCTGTTTTTCTTTTTAAAGATTGCTTTGGCTATTCAGGGTCTTTTGTGTCTCCATACATATTTTGAGGCTTTCTGTTCGACTTCTGTGAAAAATGGTAGTTTGATAGGGATTGCATTGAATCTGTGGTTTGCCTTGGGTAATACAGTCATTTTGACAATATTGATTCTTCCAGTCCACAAACATGGTATATCTTTCTATCTGTTTATGTCTTCTTTGATTTCTTTCATCAGCATCTTATAGTTTTCAGAGTGCAGGTATTTTGTCTCCTTAACTAGGTTTATTCCAGGGTATTTTATTCTTTGTGAAGCAATGGTAAGTGGAATTGCTTCTTGAATTTTTCTTTCTGATCTTTTGTTGTTAGTGTATAGAAATGCAATAGAATTCTTTGTATTAATTTTGTAACCTGCAACTTTACCAAAGTCATTGATGAGTTCTAGTAGTTTCCTGGTAGTGTCTTTAGGATAGTCTATGTATAGTATCATGTTATCTGCAAACAATGACAGTTTAACTTCTTTTTCAATTTGGACTCCCTTTATTTCTTTTTCTTCTGTTATTACTGTAGCTAGGACTTCCAAAACTATGTTGAGTAAAAGTGGTGAGAGTGGACATCCTGACTTGTTCTGGATCTTAGAGGGAATTCTTTCAGCTTTTCACCATTGGGTATGATGCTAGATGTAGGTTTGTCATGTATGACCTTTATTATGTTGAGGTATGTAGACTCTGACCACTTTCTGGAGAATTTTTTATTATAAATGGGTGTTGGATTTCATCAAAAGCTTTTTCTGCATCTATTGAGATGATCATATGGTTTTTATTCTTCAATTATTTGATGCAGTGTATCACATCAATTGATTTCCAGATGTTAAAAAATCCTTGCATCCCTGGGATGAATCCCACTTGATTGTGGTGTATGATCTTTTTAATGTATTGTTGGATATGAATTGCTAGTATTTTGTTGAGGATTTTTGCATCTATTCATCAGTGATATTGGTCTGTAATTTTCTTTTTTTGTGGTGTCTTTGGTTTTGATATCTGGTTGATGGTGGCCTCCTAAAATGAATTGAGAAGTTTCCTCCCTCTGTGACTTTTTGGTAAAAGTTTAAGTATAGGTGTTAACTCTTCTCTAATGTTTGATAAAATTCACCTGTGAAGCAGGTGGACTTTTGTTTGTCCTGGACTTTTGTTTGCTGGGAGGTTTTCAATCACAGTTTTAATTTCAGTGCTTGCAATTGGTCTGTTCATATTTCCTATTTCTTTCTGATTCAGTCTAGGGAGACTATACCGTCTAAGAATTTGTCCATTTCTTCCAGGTTGTCCATTTTATTGGCATACACTTGTTCATAGTAGTCTCTTGTGATCCTTGGAATTTCTGTGGTGTCAGTTGTAAATTCTCCATTTTCATTTCTAGTTTTACTGACTTGAGTCCTCTCCCTTTTTTTCTTGATGAATCTGGCTAAAGGTTTATCAGTTTTGTTTATCTTCACAAAGAACCAGCTTTTAGTTTCATTGATCTTTGTACTTGTTTTATTTGTCTCTATTTCATTTATTTCTGCTCTGGTTTTTATGATTTCCTTCCTTCTACTAACTTTGGGTTTTGTTTGTTCTTCTTTCTCTACTTATTTCAGGTGTAAGGCAAGGTTGTTGAGATTTTTCTTGTTTCTTGAGGTAAGATTGTATTGGTATAAAGTTTCTTCTTAGAACAGCTTTAGCTGCATCCCATAAGTTTTGGGCTATTGTGCTTTCATTTTCATCTCTAGATTTTTTTTTCTTTGATTTCTTCAATGATTCAATGGTTGTTTAGTAGCATATTGTTTAGCTGCCATGAGTATGTTTCTTAGAGTTTTTTTCTTGTAGTTTATTTCTTATTTCATAGCGCTGTGATCAGACAAGTTGCTTGATATGATTTCCATTTTCATAATTTACCAAGGCTCACCTCGTGGCCTAGTATGTGGTCAATCCTGGTGGATATTACCTGTGCACTTGAGAAGAATGTGTAGTCTGCTTCTTTTGCATAGAAGTGAAGTGAAGTGAAAGTTGCTCAGTTGTGTCTGATTCCTTGCAGCCCCATGGACTGTAGCCTGCCTGGCTCCTCTGTCCATGGGGATTCTCCAGGGCAAGGATACTGGAGTGGGTTGCCATGCCCTCCTCCAGGGAATCTTCCCAATCCAGGTATCAAACCCAGGTCTCCCGCATTTCAGGCAGATTCTTTGCCAAGTGAGCCATGAGGGAAGCCCAAGAATACTGGAGTGGGTAGCCTGTTTCTTCTCCAGGGGATCTTCCTGACCCAGGAATTGAACCAGAGTCTTCTGCTTTGCAGGTGAATTCTTTACCAACTGAGCTTCTGGGAAGCCCAGCTTTTGCATGAAATGTTTTATAAATATCCATTAAGTCCAGCTCATCTAAACTGTCATTTAAGGCCTACATTTCCCTATTGACTTTATATCTGGATGATCTGTTCATTGATGAAAGTGGGGTATTAAAGTGCCCTACTATTATTGTGTTACTGTTGATTTCTCCATTTATGTGTGTTAGTATTTGCCTTACATATTGAGGTGCTCCTATGTTGGGTTCATGTATATTTATAATTGTTATATCTTCTTGAATTGAATCCTTGATCATTATGGAGTGTCCTTCTGTCTCTTATAACAATATTTGTTTTAAAGTCTTTTTTGTCTGATAGGAGTGTTGCTACTCCAGGTTTCTTATGATTTCCATTTGTGTGAAATACCTTCTCCCATCCCCTTCCCTTTAGTCTGAAAGTGTCCATAGGTCTGAAATGGGTCTTTTGTAGATAACATATATATATATATAGGTCTTGTTTTTGTATCCACTTAGCTAGTCTATGTCTTTTGATTGGTGCATTTAATCCATTTACATTTAAGGTAATTATTGATGTGTATGGTCCTCTTATGCAGATCATAATGACTTATTATGACTGTGTGTATGATAATAAACTGTGGACAGCTCTTAAAGAGATGGGAATGCCAGACCATTTTATCTGTCTCCTGAGAAACCTGTATATGGGCCCAAAAGTAACAGTTAAAATCCTGTATGGAACAACTGATTAGTTTGAGATTGAGAAGGAGTATGACAAGGCTATCTGTTGTCACCCTGTTTGTATGCACTGAGCACATTATGAGAAATGCCAGGCTGGATGAGTAACAAGCTAGAATCAAGATAGGTGGGAGAAACATCAGCAACCTCAGATATGAATATGATGCCACTCTAATGGCAGGAAGCAAAGAGGAACTGAAGAGCCTCTTGATGAGGGTGAAGGAGGAGAGTGAAAGAGCTGGCTGAAAACTAAATATTAAAAAAAAAACTAAGATTATGGCATCTTACCCCATTACTTCATGGCAAATAGAGGGGTAAAATGTAGAAGTAATGACAGATTTCATTTTCTTGGGCTCTAAAATCACTGCAAATGGTGACTGCAGCCATGAAACCAGAAAATGTTTGCTTCTTGGCAGGAAAGCTATGACAAACCTAGCAGTGTGTTAAAAAGCAGAGACATTACCCTGCCAACGAAAGTCCACATAGTCAAGGCTGTGGTCTTCCAAGGGGTCACATACAGTTGTGAGAGCTGGATTGTAAAGAAGGCAGATCACTGAAGAATTCATGCCTTTGAACCATAGAGTTGCTGGAAAAGACTCCTGAGAGTCCCTTTGAAGAGCAGAGAGGTCAAACCATTCAATCATAAGGGAAATCAACCCTGAATACTCATTGAAAGAACTGATACTGAAGCTGAAACTCCAGTATTTTGGTCACCTGATGCGAACAGCTAACTTATTAGAAAATCCCCTGATGCTGGGAAAGATTGATGGCAGAAAAAGAAGAGGACATCAGAGGATGAGATGGCTGGATGGTATCACCGATGCAATGGACATGAACTCAGGCAAACTTTGGGAGATGGTGAAGGCCAGAGAGTCCTGGCATGCTGCAGTCCATGGGATTATAAAGAGTTGGACATGACTGGGTGACTGAACTTCATGATCCTCTCACCATTTTGTTAATTGTTTTGGGTTTATTTTTGTAGATCTGTTTCTTCTTTTATGTTTCCTGCCTAGAAAAGTTCATTTAGCATTTGTTCTAAGACTGGTTTAGTGGTGCTGAATTCTCTTAACTTTTGCTTGTCTGGAAAGCTTTTGATTTTGCCATCAAATATGAAGGACAGTCTTGCTGGGTAGAGTATTCTTGGTTGTAGGTTCTTCCCTTTCATCACTTGGAATATATTGTGCCATTCCCTTCTGGCCTGTAGAGTTTCTATTGAGAAATCAGCTAGTAACCTTATGAGACTTCCACTGTATGTTATTTGTCTTTTTCCCCTTGCTGCTTTTACTATTTTGTCTCTCTTTAATTTTTGTCAGTTTGATTACTATTTGTCTCAGAGTGTTTCTCCTTGGGTTTATTCTGCCTGGGACTCCATGTGCTTCCTGGACTTGATTGACTATTTCCTTTCCCGTGTTCGGGAAGTTTTCAGCTATTATCTCTTCAAATATTTCTCATGTCCTTTCTCTCTCTCTTCTCCTTCTGGAACCCCTATAACGCAAATATTGGTGTGTTGAATGTTGCCCCAGAGGTCTCTGGGGCTGTCCTCATTTCTTTTCATTCTTTTTTCTGTATTATGTTTTGCTGCATTGATTTCCACCATTTTGTCTTTCAGATCACTTATCCGTTCTTCTGCCTCAGTTATTCTGCTATTGATTCCTTCTAATGTATTGTTCATCTCTATTTGTTTGTTCTTTAGTTGTTCTAGGCCTTTGGAAAATGTATTTTGCATCTTCTCCATTCTTTTTCTAAGATCCTGAATCATCTTCACTATGATTATTCTGAATTCTTTTTCTGCGAGATTGCCTATCTCCACTTCCTTAGTTGTTTCTCTGGGGATTTGTCTTGTTCCTTCATCTGAGACATACTCCTTTGTTTTCATCTTGGTTAGCTTTCTGTAATGTGGTATTAGTTCTAGAGGCTGCTGGAATTGTAGTTATTTCTTCTGTCTGCCCTTTGGTGGATGAGAATAAGAGGCTTATGCAAGCTTCCTGCTGGGAGGGACTGGCTGTGGGGAAAACTGGGTCTTGCTCTGGTGGGCAGGGCCTTGCTCAGTAAAACTAATACAATTGTCAGCTGATGGGTGGGGCTGTCTCCCTCCCTGTTAGCTGTTTGGAGTCTAGAGGCTCTATGGTAGGGCTATTGGCTATCTACAAGAGGACTTACGCCAAGACACATCTCCCAGAACTGCTGTACCAGTGCCCTTGTCCCTGTGTTGGGCTACATGCCTTTGCTGGAGGCCCTCAAACACTCACAGGCAGGTCTGGCTCAGTCTCCTGTGGAGTCAGTATTCCTTTCTCCTGGATCCTAGTACTCACAATGTTTTGTTTATACCCTCTAAGAGTGGAGTCTTTGTTTCCCTCAGTCCTGTGGAGGTCCTGTAATCAAATCCTGCTGGTCTTCAAAGTCAGATTCCCTGGGGATTTCCAGTTCCTTGGCCAGATCCCTAGGCTTGGGAGCCTGATGTGAGGCCTAGAACCTTCCCAACAGTGCAAGAACTTCCTTGATATTATTGTTCTCCAGTTTGTGAGTCACCCACCTGGTGGGTATAGGATTTGATTTTATGGTGATTGTGCCCCTCCTACCATTTTGTTGTGGCTTTTCCTTTGTCCTTGGATGTGGGATATCTTTTTTTGGTGGGTTCCAGTGGTTGATGGTTGTTCAATATCTAGTTGTGATTTGGGGGCTCTGGTAGAAGATGAGCGCACATCCTTCTACTCTGCCATCTTGAACCAATCTGCATACATGATTTTTTGTGTGTGCAGGATCACGTTTCTCACTTATGTCAAATACTGACTGAGTTGCTTCACAATGATGAATGTAGAACTCATTCCTTACTCCAAATGTTGAGCAAATATGTACTGACTGATCCCATCTAAGAGACTGTTAATTAATGGAAGTTTGTGTGTCCAGTGCACAGTGAGGCCAAACAAGCTGAAATGTCAGAGTTTGGAGCAGAGAAAGGCATATTGCAAGGCCAGGCAAGGAGACAGGTGGCTCATGCGCTAAAATTGCCAAAATCCCCAAAGGATTTCCACACTTTAAAAAGCCAGGTGAGGAAAAAGATGTCTCAGGGTCTGTGATCAGCTTGTACACAATTCTCTTGACTGGCTAATGGTGAGGTAGCAGGGTGGTGTCACAGGGTTTAACATTGTCAGCCCTTAGGCTCCAGGAGGTCTGGGGCAAGGTGCTGATGGTTTTCAAGTAGTTAACATCTTCCATTTGTTAGAGTTGTTTTTGTTGTTCAGTTGCTAAGTCATGTCCTACTTTAGCATGAGTCTCCTGGAGTTTGCTCAAATTTATGTCCGTTGAGTCAGTGATGTTATCTAGGCATCTCATCCTCTGCCACCCCTTTCTCCTTTTGTTTTCAATCTTTCCCAGTAAGAGGGTCTTTTCCAATGAGTCAGCTCTTCCCAGCAGGTGGCCAAAGTATTGGAACTCCAGCTTCAGCATCAATCCTTCCAATGAATATTCAACGTTGATTTCCTTTAGGATTGAGTGGTTTATTGGAAAGGGGGGGGATTTTTTTTTTTTCTTTAATATCTGCAAAACAGCTTGGGAACTGTGCATCAAATACTATTATCTAGGTACTTCAGAGAGGAGCTAAAGCAGAGGATATGAGAGAAGGGCTTGTCCTTGAAATGTCCCATGGTGTCCTGCTTGGTTATAATTACCCCCCTTTTCTTTGATACTCCTCAACCTAGAGGAGAACAAGTGTTGAATAAAAAAAGGAATAAAGACGTTCAGATGAGAAGGTTAATCATAAACTTGACAGAGGTACCCACAGGGTCCTGCTCAGTTACAAGACCATGCTAGGCCCTGCAGACATTAAGAGAAATACCTGGCCTCAAGGAGCTGATAGCTAGTGAGACAAACAGGAGCATGACAAGCGATTCAATACAATTGGCAGTTATAGAAGTGATATTGGATGCTTTCCCAGGTGATGCAGGTAAAAGCTATAAATGGATTGTGTGTGTGTGTGCTCAGCCACTCAGTTGTGTCTGCCTCTGTGTCCCCATGGACTGTAACCCACCAGGGCTCCTCTGTCAATGGAATTTTTCATGCAAGAATACTGGAGTAGATTGCCATTTCCTACTCCATAACTAGGTTAAGAAAGAGATAAGACAAAACTAGAAAGACAGAAAGCCATGAGGCCAGATGAGGGGATGGCACTTAAAATCTTAGTTAGGCCTTGGTGCGGACAGCTGGTCTTTTCTATGGCACCTTCCTTAGGGTGACTAATCAATAAGAAATGACTTGCTGTGATCTGAACCAGCAAAGGAATTATACATCCTTCATATTACTTAGATTATTTTTACCTTTTGTTGTATCACATGTGAATAAGCATTCAAGAAGATTTACACAGGTCAATTTTTAAAATATAGAAAAGGTTGTCCTTTATTCTAGGTTGGTTCAATCATAGCCATTCAAAGAGATTAAATGGGCTTTATTATTTAGCTTGGCTTGAATGCTGGTGCCATTATTTCCTGCCACTCATAGAGTTCTGTTTATTGTTTTTGTCATCTCTTGCTTTTTCCCTCCTCAGACTTCCTTCTATGGTTTAACTTTACTGTGATCAAAAGGACACATTTTTCCAATACACCTGCCCATTTTTTTCTTATCTCTGTCTGTTTCTGAGTCTTGGCCTTGAGCTGAGCCAAAAAATAGGCTCTGATATCAGGGGCAGTGGCTGTTAAAAAAAAAAATCTTTTCAAAACAGCAAACAAAGAGAAGAACAGCCAGGCCCTGAAATGTAAAGCTGGTGTTATAGCCACTGAACAAGGGCTTTTGCATTCTTTATTCTGCCTCTTCCTGGCTTAGAACTCACAGTATTTGTCCTAAAGCTTTCCCTAGAGCATAAGTGATAAGAAATCTAGACCTAGAAATATCACCTTTGGCACAGGATAACAAAAGTCAACATTTTCCCCAAATGGTGAGTTTCCTTGGAGTTTCAGGGTTGAAAAAGCCCTTGCTTGGACAGACTGATCCTATGTCTGCTATCACACTAATTCAGTGTTTAGGCTTTGACTCGGACACAGTTCCCACCCCATGCACTCATCTATGTTGTGGTTTTTCTTTTCTATGTGTTGTGGTTGCTAGACAATATAAAACAAACATGTATTTGAATTCCTCTGTGAGAGGAAAACTTTAATGCTGCTTTGATCTCCTATAATTCAAGTGACAATCCGCTTTTATAGGATTCAGTGTAGTTGAGCAATTTGTTCTAGGATTTACTGATGGTGGGGGGTTTGGGGAGGATGTCATAACAGGTCTCTGTGACTAAGTCATGGCTTGATAGAGATCAGGATGCTTAGCTGCCCAGAAGCCAAAAAAGATGTAAGAAGATAGTTAGGTCAGCTGTGAAAGGAAACCAATAAGTGTGTAGAAACCAAGGAAATTTCTGTGTGTTGATTTTGTATCCTGAGACTTTACTATATTCACTGATTAGCTCTAGTAATTTTCTGGTAGAATCTTTAGGGTTTTCTATGTAGAGGATCATGTCATCTGCAAACAGGGAGAGTTTTACTTCTTCTTTTCCAATCTGGATTCCTTTTATTTCTTTATCTGCTCTGATTGCTGTGGCCAAGACTTCCAAAACTATGTTGAAAAGTAGTGGTGAGAGTGGGCACCCTTGTCTTGTTCATGACTTCAGGGAAAATGCTTTCAGTTTTTCACCATTGAGGATAATGTTTGCTGTGGGTTTGTCATATATAGCTTTTATTATGTTGAGGTATGTTCCTTCTATTCCTGTTTTTTGGAGGGTTTTTTATCATAAATGGATGCTGAATTTTGTCAAAGGCTTTCTCTGCATCTATTGAGATAATCATGTGATTTTTATTTTTCAATTTGTTAATGTGGTGTATTACATTGATTGATTTGCGAATATTGAAGAATCCTTGCATCCCTGGGATAAAGCCTACTTGATCATGATGAATGATCTTTTTAATGTGTTGTTGGATTCTATTTGCTAGAATTTTGTTAAGGATTTTTGCATCTATGTTGATCAGTGATATGGGCCTGTAGTTTTCTTTTTTTGTGGCATCTTTGTCTGGTTTTGGAATTAGGGTGATGGTGGCCTCGTAGAATGAGTTTGGAAGTGATGCCCATCAACTGACGAATGGATAAGAAAGCTGTGGTACATATACACAATGGAATATTACTCAGCATTAAAAAAAAATTCATTTGAATCAGTTCTACTCAGGTGGACGGAACTGGAGCCTACTATCCAGAGTGAAGTAAGCCAGAAGGAAAAACAAAAATACAGTATACTAACGCATATATATGGAATTTAGAAAGATGGTAACGAGAACCCTGCATGCGAGACAGCAAAAGAAACACAGATGTATAGAACAGACGCGTGGACTCTGTGGAAGAGGGCAAGGGTGGGATGATATGGGAGAATGGCATTGAAACATGTTAATTATTATATGTGAAATCAATCACCAGCCCAGGTCTGATGCTTGGGGCTGGTGTACCGGGATGACCCAGGGGGAGGGAATCGGGAGGGAGGAGGGAGGGGGGTTCTGGAGGGGGAGCATATGTATACCCATGGCAGATTCATGTCAGTGTATGGCAAAACCAACACAATAAAGTAAAGAAAATTAAAAAAATAAATTTTAAAAAAAAGAAAGAAACCAAGGAAATAAGACAAGTAGAGGGAAAAGATGTGTGCTGAGAAGATGAAAAGGAAGGTGAAAACAGCCAAAAGAGGAGCTGATGCCCTTGACAAGAGATAATGATAAGGAAACTATTTTGAGAAATTGGAGATTTTTCTGACAAGAAAATGGTAATTGTAATTCCTGTTTTCTGGTTTGGGGGGACCTGTTTGCTTTCAACATTTATCTAACTGCTCTCTCCTCAATCATATTTGAATACACATTGTCACCTTTTTAATTGGCAAAAGTCCCTTTGAGCTTGTTGCCTTGTTTATTAATGGGGTTCATAGTACCCAGAAACAGAGAGCTAGGTCAGGCAGCCACAAGCTTTCCAGTGAGGCGTGAGTTCCCATCCCAGTTCTTTGGCCCCAGCCTGCTGGTCTCTGTAAATGAGGGCAGTGACACCTGGGCAACGTTCTGAGATAACTACTGAATCCTGGGAGACGGTGGATGTTCAGTACACAGCATCTTCCCTTATTGCTTGTTATTGCTGTTATTTCACCTAAAGACAGGAAGCTTGACCTGATTATGCTTTAAGACCCTTTTTAGTTCTTATACGATTTCTCAATGATTTAATTAGGTGTAAGAATGATGAGTTGTGTGACTGTACATTTCAGACCAGAAGATATCTTCCAAACAATCTTATCTGTGTCCTTTTAAAAAAATTTTATGTACAAACCATCCCAAAGCTTAAAGACTCAAAATGACTTCTATTCATTTATTATTCTAAGGGACAGCCCTCTGTTCTGGGCTCAGCGAGGTGCTTCTCCTGGTCTGGCCTGGGATCACTCATTTGGCTTCATTCATCTGGCAGCTAGATGGTGTTGCCGACTAAAAAATTAGTCACAATCTGAAAGTAGAGAGTTACTTTATTTGGGGGGAATGTTAAGGATTCTGAGCCCTGGAAGAAGCATCTCAATAATCCTGAGGATACTGTTCCTAATAGTCAGGTGAGTGAGCAGGCTTAGTTTGCAACAAAGGAGGCAGGCAGTCTGAACATCAAAGACTATTGTTAAGTAAGGAAAACCAGGAATTTAGCATCGTATCTTCTTTGTATGGGAAGATGCAAACCTCTGAGCTCACTGAATTCATTCCTTTTGTATGCACCTCAGCTATCTGGGGCCAAATCCTGTTTCTTGATTGTTTGCATCCTTAATTCCTTGTTCACCACAAGCAGTGACAAAAGTGGTGAAGGACTGCTTCTTGCATTCCCTCAATTCCTCAGCAATCACGGTGGGGGGTGATGGCATCTGCTGGATTTCAGGCATTGTGTTCCCTTTTGGGAGCCCTCACTCACCTTTGGAGGGCCAGAATCACTGGCTATGATATTTCTCGCCCACCACTATAGCAGGAAATATTTTGTTTCACATTGTCCAGATGGTCTAAGAAAGTTTTGCTCACATCTCTGGCAATTGATGAGCCCTCTGCTGGGCCCTTCTCTACACATAAATGCATCCTCCAGGAGAGGTTAGCCTGGGCCTTCTTCAGACCAGAGAATCAAGATTCCTAAAGGGAGAAGGCAGAAGCTGCAAGGCTTCTTGCAGCCTAGACTCAAAAGTCTCAAATTTCGTTTTACCACATTCAGTTGATCTAAGCATGCATAAGGCCAGTCCAGATTCAAGAGGGCAGAGGAGGGACAAAATCACTCCACCAAGGAGTGTGCCTTCAGCCATGAAAGGAACTGTGCAGGCCTGCTTTGTAAACAACCTACAGTGTCATTGAATCTTCTTTCACAGGTGAGAAAAACAAAGCCAAGAAAGTTGAATATTTGGCCAAGATCACCCATTAGGTTAGAACCTAACCTTCATTCTGTGCTCTTTCTATTGTCTGAGGGCAGCTCAAGAACAGGCCAGGGTTTGGTTCTCAGGGAGCAGACAAGTGGGGCCAAAGACTGGAAGATGAAGAACCATCATTCTCGATGGTTAGTACATAGTTAGTCATGAAAATAGAGATGAGGACAGAGATCTGCTCAGAAAAACGTGGGCAAAGAACAGTAAGTGGCAAAGGTCAGCAGGGGCACAGTGGGGGAGTACAAGGAAGAGGAGAGGGGAGATGGATTTATTACTCAAGAATGGAAAAGGGAAAGAAATTTAACATAGAAGGAGGAACATCAGAGGACAGACTCATTGCAGGCTCTAGAATGGAACGGAAGGCAGCACATGGCAGACTGATTCCTATGAATGAAGAAAGAGCATTTTGACTCGGAACAGAAGACTGGAACTGCAAGAAAAGACCTGATTTCACTTAGTCAAGTTAATCAGCCTGGGGGTAGACAAATTACATGTGTAGACAGCAGTCCCTTGTGATATGCTGAGTCAAGCTGGGCTAATGAAGCAAACAAGCTGTATACTGGTGATTTGTCTATATGCATGTCCTTTGTAACCTTGAGGTTATTTTCTTGGGTATAAGATGGACTGTGTGCTTGAAATGAGTGGCTGAATATATAACAAACCAAAATAGATGAGGAAGAGCCCTGTGCAGGCTGGCCATGAAATTGGTTGAATTCTGCTTGCAAGCAAATATTATCTCTTAGACTGAGGCCAGCGGAAACTTAAAATAGTGTCTTTTTAAGTTTCACATATCAAGGTACCCCTGCTTTATGTTCAGATTTTTTTAATAGTGTTGAGCTAATTTGATATTCCATTTTTAAAATAAATGAATGAGTTTATAATTGGTGTGCTCTTTTTAATATAAGAAGCTCAGTCAATGTGTATACAGATTGTATTTATTTTATAGAGCATAGGGCTTGTGGATATATAACATTAAGGAGTTAAATTACTGATACCTTGGAGAAGGAAATGGCAACCCACTCCAGTGTTCTTGCCTGGAGAATCCCAGGGACAGGGGAGCCTGGTAGGCTACCATCTATGGGATCACACAGAGTCAGACATGACTGAAGCAACTTGGCAGCAGCAGCAAAGTATTTAGATTTTTATGTCATTCATAGTTTCTCTTACTGGTTTATCTTTACTTCAAGGGCCAGAACTATTTATGTTTACTCATTTAGTAATATGTAAACATAATGCCATTGTTGTTGCTCAGTCACCCAACCATGTCCAACTTTCTGCAACCCCATGGACTACAGCACACCAGGCCTCCCTGTCCCCTCACCATCTCCTGGAGTTTGCCCAAGTTCATGTCCATTACATCAGTAATGCCATCCAGCCATCTCTTCTGATGCACTCTTCTTGTGCTTTCAATCTTTCCCAACATCAGGGACTTTTCCAATGAGTCTCCACATCTTCACCTAAATGTCATTTCTTATTTTGATAATAGCCATTCCGACAGGTAAGAAGTGTTTTTATTTGCATTTCCCTGATAATTTGTAGTATTGAGTATCTCTTCATGTGCCTGTTGGCCATCTGTATGTCTTTTTTGGAAAAATGTCTATTCAGATCCTCTGCCCAAATCATATACTTTGCTTTTTTGCTATTGGGTTTTATGTGTGACTTGTATATTTTGATAATTAACCCCTATCAGATAATATGATTTGCAAATATTGCCCCCCCCCCAACCAGTAGGTTGCCTTTTCATTTTATTGGATTCCTTTTTAGTCTAGGAGGTCTTTTTTTCATTTTGGCTGCACTGAGTCTTCGTTGGGGTGTGTGGCCTCTTCATTGTGCCACATGAACTTTATCTAGTTGCAGTGCCCAGACTTCTCTTGTTGCAGGGCAGAGACCAGAGCACACAGGTTCAGCAGTGGTGGCATGGAGCCCTCTGGCTGCTGCTCACAGGCTTAGTTGCTCCGTGGCATGTGAGATCTTAGTCCCCCAACCAGGATTGAACCTGTGTCTTCTACCCTGGAGGGCAGACTCCCAACCACCGGACCACCAGGTGAGTATTTTTAAAGTACAAATCTGGGGGCTTCCTTGGTGGCTCAGTGATAAAGAGTCTGATGCAGAAGACATAGGTTCGACCCCTGACCCGGGAAGATCCTATGTGCCACAGAGCAAGTAAGCCCATGTGCTGCTACTACTGAGGCCATGCGCCGCAGCTAAAAAAGCCCCCACTCTCCACTACTAGAGAGGAAAACCTGTCCGGCAACAATGACCCAGCACAACCAAAAGTCAATCAATCAACAAAATAAAAATAAACTACAAATCTGATGTGTCATGCTCCTGCCCTATCATTGATGCTTTATCACTGCTCCAGGACTAATGGTCAAACTGCTTAACCCAGCCCTCAAGGTTGCATGATCTAACAGCTACCTTTCTGCTCTCCCTTTTAGTTAGTCTTATTTTCCACCTCCACAGTCCAGCCAGGCCAGCCTGGTTTCAGTTTCTTGCTTCTTTCCTTGGGGCTATTTACTCTACAGCTATTACTCTTTTGCCTGGAAGCCTCTCTCCCAGAATCGTCCACCCACTACCTTTTTGCTTCATCCTTCAGGCTATATGTCATCTTCTTAAGAAAATCTTTGCTTCCGCCTCACATAACCAGGTCCCCTTGTTATATGCTCTCATAACACCTACTTAATTATTTATTGTTTGCCTCCACTCCTACCCCAGCAGAATGTAAATTCCATGAGGATAAGGACTTGACTTGTTCATTGCTCTTTGCCCAGAGTTCAAACATGTGTTGAATGAAGAAATCATACTTACCGCTGTTTGTTATCTTATGTTTGTGTCATTATTGGACTCATATCTGTCTCTCCCATTAGACAATAAGCTGTCTAGGATAGTAGCTATACCTGCTCTGCTCACCATTGTATCTCTATCTTCTCTCTAGGAGGCTTTCCATAAATGTATATTTAATACATTTTATTACAACCATATGAGAAATGCAGAGGAAAAAATCACATCAAAAGGGAAATACTGAGTGCATTAGGGTTGTGAAAATCTGATTGATTTTTATCTGTCTATAAGAAAAATGATAATGTAAATTAAAATTTGCAATTAAACAAAAAGAAAAATGTATTGTATTTGTTGAATAAATATAACTTTATAGAAGCTAAAAGTGGAATTGATACCTATAATTATTCTATTTTAAGATATCAGGTGTTTATTTTTCTTTCTCTAATGTGTCCAAATAGGTGCATTATTTTTCACATAGCTATAAGTATAGATAAAATATTGTACTTTGTTTTTTCTGCTTCATGTTATGTCACATGCATTTCCGCAGGACACTACATTGCCCGAGTAATTTTTAGCAACTGCATAATGTTCCGTTAAATTAATGTACTTTGGGGAAGGGCTATTTCTTTAAGATCCATTTCCTGGAGTAGAACTCACACTGAGAATTCACATAGAGGTACAGATTTCTGACTTCACTGGCCAGATGTTAAAAAGAAACTGTCAGTGATGGATTTGAGTGCCAGGGTGGAATGAATGCTTGAGATGAAATTAAATGAAGTGTGACTATTTTAAAGGAGAGTCAGTGTTATATGGAGGCTTTAGAAAAAATAACAAAGTTATATTTATTGAGCTCAGTTCAGTTCAATCACTAAGACATGTCCAATTCTTTGTGATTCCATGGACAGCAGCACGCCAGGCTTCCCTGTCCTCCACCATCTCCCAGAGTTTGCTCAGATTCATGTCCATTGAGTCAGCTATGCAATCCAAAGTACTGGAGCTTCAGCTTCAGCATTAGTCCTTCCAATGAATATTCAGGACTGATTTCCTTTAGGATTAACTGGTTTGATTTCTTTGCCGTCCAAGGGACTCTCAAGAGTCTTCCCTAGCACCATATTTCAAAAGCATCAGTTCTTCAGCACTCAGCCTCCTTTATGGTCCAACTTTCACATCCATACATGACTATTGGAAAAAACTATAGCTTTGACTATACAGACTTTTGTTGGAAAAGTGATGTCTCTGCTTTTTAATATGCTGTCTAGGTTGGTCATAGCTTTTCTTCCAAGGAGCAAGCATCTTTTAATTTCATAGCTGCAGTCACCATTTGCAGTGATTTTGGGGCCCAAGAAAATAAAGACTAGAAAGTTCCTAAGTCAGGTAGCTTGACTGTCCTCTGAAATGAGAAGAATGTGTTGAGAAGTGGGCAGAGGTGCTGCTGAATGTTGCGGCCTGATCACTTGGGAGGGCTTTGAGAAACTAAAGGTCATGTATAAACATGGAATATTAGGGAATTCTCTGGAAGTCCAGTAGTTAGGGCTCAGCACTTTCACTTCCCTGGGTCCAGGGTTCAGTTCCTGGTTGGGAAACTAAGATCCTGCAAGTGGTGTGGCATGGCAAAAAAAAAAAAGTGAGACATTAATAGATAAGGTATTGATAAGTTGACATCAGTCAGTACTGGTTAGGAGGAGGTACTTGTGGTCTCTTAGTCTGTAAGAGCAGCAGCAACAGAGACAGGAGTGACTACGTGTCAGAGGGGTGGCAGTGGCAAGATGGAAGCGACTAATGCAAATTATGTGGACTGGATGTGATGATTGCTGCTTAATGCTTTTCAAAATGCAAGTCTGGGCAGGATGGCCTCTGACTTCCCTCTTGATTATTTTATAAGATGACAGTATCATAGCCCTAAGCAGGAACCTGACTTGCAACCATTACAGTTCATTGCCTTTAACCCCAAATTAGCCATTCTGCAGCGGTCTTGCATACCGCTTTTTTAGGAGTACAAAGTCTCTAACATTTGTGCTTCACAGAGGACCCTGGATAAAGGACAACTGTGGAGTCATAGGAAATTCTTTCCAAAGCAGCAGAATTTCCCAATCTTGGAGCCCAACAAGAAGCCTGGTTTTTTCATCAGAAGTTTGTCAACCTGATCCTTTGATGAAATTTGTCATTAGGTTCTTCTGACACTCCTTCCTGCTTTATTTACCTCTGTCCAGGGCAGTCTCCCTCTGAATTAAACATCTCTCATTTCTGAACAGTTCTAGGGTCCTCCTCAAATGGAACAAATGATCTGCTTTAAAAAAAAAAAGTCACAACTGATGATTTAACTAAGAACTTAGAGCAGCATTTTCATTTGAAAGAAGTCTAAGTAGGCAAGGACAGGGGAGAAGGAAAAAGAAATAATGGCAGAATTTCAGTTCTAACATTCTGGGAGTATGGGTCAGACACACTTGTGCTTTGGATGACTTTTCCTATTAAGCTTAAGTCACACTTTCCCTTACTACTGAGCATTAGCCATGTCCTCATCACAGGCTTTTGTGATTTTGTGTTTAAAGAATTCCATTATCTAAGACCATTACATTTAACAATTTCTTTTCTGCATGTAAGCTTTTCTTCTTGATCACTAGATGGGCAAATAAGGACCCAAATGGAAACCCACTCTAGTAATCTTACCTGGAAAATTCCAAGGATATAGGAGCCTGGTGGGCTCTAGTCCATGGGGCTGGAAACAGTTGGACATGAATGACTAAGCAACCAAGAACTACTGCTTACATCTGTGATAGGACCTTTTGCATAAACATTGCTCAATAAACAGATGACTGTTAACAAATAAATGGATGAGTAAACAGAACTAAAATATTCTAGTTTCTCCATGTCACTAAAATATCAATCAGTTGCATTATTAGGTCGGGTTTGCACAATGCTCAACCCACAATGTCCTCAGCAACTTGATTATTTCAACTACTAGGAAAAACTTTTAGATTGTCATCGTGTTTGGATTATTACAGTCGAAATATATACATGGTAGGATAGTGAAAAGGAAACTCCAACTAGAGCCAATGTTCCCCTGGACTTAGAGGTTATGCAACTCCTCCACCAGGTAAAGTTTGACCATCACATGAGTTTGCACTTCATGTGAAGAAATTTAAAGCGTGTGTATTTTTGTTTTATTTCAGCAAACTCCAGAAGACAAAGAGGGATATCAGATGGCTTCAAGGAGTGACTGGTGAATGGTTTGAAGAAATTCAAAGGAAAAAGTTTTGTAATGAAACAGATGTTAGCCAAATGTTAAAACAACCACTTACACATAGGCTGAGAAAGGGGATGGCAGAAAATGGTGAGACCTATGGCACTTCATTGTAGATAAGGGTTCGATCGGATCTCCAGTTTAACAATCCGTGTTTAGGACTATTTCTAAATCATAAGAGACAAAAGTTCACAATAAAAAGAGTGAACTGAAAATGTACTGTAATGTCTTGGCAGGGGGTAATTTTATAGTCATGCAAGACAGCCCAGTGGTTAAGAACACAGGCATCAGTATCAAAAAGGGCTGGATTCAAATATCCAGTCTCTCTCTCTCCTCTCTATTCTATCAGAATTCATGTGACTCTCTGTAAGCCTCAATTTTCAGGTCTTTAAATGGGTATGATTGTCATATGGTGGTTGTTGAGAATTAAATAAAATAACATGTATAAAGTACTGAGTCCTAACATGGTAAGCATTTAAATAAATGGAATGATGGTGCAGAAGGAGGGAGAAACAAAGGATGAGAGGGGAAGGAGAACAGGGAATGAGGAGAACAGGTGGTAGAGAAGCTGCCACCTTTCTGGTACTTTGGTAACTTAAACCCTATAGATGAGCAAAAACAAATGCTTTCTGTAGACATTCTAACTTTGTAAATACCAGCATGTCAGCATGTCTAAAGTATTACAATATGGACTTGATTTTTGTAGCTCTGGAGGAAAGGAAAGATATATCCATCTGAATGAGGAGTTCCAAAGAATATCAAGAAGAGATAAAGCCTTCCTAAGCTATCAATGAAAAGAAATAGAGGAAAGCGATACAATGAGGAAGACTAGAGATCTCTTAAAAAAAAAAAAATAGAGATACCAAGGGAAGATTTAATGCAAAGATGGGCACAATAGGACTTCCCTGGTGGTCCAGTGGTTAAAAATCTGTCTGTCAGTGCAGGGACACAGGTTCGATCCCCGGTCCAGGAAGCGGGACGTCTAAAGCCTATGCAGCAGGGTGTCTAAAGCCCATGAACCGCAACTACTGAGCTCACGTGCAACTACTGAAGCCTGATCGCCCTGGAGCCCCTGCTCTACAAGAGAAACCACTGCAGTGAGAAACTTGTGCACCATGACAAGAGAGCAGCCCCTGATCGCTGCAACTAGAGAAAAGTTCAAGCACCAAGAAGACCCAGCACAGCTGGAAATAAATAAATATTTTTAAAAATGGGCACAATAAAGGACAGAAACAGTATGGACCTAATAGAAGCAGAAGATATTAAGAAGAGGTGGCAAGAATACACAGAAGAACTGTACAAAAAAGATCATCATGACCCAGACAACCACAATGGTGTGATCACTCACCTAGAGCCAGACATCCTGGAATGTGAAGTCAGTGGGCCTTAGGAAGCATCACTATGAACAAAGCTAGTGGAGGTAATGGAATTCCAGCTGACCTATTTCAAGTCCTAAAAGATGATGCTGTGAAAGTGCTGCATTCAATATGCCAGCAAATTTGGAAAACTCAGCAGTAGCCACAGGACTGGAAAAGGTCAGTTTTCATTCCAATTCCAAAGAAAAGCAATGCCAAAGAATGTTCAAACTGCTGTACAATTGCACTCATTTCACATGCTAGCAAATTAATGCTGGAAATTCTCCAAACTAGGCTTCCACAGTACATGAACCGAGAACTTTCAGATGTTCAGTCTGGATTCAGAAAAGGTAGAGGAATCAGAGATCAAATTGCCAACAACCATTGGATCATAGAAAAAGCAAGAGAATTCCAGAAAAACATCTGCTTCATTGACTATGCCAAAGCCTTTGATTGTGTGAATCACAACCAACTGTGGAAAATTCTGAAACAGATGGGAATACCAGATCACCTTACCTGCCTCCTGAGAAATCTGTATGTAGGTCAAGAAGTAACAGTTAGAACCAGACTTGGAACAACACACTGGTTCCAAATTGAGAAAGGAGTATGTCAAGGCTGTATATTGTCACCCTGCTTATTTAACTTAAATGCAAAGTACATCATGTGAAATGCTGGGCTAGATGAATCATAAGCTAGAATCAAGATTTACAGGAGAAATATCAATAATCTCAGATGATACCACCCTCATGGCAGAAAGCAAAGAGCCTCTTGATGCAAGTGAAAGAGAAGAGTGAAAAAGCTGGCTTAAAACTCAGCATTCAAAAAGTGAAGATCATGGCTTATGGTCTCATCACTTCATGGCAAATAGGTGGGGAAACAATGGAAACAGTGACAGACTTCATTTTCTTGGGCTCCAGAATCACTGCAGATGGTGACTGCAGCCATGAAACTAAAAGAAATTAAAAGACACTTATTCCTTGGAAGAAAAGCAGTAACCAACCTAGACAGCATATTAAAAAGCAGAGACATTACTATGCTGACAAAGATCGGTCTAGTCAGAGCTATGGTTTTTCCCATAGTCATATATGGATGTGAGAGCTGGACCATAAATAAAGCTGAGCACCGAAGAATTGATGCTTTTGAACTGTGGTGATGGAGAAGACTCTTGAGAGTCCCTTGGACTGCAAGGAGATCAAACCAGTCCATCCTATAGGAAATCAGTCCTGAATATTCATTGGAAGGACTGATGCTGAAGCTGCAGGTCCAATAGTTTGGCCACCAGATGTGAAGAACTGACACGTTAGAAAACCCCCTGATGCTGGGAAAGATGGAAGGCAGGAGGAGAAGAGAACAACAGAGGATGAGTTGGTTGGATGGCATCACTGACTTGATGGATATGAATCTGAGCAAGCTCCAGGAGTTGGTGACGGACGAGGAAACCTGGTGTGCTGCAGTCCATGGGATTGCAAAGAGTTGGACATGACTGAGCGGCTGAACTGACTGAACTGAACTCTTGCCTTAGAATTTTTAATACTCATAAATATATATTATACATATTTATGTTACATGCTTACCCACATATAAAGCATATATGTAGCAAATACATATACACAGAGAGAGATTTTTGATGGGAATAATAAGAAATAAGAAGGGTTTAATATGCTTTTCCTTTACTTTCTTTGATATGAAAAGTTATGTAGTCTCTCACAATGGTTTTAAAGCACCGAAATAAAGATTTCTAAAGGACATGGTAGTTAAGAGTGGCATGAGAATTGAATGAGGTCCCTAACAAAGCTTTGGTTTTGGTTCTTCATGGGGACGATACATTGAGAAAACCTCGAAGCTGGAATGGGGGGAGGGACATTCTATAGAACTGCAGTCCACAATACATATTGAAAGACTCCCTACTTTTTGCAAGGTTTTTTTCCCAATGAGCAGAACCGTCAGTGGCACAGGAGTCCCCCTAGTTCCTGAGGTTCATATAGGGATGCCTGCATTTCTAGACTGCGTTGGGGGTGAAGAGAGATTAGTTCTCCAAAATGTTTACCTGGAAACATTTCAGTCATGCAAAATTTTTATAATTTTCATTTAGATCCTATGGAATTACAAATATCAAGATCTAAAAATATACTCAATCAAAGAAATCCAACATGTGTTCCTTCTCGGCTGAGCTTCAGATCATCACTTGCTTCCTTGTTCTCGTTCAGAAAATCCAGAAAGGACACTTCAAAGCTTCAGTCTCTGGGACAGAGAGGGTGAGTAAACTCAGATCATGTGACAGCTCGTTAGTTACTGGATCCCAGAGGCCAGCAGCCTGTTTTGTGTTCAGAATGTTTAATGTTTGTTGTTAGCATTTAATTCCAGATAGTAACAAAGGAAACAGGGCTGAGCCCTGTAAGGGACAAAGTCCTTACAAAACTTTGAAACTGGGCTTATCTGAAATCCAACTTCAAGCCAATGGCACAAGTCCCAGGAGGTGGACAAGGTGAATAATGGGTTAAATATTGAGAAATAATTATTGACAGTTTCTCCACTGCTCCAAGAGCATGGTCTATCCCCTGGTCATGAAAATACAGTTAAATCAAAACTACTCCTTGCTGGAGGAGTATGTGTGTCAGGAGAGCTGGGGTATAAGAGTAAATGAACAATGTAAATCAGATGAACAAAGAGTAGAGAAAATCTGAATTTTGAAGCAGAGAAAAATATATTACCATCATTAAAAATATTCAGAGCAGCCATTCTTCTGTAGTTGCCTGGAACTTAAAGTGAAGAAAGGGAAGCTTTGAGAGCAATGGGGGTATTGTTCCAGTTGATTCCCAGTTGAAAACTGTGTAAATCAGTTCATCTTGACTCATGACGCTGTTGGATTGTTTTGTGAAAAACAAGCAAGTCTTCGCTTACGTGCAATTGAGCTGACTGCTAAATATTTTCAGCACGTCTTCCTGGTTGAAAAGCTTCCCACCCTCTTAAGGTGTTGACTTGGCACGTGATATGTTCCTTCTGTGCCATTAAGAGTGCACTGCGGTGCTAAGTAAAAGGTGCTGGAGGTCAGTCTTGCTGAAAAACAATAGGCAGCAAGCAGCTGGCAAGGTATGTGATGAGTCTCTGAGACTCACTCAGCTCTGTCCTCCCCTCTTAGGGGGAATGGAAGGTTTTTACTTCCAGCTTTCAGCTGAGGCCTTTTTTTTGTCCTGACGAAATAATGAAGAGCTGAACAAAATGTAGGTTTATGTGATTGTTTCTACGAGAGTTGCTTACAAGGAAATACTACTCTTCAAACCGGTAAGTTGCTTTTCTTTGTAAAAAATGTTTAAACGCGAGTAATTCTCTCATTTTACAATTGAAAATTGAGGCGTATTTCCTTCATAAGAAATATTTCTTTTAGAGAGAAAAGAAATATTCTTAATATGAGGAGTGGCTAGGGCTTATGATATAATTTGTGTTTCAGGTAATTTTCTTTAAGGCAGAGTTTTGTTGTAGCTGAACGACTAACATTAGTAAACTAGGAAAAGTTGAAGTAACTGACAAGTTAATTTCAGACTCATATTGTAAGTTGCTGCAAAAGTGGATCAAAGAAGGTAAAAAAAAAACAATAGTCTTCATTCTGGGTATCATGGATTTTGGTTATAGACCAAATTTTTTTAAATGAAACTTGCAAAATTCTGTTTAGCAACTATTCTTAAATACCAAAATGACTTGTAGCTCTCTTTTAACCAGACAAACACAACATATAAAAATGAAACAAATTTTATCCTTTAAGCATATGTTTGTTTCACAGTTTTCAGATTTGCCATCTTTAAATACATTTTATTTTCAAACTGTAATTGTGCTGTTTAAAGTATAATGAATACGCTGTTTTTTCCTTCTATTAGATTTCAGAAGATAAAGCATAAAAATATACCCTTTTTATTTTTAAATATGAGTGTGACCTAAATATTTGGATCTAAATCTTGAATTTGAATGTGTATATTGGGAGAGAGGTTGTTTTTAAGGATGTGTAGTACTATGGTAGGACAATAAATGATGTGTCATACATTCTGAGGGGCTCTTTATTATTAAGTGGAGCTTTTTTTGTTCAGCAGTTCTGATCTTTGTCAAAATACAGAAGCAAGCTTCAGAGTCAGACAGGAGCTGCTCCTCGCCTATAAGCACAGTGGGAGGAACTGACAAAGGCCCTGAGGGAAGTACAGTCATCCTGCACTGGAAAGCAGTCAGGTTTCTACTTGCTAAAGCCATCAAAACTCGACATTGTCACACTCAGTCCTCTGGAGAACAAGTTAGCCAAGCAGTTTTAGAGGATCTTCTGCAAATCACAGAAAGAAAGCCAACCCCCAGGAAGCTGTGGGAACATAGTGACTTCATTAATTAACAAAAAGGCGAAAACTTTTGCCATTTCTGATTCAACATGACTACTGAAGTTTCTTCTCCCAGATGTATGTACTTCCTAATTATCCCATTAATATTTTAGCCCTATTTGTAAATAATTGAACTGGACTCTCTATGACTCTACCACAACCTCAGGAACAAAGAAATAATTTCCACTAATGTTTTAATCATTTCTTGCTAGCCAGTAAATTCAAGAGAAGTATACACATACAGCTGTAGCTTGGTATTCTTGGGGAATTGGTCCTGGGACCTCCTGCAGATACCAAACCCACAGATGCTCGAGTTTCTTCTTAAAAAGGTGCAGATAGCGCTCTCTGTCCACAGATTCAGCCAATGGGGGCTGTATCCATGGTTAGTTGAGTCTGCAGAACCCACGGATACCGAGCGCTGCCAGGATTGCTTATCTTTCTCTTAACATTTCCCTGTAAGTTACGTTTTCTCGTGTCTTGTTTTGGGGCGTTTATTATCTGAGACGTGTGATGCTCAGTCCCCACCACCAAAGTTCAGTAACTCCGTTGCCTCACAAATGCCTTCCACTTAGTTCAGCAAGTACCTAACACTGTATGTCATGAACTTATAAGTGCAGCTTCCCTGGCGGCCCAGTAGTATCTCCAGTTCTTTTTTCTTATTTCAGATCCCCCATTATCCCACTGATTACTCCCCTCCGTGAATAGGTGATGTGCCACCCTCTGTTCCGTGAGCCAACACACTCCACCATGAAGTCATCCTGCAAGGGGGCCCCTTATCTTTGTGCCTACAAATTCTCGAAGCTGTGAAGCCACGGGCCACCAGTTCATTATGGTGATTTTAGGGCTGTGCATTGTTTTCGCGTCTACTCTTCCCTTTGTTGTACTCCCAAGGACTAGAGCAAAGAGGCAGTACAAGAGAAATAGCTCATAAGGCTCATGAGCAGCATATGCAATCAAATTCAGGTTGCCCTCTTTCCTTTGAGGACCTTTACAGTGTGTAGCATACAGTAAGTACGCAGCACAGTGCTGTGATCAGAGAGTGACAGCCGCTCTCCTGGAGTGAGGGTGGGCGTGCTGACTACCCTGTCCCTTTAGGATGATTTTTTTCTACCTGAGGATGCAAAGTGTTCTGGAGGATCCATCCAGGCCTCCTAACTGCTCTTCAGATATGCCCTAGTTTATCTGCTCTATCACAGGAGGTACACAGTAGTCCAGCAGTCTAGCCGCAACCTCTGTTTACATAAGCAAAAAGTTCAAATGCAACTTTGGAACGTTTAAAAAGCAGGTAACTTTTTCTCCCTGAATTCTGCTTCCTGTCTCTTTCTTTCTCTTTTCCTCCATCTCTCTTTCCAAATGTCCTCCTATACTGTCTTCCTTCTTCCTGCTAAGTATCTAGGTTTGAGTTGGAGGACACAGGAATGTAAGACACCTAGATCAAAACCCTTCTTCGGAACGCTCCCTCGGTGATCCCAGGTGTGGCACCCATTGTGGTGACGAGGAGGGAGAAGCAAGACAAAGGGAGTGGTTCCCAGTTGATCTGGTTGATCATTATTAGAATTTCATCAGCCCTTAAAACTAATGACAGATTACCAGGCCCCAGCCTTATGATTCTGATTCAGGTCTGAAGTGGGGCCCTTGATTTTTTAATTCTCTAGGATATTCAAATGTTTATCCCAGTTTGGGAGCTATAGCAACAGAGCTTCCTCCCCCCCGACCACTACGGTAAGGGCCATCAGAATTCCTGGCATGTGACAGTTTCTCTGATTTATCAAAGTCCTACTCTGTTGATACTGTGTTTAGTTCTGGAGATAAGATCCTGAAAACAAGGCAGAGTCCTCAGCTGGAGGGCTTTAAAGTCTAGCAGGGAACACCAGATGACTGCGTCCAGTGGGCAGAACTCTAGGAAGTGACAATCACATCACAATCACCATGGATGCATACAGTCATTATGGTGATTTTCAGGCAAATGACAGTAAGGATCTTGAGAAAGAGATGCTTTCTGGCCTAGCTGCAACCTGAGTGACATCCGTGAATATGCTGATGATTAAGATGTAATATGGGGAGTGCTGTGGTGGGATGCGTGGTATTCGTGCCGTAAGAATACTATAGGAGAAGCACTTAACTCAGACTGGAGAATCAGAAGCATTCCTGGAAAAAGAGAGCCAGTGTCTGAAGGACATATAGGACTGAGCTAGGCAATTAAGAATTGGGAGGTTGTGCCAGGTGGAAAGAAATGACCCAACAAAGATTCAGAAACTGAAAAAAAGCAAGAACCCATCTAGATCACTGAGGTTCAGTGACCCAGTGTAAAGTGAGACCAATAAGTGGGGCAGGAGTACTTGGCAGAGGCCAGAACGTCGAAACCTTATATATGCTAAGGAGCTTGGTCTTGTCCTGTAGATGCATTCATCCCCTTCTAAGAATACCATTCTTTTCCTTATTATATATGCTATATATGCATATATAGTTCCTTATTTTATATATATGTGTGTGTATTTTATATGTGTAACAGATGAAATCACCCCCCTCACCCACTGACCTGAAAAAACACTAATATTTTGGTGTATTTCATGCATGTGTGCAAGTGCATATTTTATATATTTTTTTCATTAAACAGAAAAGTGACATAATGAGATACTCACTTTAGCTCAGTGGTTTGCAATCAGGGGCAGTTTTATACCTTAAAAGGCATTTGACAACGTCTAAAGACATTTCTGGTTTGCACAGCTGAAGAGTGGGTGCTATTGGCATCCAGTGGGTAGGGGTCAGAGATGTTGCTAAAGGTCATATAATGCATGTAGTAAACCACTACACTGAAGAAACGCCAGTAGTATCAAGGCTGAGAAACTGCTCTATCTATAGCTGGCAACGTGGGAATATACGTGAGAGATCTTTAAGGTGTGGCTCAGTAGGACTTACAATATGCTATAGCTTTTTAGCTCTTGAAATCACCCAAATCCAGAGGACTTTAACCAGCATGTTTTGACTGCACTGTTGTTTTAGCCACTCTCCAAGTGGAAGCCCTTCACACCAGAAACATACATCAACTGGAATATGTTACAGTGTTATAACTCCAAGCCTCCCGAGTCCTACACCCTGCCTGCTACCTCGATCCACAGTGGCTGCCACGGCCTTGCACACTGTCAGGGAGCGTGCATCCTTGCACTCACAGCACACCCTCACTCTCAGTGACACTCTATCCCAGCTGTGCCACCTGCCATCCTCAGGAATCCCCCTTCACTCCAAGTCAGACTAGGGCCCTGATTAGCTGATGAGCATGTTGAGCAGAACTTTGGGAGGAATCTCCACAGTCTGGCACGTTCTCTTGGCTGCAGGCAAATGGAATTGCTTGTCAATTCCTAGCTTCCTTGCTGCCTTACGTCTCCAGGCTTGTGCTCCTGGTGTTCTTCCGCTCTCATACCTGTTCAACCAGCACCGTCTCTCCCCGTTGCTTTCCTGGTTTATCCTGGCAAGTGCTCACCAGCCCCTCTGCATTTTCATTTTACTTAAGCCCCTGTATTGTCCTTATAACACTGTGGCTTGCCTTTTGGCTTTTTATGTACCTAATCTTTCCTGTCATAAAGCCTCTTAGAGAAGTCTCTATCTCAGCCTTATTTACTTCCTTCAAAGCACTCAAAATAGTAATTAGCATTTTTAGAAGACATGCAGATTCAATAAAGATGTATGAAAAGAATACAAATAAAGCAGTATTTTAACTTCTAAATATTATTAGTATAGAGCTTGTATTTCAGAATAATATGAAAAAAATCCATGTTTGAATTTCTGTTTAAATATTGAGCTAAACTATAAAATATATGTTGTTGTTGTTTGTTGATGTTCAGTCTCTAAGTAGTGTCCAGCTCTTTGTGACCCCATGAACTACAGCACGCTAGGATTCCCTGTCCTTCACTGTCTCACTAAGTTTGCTCAAAGTCATGTCCCTTGAGTCAGTGATGTCATCTAACCATCTCATCCTCTGCTTCTCCCTTCTCCTTTTGCTTTCAATCTTTCCCAGCATCAAGGTTTTTCCATTGTCAGCTCTTGGCATCAGATGGCCAAGGTACTGGAACTTCAGCTTCAGAATCAGTACCTCCAATATTAAGAGTTGATTTCCTTTAGGATTGACTGGTTTGATGTCCTTGCAGTCCAAGGGACTTTCAAGAGTCTTCTCTACCATTATAATTCAAAAGCATCAATTCTCCCATGCTCAGCTTTCTTTATGGTCCAACTCTAACTTTCTTACATAAGTACTGGAGAAACCATAGCTTTGATTACACAGACCTTTGTTGGCAAAGTGATACCTCTGCTTTTTAATACGTTGTCTCAGTTTGTCATAGCTTTTCTTCTGTGGAGCAATCATCTTTTAATTTCATATTTAATACATGTTGTTATCTTGTAAATGTAAAATTGTTTGGCCTCCCAGGTTTTATGCTCAGCTTTCAAGAACCATGAAGCAAGTAGGGGTTTGAATGAAGGAAAATGGCATCTTGACAATTTTAACTGATCTGACCTAGAGTCTGAGTTTACTTAATTTTTGATTCCCTCTTGCTGTGCTCTTAATGAAGAGAGGACTTGACTGCATACAAGAGCTCTGAGTCATACAAGAGTTAGAAGGTAGCACACCCTTATGTAAGATTATATATTTAAAAAATCAAAATTTATCTCATTTTTGGACCTACATCCTTAAAATTTTTCACCTTCTACTGAATTTTAGAGAAGCCATATAAATAGTAAAAGCATAATTGTTCTCTAAGATGACCTCATAATAAATAAGACATACTTATAAAAATAAGCATCCTGAAACCATCTTTGTAAGGTTTGCCTTTTGAAAAAATCCCCTTATTAATTGTTGTCTGGTTCTGCTTAGTATCTCTTTAAAATAAAAATATACAGAAGCAGAAAATCTGTTTCCCATTTGCAAGAATAGTTCATGTGCCACACTAAGAAGGAGAGCTCTAGATTCAGTCAGCCTGTGGCCAGCTCTGAGTTCAGCCACTAAGTATCTTGTACAGTGTCTTCCAACTTCTCTGCACCTCCATCATCTGATCTGTAAAATGAGAGCTGTCACAGTATCCACTTGACAAGAGTGACGTATTTAAATAAGGTAACATTCCTATAGAGCATATGAATGCTGCCTGACACACAGTACTCAACAAATATAACTATTTCTGTTACTAAGTCTTCATGTTATGTTCAAGTAAAAAGCCACCATTACGTATTTTTTCTTGGCTACCTGAGTGACGAAGATGTAAAACACTGATCCTAAGCAAGCATAGGAAAATGTTCCTGAGAGTTTTCAGCAGTGCACTGTGAAAGATTTCCCTACTGAGCATCAGAAATATATCTTCTCAAGATACAGAGATATAATAGAAAATGTGCTATTGATTTTCCCAAAGTTAGGCATTTCTTCAAAGAAGTCATTTCAAATTCTTTCCACAGATGTGATGGCCACACACCTTCTGTGTCTGTGAGGGGAACCACTTTGGTAAGTAACCAAAGAAATAAAGGTTATGCTGAAGAATTCAGAATTAATGTAATTCCTGGTTGATTATATATTGAAATAGAATTCTCCTTGGTGCAGTCTTAAATTTACCTGAGAAGCTTCGATTTCTCCTGCAGAGCTCCAAGTTTCCCAATTGTGATTGGCTTCCAGTTGGCTTTGGTACTGAAATGCCCAAGCAGCAGGCTCTGCCTGAGACCATCACTACTATCTCTGGTATTTTACCACCTGTCAGTCCTATACAGATAAAATGTTGGGCGGAGGAAGAGTTTATTTGAAAGTAGCAGCGGAATTGCAATTTGAGACATTCAGACTATAGCAAGCTGCAGGCGAGTCTGCTGAGGGTTTGTTGTTGTTCAGTTCCTCAGTCCTGTCCGACTCTGCAGCCCCATGGACTGCAGCACGCTAGGCTTCCCTGTCCTTCACCATCTCCCGGAGCTTGCTCACACTTAATGTCCATTGAGTCAGTGATGCCATCCAACCACTTCATCTTCTGTTGTCCCCTTCTCCTCCAGGGGCAGGCTGTATTTGTGCAGGGAATGTAAAAAGGGGAGAGTTCAGTTTGATTCTGTCAAAATCAAAAGCTTGTGGAGACCAGCTTTGAAAATTTCTGAATAAACTTGCAAACCAAAGTGAGTCTGCATAAGACCTCTTCTGGGTAAGATCATCATTTGTATGCAAAGAGGAAGCCACTGATAGGAGAAATGCATCTGGACAGAACAAATTCACATGAGGGGACTGGCCAAATAGGACCTCCACTTTAAGAGTTAAATTTAAATTTCTCTATGTGTTCACATGTTTATAAAATTGAGAAGCTTTGTTTTCTGTGTCTTACTTTTTTTGCCCTTGTGCGTTTTGATCTACACACACCAGTGTCTTTCTGTGCAACTCATATATGGTTTGGAGATGAAAGAGTTTTGAAGGTGCCTAGGAGTGTAGGAGGAAGGTAGAGGCATTTTTCAATTGATTTTGCCCTTAGTACTAACACTTAGCGTTTCTCTCTCTTCTTTTTTCAAAGAGCATGGGATAGAATTCTGGCGAGGAGGGCATATATCTCACTTTTGTTTGTGAAGTGAAGAATCTCCTGTAAATCTCCAAGTTTCCCAATTGTGGTTGGTTTCACAAACAAAAGTGAGCCTCCTTTCTTCTTCAGAGTAATGCTAGTTCTTTCTCGATAACATTCATCCCTGTCTCTCTCTTTCATATACTGGAGCCCCAGTCATGACACCAGGACCAACTGCTACACTCTCATGGAGAGCTTGTTATCATCCAGGCACTTGACATAGATCATTTCATTTAACACCCAGAGGCAATCTGTGACATAGGTATTATTATTATAGCCACTTAAAGATGAAAAAAACGGAGGTTCAGAGAATTTATAGATCATGCTCAAGGTCACACTGACACTTGATAGAGTCAGGATTAGAAGCCCCAGGTCTCTGTAACTCTATCACCAGAAGTCGAAAATGCCTATAGCTTCATCAGTCCCGAAATCCTGTGTGCTTATGAGCCCCTGTTGCTCCCTACCTGCAGACTTGCCTTTAACTGAGCAGTGGACCGAACTGGCACACATACAGCTTTGAATAGAACCCTATGCCAGGATGGCTTCCCTGGTGGCTCAGATGGTAAAGAATCTGCCTGTGATGAAGGAGACCCAGGTTCGATCCCTGGGTTGGGTAGATCCCCTGGAGAAGGGAATGTCAACCCACTCCAGTATTCTTGCCTGGAGAATTCCATGAACAGAGGAGCCTGGCAGGCTACTGTCCACAGGGTCACAAAGAGTTGGACATGACTGAGCACCAAACACTATTCCAGGATGCCTCTGTACTCTTGGCTTTTCCTCAAAGAAGTGCTCAGAGCTAACCATTGTTTCCCATTTAAGAGCTGTGGTGTCTGAAACAGGTGAGGCTCATAAAAAGAAGTGCAAGCACCTAGAAGTTATAAAACAGGAGAGCTAATCTGGAGTTCTTGGAATTTCAAAGTCCAGTCTGAGGATTAGTAGATACCCTCTTCTTTGACACTCGTAATTGCTTTTTGCCTTTAACGATTTCACTGCTCAGAACGTCAATCTAAAAAGATAAGAACTGGGAATATAAATGAAACTCAAGCCAATGATGTAACTCCCAGTTAATAACTATTTAAAAAGTAAAGGAGAAAAAATAATGAAACTATTGCTGATGACGAGGTTTTGTATAATGTGTAGATCTCCATTATTTATCCATAAAAGTCCTATCCCTTAAAAGTCCTATCCCTTTTAACTGCAAAGAGCTGGAAGTTGGCCAGTGATGCCACAGGGATTCTTGCCAAGAATGAACTTCCTCTCACTTGGTTTGCAGCCTAGCAGGTATGGTACAGAGGGGATTCCAATATTTTATAGGAGGCTGTTCTACATTTTTAGATGATCCTCTGTTCAAAGAGAAGGAAGCTGCTATTTAAACATTTACATCAGCTTAAAAGAAGCCAAGGGTTTCAGAAAACAGACTTTTTAGTGCTAGAGTATGAAAGAATTTCAATCTAAAATGGAACCAGGAGATACAAAATGGAAAATCTCATGCATGCCCCCATAAATGCCTGATACACAGGAAACTGATAATAATATTAGAATTTTCTTAAATGATAGATAATTAGTCAGGGATCACCTCATATCAGCCATGGGAAGTTTTGCTTATGGTTTCCAGAGGCATGAACAAGAAATGACCTGGATCAGGTTGACCTTACAAAATAAGCTAAATTGAGTTTTGTTTGTATGACTGGTTTTGTCTGCTTAGGAAAATTTTAAAGCTGGTCTTCATTTGTTTTTTGTTTTAATAGACTCTAACTGGACTCTCCCCTCATTCTAACTGAACTCATTCCCTGTTTAGATATCGCCTGCCCCAAATCCTCAGCGCACTTGCTTGTTGCTTACTACGGTTTGCATGTCCCAAATTGCAATTCTCCTGTTGCCAAATAAACTCATCTCTTGATCTTGCCTCAGCTTATGCCTTGTCAACCTAAATGAGACTGACAAGAGAAACTTAGAAATCTTCTGTCTCAGAGTTCTTTCCACCTCAGCACTACTGACATTTCGGGTTGAATAATTCTTTGTTGTGGGGGCTCTCATTTGTATTATAAGATGTTTAGTGGCAATCCCTGATCTCTACCTACTAGAGGTAGGTACCTACCTCTACCTCTACCTCTAACTACTGCCAGTAGTTCACCTCCACGCAACTGTGACTGGAGATAAAAAATATCTCCAGAATTTTCCAAATGTTCCTTGAGGAGAAAATTGCCCCCATTTGAGAACCATCTCCTTAGAGGTGAGGAATCCAAAATCCAAGTAGTCACCATCTCTGAGAACAGACAGACTATACGGCTTTGGCCACTTATTCACTCCTCATTTCTGAACAAACTCTGGCTGGATCTGCTGTTAGGTGAGAGGCCCACTCTGTACCCCTAGAAACGTACCTCCAGTGTGGCAGTAACCACACTAGGCTGGTGTGGGCTCCCTGAGGCTGGGACTATGCCTGCTCACCTGTGTATCCCCACTTCGTGGCACACCGTGAATACTCCAAAACTGAAAGAAGAAATGAATGTGTGCCACAAGGCGCAATGCTGGATTTGACCTTTGCAGGAAAGCAGACACAGAGTAAATTCAAGAACACCTTGAAAAATTAATTTGTTGACTTTACCAAGGCAGTTGGTAACATCCGTGACCTTAAGCTTCAGTTTCGACAGCTCTTCTACAGGTTTGGCTGCCCTAGAAGTAGTCAGATAATCTGAGGTTACTCTGTGACAGAGATTTGTCTCATGGCAGCATGGCAAACATTAGTAGAGTGAATTGAGGTTGGAAAAACAGCCTCATTTTGCTCAGCATGTTCTACGTACCATGTTTAAGACTAACAAACCCTAAAGCCAGCATTTTCAGTCTCTGGCCTCTAATCCTTTAGGACACTCCTCTGACTCATTAGGCTGACAGCAGCAGCCAAAGTCCTCCAGAAAATCCTCTTTAACCACAGAAGGCTAGTGATGGCTAATGATAAGAAGTTATTAAGTGCTAAGTACCATTCTGGGCTTCCAGGGTGGCTCGGTTGTAAAGAAATTGCCTGCCAGTACAGGAGCTAAGGGAGACATAGATTTGATCCCTGGGTTGGGATGATCTCCTGGAAAAGGAAATGGTAACCCACTCCAGTATTCTTGCCTGGAAAATCATATGGACAGAGAAGCCTGGCGGGCTGCAGTCCATGGGGTCACAAGAGTCGGACACGACTGAATACACACACATGCACCGTTCTAAAGTGTTTTACGATTAATTCATTTAATTCTCACAGCAACATTATTATATGAGGAGTATTGTTGTTGCTGTATTCTCTTTTTTTCTCATTATTTCAAGAAAGAAAATAAGGCACAGGACACAAAGGTTAAGCAACTTGCCCAAAGTTGTACAGCTTTTGAGGTTATTCTATGACAGAGATTTGTTTGTCTCATGTCAGGATTTGGACTTGTGTAAAATTCATATGCTTAACCGTATTGCTTTGCTACCTCAGACATGCTGTACTGAGTCCTAACATTTTAAATATTCAGCATCTCAACTTTTGTAATAATCTTCACTAAAAATCATATATATAATTTTCTACCTTGGTATAGAAAAAAATTAATCCATAACTGTGCATAGACATGGAATGTCTAAACCAAGGTTCCTGTCTTCAGAGAGTTTACCACCTAACTGAAGATATCTACATTTGTAAAGTAATAATACAAAGCAATGTAGTGGAGAAAATAGAATTAGAAATCAGACTATATGAGTGTCAGTAGTCAGCATCACCTTTTGTTATTCCTGTGGCTTGAGTAAGGTACTTAACTGAGACTCAGTTTCTTCATCTGCAAGGTGGGAATGATAATCCCTACCTATTTCACAAGTTTGTTGTAAAGATCAAATAAGAAAATATTTTTAAATATCTTGAAAACTGAAAAAATGAGTAATTTTGTTCAGATGAAAGATAGTACAAAATGTGTTGGAGGAATTAAAAAGTAGGAAATATTATTGTAGGAAGCATAGTCTTTGAATTCAGTTCACTAAATATGAATCAACCTCTATATGCTGATGCCATGTTAAGTGCTCAAGATATAAAGGAGAATAGTATGCCTTTCTTAGTTATTTCAGAAAGTGGGCCACTTCCAGGGTCATTATTTATATTTCTGTGAATCCCTGGTTTCCTAGATCAGAGTAGAAATTAAAAAGTGTGATTCAGGGAGGAAGGGTAGAAATTTAGTGATAAAGTAAAAGTAGAAAGGATGTAAACAACTTTGATATGAAATAATATGCATAATACCAGAGGTGCATTAAAAATACTATGGTAATTCATTATTCCTGTGAGAATTGGAGAAGAACTCACAGAGAAGGTGATATAGGAACTAGACTCTGAAGGATATTTTCAGAAGAGAAGAGACAGCAAAGATCAGAAACAGAGACACGGAGTCCTCAAAAGTGTACTTTCATTTTTTTTTAAAGAACAATAAAATCAAGAGAAATTGAAAAGTGCTTGACATTTTGTAGAACTGTGTGTGGAGAGTCTGGAGCATGGGAGTTAAAGATAATTGGGAAGAAAAAGCTTAAATCAAAATTTGGAAAAGGATTTTGACACTGTTTTGCTGTTTGGAGGTGTTTTGATACTTGGAGGCCTCATCCTCTAGGCCAGGTATGGGAAATAGTCTTCATCTTTTATGATAACGCTATGGCATGAAACATTCTTTGGAGGAAAATTTGGAGTCCAAGACATCCCTGACTGAAGATGAGTGTGCGCTGCGAGCCCCAGAGGATTTACCTTTCTTAGCCATATAATAACCACAATTGTGTGATCACTCACCTAGAGTCAGACATCCTGGAATGTGAAGTCAAGTGTGCCTTAGGAAGCATCACTACGAACAAAGCTAGTGTAGGTGATGGAATTCCAGCTGAACTATTTCAAGTCCTAAAAGATGATGCTGTGAAAGTGCTGCACTCAATATGCCAGCAAATTTGGAAAACTCAGCAGTGGCCACAGGACTGGAAAAGTCAGTTTTCATTCCAATCCCAAAGAAAGGCAATGCCAAAGAATGCTCAAACTATCACACAATTTCACTCATTTCACACACTGGCAAAGTAATGCTGAAAATTCTCCAAGCTTCAACTTCATGTTCAAGTACATGAACCAAGAATTTCCAGATGTTCAAGATGGATTTAGAAAAGGCAGAGGAATCAGAGATCAAATTGCCAACATCTGTTGGATCATAGAAAACATGAGAATTCCAGAAAAACATCTACGTCTGTTTCATTGACTTTGCTAAAACTTTTGACTGTGTGGATCACAACCAACTGTGGAAAATTCTGAAACAGATGGGAATACCAAACCACCTTACCTGCCTCCTGAGAAATCTGTATGCAGGTCAAGAAGCAACCGTTAAAACGAGAACTGGAACAACGCACTGGTTCCAAATTGGGAAAGGAGTACGTCAAGGCTGTATATTGTCCCCCTCCTTATTTAACTTATATGCAAAGTACATCATGCGAAATGCCAGACTGGATTAATCACAAGCTGGATTCAAGATTGCCAGGAGAAATACCAATAACTTCAGATATACAGATGATACCACCCTTATGGCAGAAAGTGAAGAGGAACGAAAGAGCCTCTTGATAAAACTGAAAGAGAAGAGTGAAAAAGCTGGCTTAAAACTCAACATTCAAAAAATGAAGATCATGGCATCTGGTCCTATCACTTAATAGCAAATAGATGGGGAAACAATGGAAGCAGTGACAGACTTTATTTTCTTGGGCTCTAGAATCACTGCAGATAGTGACTGAGCCATGAAATTAAAGGATGCTTGCTTCTTGGAAGAAAAGTTATAACCAACCTAGATAGCATATTAAAAAGCAGAGACATTACTTTACTGATGAAGGTCTATCTATTCAAAGCTATGGTTTTTCCAGTGGTCATGTATGGATATGAGAGTTGGATCATAAAGAAAGCTGAGCACTGAATAACTGATGCTTTTGAACTGTGGTGTTGGAGTAGACTCTTGAGAGTCCCTTGGACTGCAAGGAGATCAAACCGGTCAATCATAAAGGAAATCAATCCTGAATACACATTGGTAGGACTGATGTGAAGAACTGCCTCATTGGAAAAAAAAAAAAAAAACCCTGATGCTGGGAAAGATTGAAAGCAGGAGAAATGGATGACAGAGGATGAGATAGTTGGATGGCATAACCAACTCAATGGACATGAGTTTGAGCAAGCTCCAGGAGTTGGTGATGGACAGAGAAGCCTGATGTGCTGCAGTCCATGGGGTCATAAAGAGTCAAACACAACTGAGCAAAATGAACTGAACTGTGTGGGAAACATCTTTAGTATCTTGGGTAAATAGGGTTGACCTTGAAGTAGATGTGGGCAGAAATCTAACCAAAAGACTTTATATTCACGGTCTATAGGTGGTAGAAATACTTCCCACCTAAAGAAGTTTGTCTCTTCACCTGACTGTTCAGTTCATGTACTTTTCGTTTCATTATAAATTCATTATCAAGGAATGTTATCCAGGAGGCCAGAAGGAATGCACTCTGGTCTACTTAGAGGAAATCTGAAGTTCATTTGAATGTTAAAATGACTGGGAGACATATTGCTTACTGTCTCTTAATCAAATATATCTACTCTGCAACAAGTACCAAAACTGCAGGTTTGGGAAGAATGGACTTTTAAGTTCATAGCTTAATGTTATTAGCACAAATAACGATTTGGATGGGACTTCCCTGGTGGTCCAGTGGTTAAGAATCTACCTTGCAATGCAGGGAACTCAGGTTCAATCCCTGGTATGCAGAGCTAAAATCCTGCATACTGGGATGCAGTCAAGCCTGGACATTGCACCTATTAAACCTGAGAACTCTGGAGCCCATGAGCCCATCTAGAGAGTCCATGAAGCTCAATGAAGGTTCCCGTGTGATGCAATGAGGATACCACACACTGCAACTAAGACCCAAGGCAGCCAAATAATTAAATCTTAGAAAAAAGACAGGAGGTAGGGCACAAAAGGGAACACCTTGGTGCACTGTAGAGAAGTGTAACTGTAACTGATTTGATTTCTCAATTAATTAGTTTCTGGTTTTATTATCTCCACTTGGTATATCCCTATAGTTATAATGTGCTTCTAATATTTATTTACTTCTGAATTTAATGTCAGTGTGTTAAATTATATCCAATAGCCAATAAAATATTATTGAATTAATTCTTTCTTATAAATAAATCTCCTTTGTATGTATTAAATTACGGCTTGCCCATAATTTAATGGGCAAATCAACAAAATTTAGGCAGGGCTTCTATAAGGAGTGGGCTTCCCTGGTGGCTCAGCTGGTAAAGAATCTGCTGGCAATGTGGGAGACCTGGGTTCTATCCCTGGGTTGGGAAGATCCCCTGGAGAAGGGAAATACCCACTCTAGTATTCTGGCCTGGAGAATTCCATGGACTGTATAGTCCATGGGGTCGCAGAGTTGGACACGACTGAGCAACTTTCACTTTTCACTTTCTATAAGGAGTAACTGACCTAGATCTTGAGAAAGAAAGCAGACAACTATAAAAATATTATACTAGATTATAAGGAATGCAAGGATTAAGAGAATCTAGGCTTTAGATTTGGACAGACTTGTGATGGAGAAGTTAAAAAGCTGGAGCTTTGGAAAGATTAGAGATTTGGTCTTAAGCATTCAAGATGAGATGAACTATGATAGTGAATATCAAATAAGAAGAGAAAAATTGGGGAAAATAGGCATTCAAGAGGCAGGGACTGGGTAGAAAGTGAATTGAAATCAAAGATGACATAAACAGATGGGGAGACAGTCCATGTTCCTGGGTAGGAAGAATCAATATTGTGAAAATGACTATACTACCAAATGCAGTCTACAGATTCAATGCAATCCCTATCAGATTACCAATGACATTTTTCACAGAACTAGAACAAAAATCTCAGAATTCATATGGAAACACGAAAGACCATGAATAGCCAAAGCAGTCTTGAGAAAGAAGAATGGAGCTGCAGGAATCAACTTTCCTGACTTCAGACTATACTACAAAACTACAGTCATCAAGATAGTTTGATACTGGCACAAAAACAGAAATATAGACCAATGGAACAAGATAGGGATCCCAGAGATAAACCCATGCACCCACGGGTTCCTTATTTTTGACAAAGGAGGCAATAATATACAATGGGGCAAAGATAGTCTCTTCAATAAATGGTGCTGGAAAAACTGGACAGTTACATGCAAAAGAATGTAACTAGAACACTTCTTAACACCATACACAAATATAAACTCAAAATAGATTAAAGATCTAAATGTAAGACCAGAAACTATAAAAACTCTAGAGGAAAACATTGGCAGAACACTCGATGACATAAATCAAAGCTAGATCTTCTATGACCCACCTCCTAGAGTTATGGAAATAAAAACAAAAATAAACAAGTGGGACCTAATTAAACTTAAAATCTTTTGCACAGCAAAGAAAACTACAAACAAGGTGCAAAGACAACCCTCAGAATGGGAGAAAATAATAGCAAAGGAAACAACTGACAAAGGGTTAACTTCCAAAATATACAAGCAGCTCATGCTACTCAATACCAGAAAAACAAACAACCTGACCAAAAAGTGGGGAAAAGACCTAAACAGACATTTCTCCAAAGAAGACATACAGATGGCTAACAAACACAAGAAAAGATGCTCAGCATCACTCATTATTAGAGAACTGTAAATCAAAATTACAATGAGAGACCACCTCACACCAGTCAGAATGGCCATCATCAAAAAGTCTACAAACAATAAATGCTGGAGAGACTGTGGAGAAAAGGGGACTCTCTTGCATTGCTGGTAGGAATATAATTTTATACAGCCACTGTGGAAGACACTATAGAGATTCCTTAGAAAAGCTTAGAATAAAAGCACCATATGACCCAGCAATCCCACTACTAGGCATATACCCTGAGGACGCCAAAAGTGAAAACGACATATGTACCCCAATGTTCACTGCAGCACTATTTACAATACCTAAAACATGGAAGCAACCTAAATGTCCATCAACAGATGAATGGATAAAGAAGCTATGGTTCATATATACAATGGAATACTACTTGGCCATAAAAAGGAACACATTTGAGTGAATTCTAATGAGGTAGACGAACCTAGAGCCTATTATACAGAGTGAAGTAAGTCAGAAAGAGAAATGTAAGTATCATGTACTGATGCATATATATGGAATCTAGAAAGATGGTACTGATGAATTTATTTTCAGGGCAACATAAAGAACAGATCTATGAACACGGCGGGACGGGAGGAGGGAGAGGGTGAGACGTATGGAGAAAATAACATGGAAACTTACAATACCATATGTAAAATAGATAGCCAATGGGAATTTTCTCTATGACTCAGGGAACTCAAACGGGGGCTCTGTGACAATCTGGAAGGGTGGGATAGGACGGAGGCTCGGGAGGGAGAGGACATGGATGTACCTATGGCTGATTCTTATTGATAAAGCAACAGAAAACCAAAAAATTCTGTAAAGCAATTATCCTTCAATTAAACAAAATAAAGTGGCAAAAAGAAAATGAACTGAAAATAAAGCAACTGGAATGGTAAATGGCCTTGTGGAGGATAACATGCAGGATGAATTAAAGTGGAGTCAGGAGTGGCAGGGCCAGTTTGACAGAGGAAATTCAAATGGAATTTTCACAAAAGGAAGTGATGGGATGGGAGTGGATAATTTCCCAAGGTTATAAAGACAAATTAAAACTTAAAAGTAGAGCAGTGATAGATTTAATGAAATCAAGGTAAAATTTGCTAGTAAAGAAAGTAAACAACTATCTACATCATTCTCCTAAATCCTATAAAAATAGCAAAGATTTAAAATATATATACAAGGTCATGCTTTTCAGAACCTTTTTTTTCAGAGCTATTTACCAGTTCCTTATGTGCATCTGGGAGGTTCTACCATTCTACATGATTTCTGTGAATGGAAAATTTTGTTTCTTAAATCCATCAAATTCACAAATCTTATGATCCACTACAAGTTTTAGCTAACTGCCTCTTAATAGAAAATAGGTACAATGTTAAGAAACCTAAAATTACAGCCACTGGGCCAGACAAACAACATTCCCCACTCAAGAGAAATCGATTTTTTTCCATTTCGCAAGCTCTGTAAGATTTCTGTAGTGCTGTGTAAATTTGTAGGCATGTTTTACAGAGAGAACATAGACATCTTGCCTGAAAACTTATACAAAATGGAATTAATTTAAGTATGGAGAAGTTTGTGATCACTTACAAACTTCAAAAACAATAAAATATTACAACTAGATAAATAAATGGTAGGAAAATTGATTTCCTGTCCTTAGATTAGGACTTTTAAGCTTGGGACGTTTTTGTGGGAACACGTTGGCTAAAGAAGGTCCAAAAATAATATTACATTTTCCATTTTAAAATTAGCAGGCAAAAATATACAGTTCACCTCTGGAAAGCCAAGCCACTGACAGTGCAGCTGTCCCCAAGCCAGCAAGCATGAGAGAGGGAAGTACTGTCCCTCCGTGGGATGGTTCACTGCTGGAGGATGAGATCTTCCAAGGTAAGTCTCTGCACTGAATTTCCAAAGGAAATTGATACTAAAGGAAAGCAAATAAGATTACTGTTTATAATAAAATGCTCAAGCGCTTGTACTTTATTTTTGAAGTCCTCTTGTTACCCTCACCTGAAGAGGATGTGGTTACATGCTATAAACACAAATATTAAAAAAATCTTATATTTAAATATAATGTAAGTAAATATTCTTGGATAAAGTCCTGATAAATCTATGGAATGATAATAATGTTTAATATATAAACTCAATTAAAAAGATAAAAGAATATATGTTTAGAAATATAAAATTTACTATCCTTAATAGACTTTCACTGCTCCTGATTAGGACCTAAATGCACAGTGATGAAATCTAATTGTTGCTAAACTATTAACCTTGTACAATAGATACCAATAAAGACTAAAATAGATTCCAAAAATACTATATACCCATAGAACTTATTATGGAAGCATCACTCACCTTGACATAGTTTATTTTGTATTCAAATAAACCTGGCCATATGAAATGTGAAATCTGAAATTATTCACCAGCTTCACCTTGAGGAACTAAATGCAGTTTGCAAAGGCAATGGCATCACCTGAGCCCCATAGTTAGGACACGTGGTGAGGTCACTGAGCTATCCAGCTAGATGTTCAGTCTAGGCACTCCTTTCAGTGAAATGGTTCCTGGCAGAGAACTTGCTTCAGAGAAAAGAGACCCCGAGGAAAATTTCTGTTCCAAAACAAAGGTTTTTCTAGTAAAGGAGAGCTATTTTTCAGGAAGTGAAGAAAAAAATGACCGCTCTGAAAATAAAAAGGAGAAGAACAGCAGACTTTTTCACCATCAGAGTTGTGAGTCAAATAGCAGTATTGGGATTCAAGTGTTAAGAGTGGTTATCTCTAGGAAGAAGGATTCTAGGTGATTTTACCTTTTTGTTATACTTTCCTTTATTTCCTATTAAAACAACATATTTTTGTAGTCAGCTAAAGACTTTAATGAGGAAAAAATACTATAAACAAGTTGAAAGAGAAAACAGAAATCAAAGATATTTCATTATAATTTGTTTTAAAGACAGATTTATGAAGGGTTTTTTTTTTTTCTTTTGCCCTGTCTTATATTTTGGCATTGCTTATTTTATTTGTGGATGTAGTGAGTAAGTTATTTCAGGGACAGGGGAAAGCTAATTTTTTTTCATTAAAGCATTAACAGGATGATTCCCTAAAGAACTCCTTAGTTACAGGTATTTAATGCTCAGGACTAGTTCTTTTGCTGGCTATGCAAACTTAATAGTACCAACTAACAAATAAAATAGGGTAGAGAAAATCCAAAGTGGATATAAAAAACTTTTTCAAAACCTGTCCTAAAATAATTAGCATAAGTACATCTCACTTACATTCACTCAGATACTGATATACCTCATTTTCTCTGTCATTGAAGAGTTAAAATTACAATTTTTAATGACAACAAAATGAAACATTTTATGTAAATCAGAAGGAAAGATTCTGTAAATGAAAAACTTCAACAATTTAAATAATTTCCATAGCTAATTTCTCACGTCAGCTTTTATTTTTTAATGAACATTTCTTCAAAATACACATGTACTCTTATTTATTGTAACATGAATATGATTAAACATATATTATAAGATAGGTCTTAGGGGATCCTAAAACTTCAAAAGATTTTGATTCTGTTTAAATTCTAATAGGTTTTTATTGAGGAAAAGATGTCAAATATGATTCCAAAAACAATTCAAGGAAATTCCAACCAAGTGAAAATGCCCTGTGACTTTTCTGAGATCACAGAAACAGTGGTCTTAGTAAACATGAGCCCTGGGTCTTGGTTGGCCTAGGAATTATAGGGAGGTCATTGGAGCCTGACTTATATCCCACTCTCTGACCTTGCTACTGAGAGAAAAGTAAACATTGTTTGACAACAGAAACTTCACATCCTTGTAACATAGTGAGCTTATGGTGAAATCATCTTTAGTTCACTAACAGAAAAAATGAACTTCTGTGGCACAGTGGTTGTGTGTATGGACTCAGGAGACAGGCTGCCTGGATCCACTTTCTATTTTTATAAGCTGGGTAACTTACTTAATTTCTTCATTCCTCAGTTTCCTCATTTATAAAATGAGAATAGTAACTACTAAACTTGCAAGATTATGTGAGGATTTAATGAGTTTATCTATTTAGTGCATAGAACTGTACCTGATAGTTCTATAAATGTCTTTTGGGTCATATTTTTTTCAGGTGAAGCAATCTACCATTAGTATATCATTTGATAGTATTTCATAGAACTTAAATTTTTACATATTACTCAAATTCATCCAAATAAGTATGTTTATAAATTGGGTGCCAAACCTTGGCAGTAATGTATAGCTAAGTACAACTCACATATTATTTATAGACTTTCATTTCTTTTACAATCCCCTGAGGTAAACACAGTTGGAAACATTATAGCTACCTAGTGACACAAAAGAGGCACTAAAATAAATCATGATTACAATCCTTGTTAGGTGAAAAAAAAATGTACTTTATGTTTTGAAGGCATTATGGAAGGTTAACTGTGAAAAAGTATGAAAAAGAAACTCCCATTGCAGCCTTGTAAGTCAAACTACTTAAAGACATAATCAGTTAATGTCAGAACGTTTATGATGATATGATCTAAATATTATAAGTGATTATGTTTCTTCAAGAAGGGCCCTCAACAATTCAAAATATTATTAGACTGTAAAATCTTTTACAAAAAAAATGACATATATTCTCCTTTTAGTTTTAGATGATTTGGATAGCAAACTGGCTCAGGAACAATCTCCAAGCTCAGTGAATACCAGAACACCTCTCAACATTGGATCAAGAACACAGCTCAGTCGTTTTTACTCCAGTGGGAACAAATACAATAATATCACAGGAAGGCACAAAAGTTGCTATAATGAAACTTCTAGTATGTCTATCTATGATGTCTTAAGACCAGGAACCCCTAGGGAAGGTTTTAAAACCTTTTCTCCTAGAACAAGGACAATCTATGACATGTACAGGACAAGGGAGCCCAGAGTCTTAAAAGAAGATTACATGCAAAAGAATACTTTTGGTAGTACTTCTCTGTGTTTTGACAGCAGGCAACGATCAGCCTCATCAGGTACAGGGTATTTCAAAGCAAGAAGCTTATATTTTCCAGCCACAACTCAGAATAAGACTGGGTTTATATCACCAAGCCACCAACAGAGCCCAAAGAGAACTCCTTTATCATCTATCATATGGAATAGATCAGATTCTTCTAGAGATAGGCAGAACCAGGAAGAGTTCCTGGAGGCACCATCACCAATGGAAATTGACCCTGCTGACCAGTATATGTATCCCATGTGTTTCGAGGCGAATAGGAGATATGAATTTTACCATTCACAGAGTGTTTACCAAAGTGTTGGTTTAAATGCTCCCATAGATAATGCAATGAGTCCTGACCCACTTGAGAACTCAGAAAATATGCCATTCTACCATGAAAATAACCCATTTACTAGGTCTTTCTTTAGCAATACCTTTGGACGGAGCAGGAGACAGAGATTTGGACAAAATCCTTTTGGGGGCCAACAGGAAGAATATTTTCCTTCTGACTTTTATCAAAGCAGGAAACCATTTACTTCTTCTGACAGAGACTTTGAAATGATCTCCCCTGAAGTAAACAGTGCACTAGCTGGTCATGGCCATAGTGTTCCTTCTCATCCCTGGGGGTCATTTTCTGCTAGTTATAGAACAAATATTTCCAGAAACCAACAGATACCACATCCCTGGCAGTTTGATTCTCAGAAATCCACGCTGGAGAGCATGGAGGTGTCACAAGGTAATGGGAACCAGTCTACTCATTTCAGCCCAGCAAATGTTTGTTCCATGACTGATGCAAGCTATCACATGAAATCTGGTGGGTTAGAACATTCTCCTATGGAAGTACATGTAAACAAAGAACCTTACTCATTTGGAATTGCTCAAACTCTAGCATCCTCATTCCAAAGTACCTTCCCGCACATTCCTGATGACAGAGGGAATCCTCAGAGTCCTAACTTTCAGATTCCCACGGTCACTTTGCAGAAAGTTAAGCCGGCCTCTCTTCCAATCAGAAACTATACAGAAGTCTCTGTGACCAACAATGTTTCAGTGGATTCTCCACCTCTGACTGAAAGCCAAGCCAATATCTTGGTCACAGAAGTAAATAATGAGAAAGACTTGAAGGCATCTGTTTTGGAAAGAGACAAAAACATAAACAAAATAGACCAGACAAACATGACAGGTGAAATACCCCAACTGGTTTCACAGACGGTAATTTCTAACCCTTTACCTGATGTTCAAAACCCCCTTTCCCAGGACTCAGACAAGAGCAACAGATTTGTTTTTAATGCATCTACCACAATAAGTTCAAAAAGCTTGCCTGGAGTCATTTCCAGGAGAGAAACCTCCAAAATTCATAAAGCCAATGAACTGAAAAAAGGTAAGAGTTATACTGGGAACAGAAAACTTGACTCAGCAACTTCCCTTCCTTTCATTCAGGAAAGCAGAACAACATCACTTTTTCTCAGCCCAAATCAAGTTTGTCACCAGGAATTAACAGTAAGTAATGAAGATATTTCAAGCATTATTAAAAATAACCACGGGAGTTTGGAATATACAGATAATCAACACCCACAGTCTCCAGAAAAGCCTACTCATTTAGACACCAAGGAAGAACAAGGTATCACGACTTATTCTACCAGCTGCAGCAAGTCAGATGCAGATCACACCATGCCATGTGATTCTTCAGATCTGTCTTCAGGGGCACTACCAGATTCCTCACCATCAAATGACTCTTGCCTTGATGCTCTGGTAATTCCTTCTACCACAGTGTTCTGGAAATGTCCTTCAAACAAAGATCCACCTCTGGGAGAAAGAGAAGACATTGATTACAAAAACCAAAATAGTCAATTTTCCCTAAGCCACTTAGAAAACCAAAAGAGTAATGATAATTGCACACCTGTGCATAATGAAGAGGTTAATGTCGTCAAATCCCAGTCACACCCTATTTTCAGGAGTGGAAAGGGAACAGGAAAAATAAGACAACACATATCCTACATCGAAAAATTAAGCAAAACAGAAAGTAGATCACTGCCTGCAAGTGACAGCAGCAGTCTTACTGAGGGAACTCAAAGCAATTCCAAGTCTCCTGAGCTTCATACGATTTATTGTACTTTACCAAGAAAATCAGCCGTTTTTCTCATCGATAACAGGAAGCCTGAAAGTACGATAATGCCTTCTTTGTTTAGGAATGAGCCGGTTGCATTACAAATCAAAAATGATGTGGAAGATCCAGTAGGAAAGTACACACCAGAAAAATTCAGTCCCAGTTCTTATCAATCAGAGAGCGAATGTTCCAAAGTAGTTTCAGACTCAGTCTCAGCAGCACTTGAAGCCACAGGAGGGATGACAAATAAGACAAACATCGGATCTGCTTCTGTTAGAAAAGGGCCACTTCCAGTTCTCATCAAGAGGGCTGTGTCATGTCCTTCAGGAGTACTTTATGGCTCAACTGGAAGAGATGAAAGAGAAAAATGCTTGGTTTCCGATACAGATGCTTCTACTACAACACTGAGGCCTTGGGAGAGACTCGTTAACCCTCTGGGAAGTGACTCGTCTGTTTGTGAGTGTCCTTTAAGCAAGAAACACCACCAGGAGGAATACTTACAAGAATGTACTGAAAAGAATGGTAAAATTTCTGTCTCCAAGACAGGCATATTTTTTCATCCAAATGAACACCCTTTACCTTTTTCTTCAGATATGTCAGGACAAGAAAGTGAGAAAACTTTACACAAATTTAAGACTACGAGTATGTTTTCTGTTTCTGGTGATGAAGATAATGTGAAATGTCTTGAGGTGGTTTCAATATACTATACTCTACCAAGGAAACACAGCAAAAAATTCTGTGACCTTCTTCAAAAGTATACACAAAACATTGATTCACTTACAGAATCAACTAAATTAGGGACTGAAACATCTCCTAATGCTTTAGAAAAAGACCAACTGAATTGTGCTATGCAAGACCAGTCAGGAACACCTCTGTCTAAAGATACTGCTGCTCTGGAGACCAGCCATCCTTCTCATATCACTGAAAATATGACTGTTTTACAATTACCAAGTGTTGAGTCCTCAGAACCTACATTACAGGAAATGGCTTCTATTGAAGCAGATGTTTCTCTTCATAAACAAGAACCTAAAACTGGAGAAATTTCCCCATACAACTTAGCTGGGACACCTCCATCTGATTCACAAAGCAGGAAAGAGAAAGAGAAAAAATTGCAAAGTGAAACTGTGTTTACTTCACCAATGCTTCAGGAAAAAAAAGTTACGAGAGAGAAATCTGAAAATTGTCCTCAATCCATTAAATCAGATGACAGTGGTTTTTCTAACCTCCCAACCCATTCAGAAGAGAATATTGAAAACTCCCACATCACAAGAAGTTCTGGGGAGCGTACAGGTAGTGATACGGCCATTACACCTACTGGAAGTCTTCAAAAAGATGTCGCAGGCATAGTTACAGAGGAGAGCTCCAAAGAATTGCAGCCTAGGGAAGTGAGAGGGGAAATTAGAATGGATTTCCCCCAAAACTCTGAGAAACCGCTTTCTGACCCAGAAAGCCAAGTATTTGCTCTTACTCCAGCCTTGAGTAAACTACAGCTTGATGAGGAGACTTGTTTGAGTGAACAGGATTTAGACAGCTCCCAGTCTGGACTCACAGAACTACCTGAAAGAAGACAGGAGGTGAGTACGACAGAGAGCAAGGCTAAAGATGAAACGCAGAAGTTGGCATGGAATCAACATTCACTTCCTGAAGGAAGCAATAAAAGTAAAAACAGCTTGGCTGACCTAGGAAAAGGGAAAAGCAAATCTTCAGTTAAACACAGATTGGCAGTTATGTCCAAAGCCAGCAGAAGATTTCCAGCTAAAGATTTATACCCTAGAAGGCATGTAGCTACTATCTTTCCCCAAAGTGGGAACAGTTCTGGCTTTAGCAGTTTGTCCCTTGGCACACCAGAGTGCAACCCACTGTCCCTTGAGCCTACTTTAAAGTCCACAGAAACCACAGATGAAAGCAGGTTAAGTAATGATGGGATAAATGTGGAGAAATCCGAGAACCCTCCCCAGCTTACTGCAATATCCAGTAGAGAAGCTTCTACACCCTTAAGCAATCAGAAGTCCAACAACATTTCACAACCACATCAAAGCGAGTTTAAAAATATCTCAGAATCACAACCAAAGTGTGAGAATTCTGAGGATGTAACAATAGCTCAGATTTTAGAAAGAGAATCAGGAGCCCTGGCCCAACCCACATTGATGAGCCTCAGGGAAGCAGACTTTCCTGACCATCAGGGGAAGTCAAAACCCCCTTTTCAACTGGAGCCTGTAGAGAAATCTACGGTTTGCATCCCACTGACCAGTTGTCAGCAAGGACAAAGCAGTGCTCCATTTCTGGAATGTGAACGTCATCCACACCCCTATCGTTCAGAGAGCTTAAAAAGCGTCAATGTACATGGTGATCTACTACGAATAAGTCATCCTCCAAAAGTCAGAGAGCGCCATTTCTCTGAAAGCACTTCTATTGATGATGCCCTCAGTCGACTGACCCTTGGGAATGAATTCTCTAACAACAGCGGGTACAGTCGAAGATTTAAATCTTTTTCTGAACTTTCCTCCTGTGGTAAAAATGAAAGTTGGGCTTTGAACAATAGCAGGACAAAATTGGGTCCTAGGTCTGCCACATCTATATCCAGGCCTATTGACTATGGGATTTTTGGGAAAGAACAGCAACTGGCTTTCTTGGAGAATGTAAAGAGGTCACTCACACAAGGGAGATTATGGAAGCCAAGTTTTCTTAAGAACCCTGGCTTCCTGAAAGATGATGTAATTAACCCTGCTAACCAGACAGAGTCATTGACTTCAAATTCTCCTAGTAACCAGAGGCCAGAGGATGGCTTACCTCTAAGTGAGCCACTTAATATCTATGAAGAGGATCCAGTAGACTCAGATTGTGACACAGACACAACCACGGATGATGAATACTACTTGGATGAAAATGACAAAGAGTCAGAACTGTGAGACTTTTTCAATGAAATGTATAGCCTTTTCACCAAAAGTTTATAATGTAAATAAAGTGTAAATGTGTATGTCTATGGAAAGGACAGATACTAAAAAAAATCTAGTCTGGGCAGTAGCTGCTGTGAAACAATCCAAATTCTCTCCCCTCCCCACCCTACCCCCCACTCTATGTTTTAGACTTCCTGAATCCTAAAGCAATGAATTCTTGTTTAGTGTTTTCTTCCTCTGTGTATATGTGTGGTCTTCTGCCACTCAGCCCCAAATTAATCTCTTAATTCATGATCCAGCTTTGGCTGTCTGCTCTACATTCCCCCGAACTTTTTTTCACCTTTCCTATCCCAGAACAACAGCAAATCTCTGTATTGCATCTTCCAGTCCATACTCCATATTCATGATTGTTAAATAAAATGTAGGGATGATAACAATGAGGTAAGTATTATTATCCTGTTTGACTCATCAACCTTTAGAAGATTTAGAGTTTGTTTTTTTCTTGAACAAAGATCAGGGAATTTCCATAAGGACATCCTGTTTAATCCATAGTGAAGGAGGGAGGCACATATTTGAAGTGCTTATTGTGAAGAGGTGAATCTCTAGTAAGCCAAAGAACGCTGTTGTTGTTCATTCAGTCTTGTCTGACTCTCTGTGACCCCGTGGACGGCAGCATGCCAGCCTTCCCTGTCCTTCACTATCTCCTGGAGTTTGCTCAAACTCAAATCCATTGAATCAGTGATTCTATCCAACCATCTCATCTTATGTTACCCCCTTTCCTCTTGCCCTCAGTCTTTCCCAGCAACAGGGTATTTTCCAATGAATCAGTTCTTCACATCAGGTGGCCAAAGTATTGTAGCTTCAGCTTCAGCATCAGTCCTTCCAATGAATATTCAGGGTTGATCTACTTCAGGATTGACTGGTTTGATCTCCTTGCAGTCCAAGGGACTCAAGAGTCTTCTCCATCACCACAATTTGAAAGTATCAGTTCTTTGGCACTCAGCCTTCTTTATGGTCCAACTCTCACATATATGACTACTGGAAAAACCATAGCTTTGACTATGTGGACCATTGGCAAAGGAATTCATTTGAAATAGATTTTAGGATGGTACAGAGGGTGGCTTAGCCACAGAATTTCTGCTTAGGAAGGGAACCCATCTGCGGGGTGGAGATAAGCAGACATCCCTTCATGAGACTGACATCCTTAATGCAGCTCTTTCAGCAACTGTTTTTTTTTTCTTGTTGTTGCTTTGTTTCTGTTTTCCCCCATTTTTCCAGAACCATCCATATAAAAATTTTCTCTATTTGCAGGATAGAACACTTGTTTCCATGTGAGACATTTTAGTCACAAGCGATAGCCTTGGTCAAGTCCCTAAAGTGCTATCATGTTAGATCTGACACCTTGAGGTTCACAGCCTTCTTTGCCAGATTTACCAAACCCTTAGAAGTTAGAAGGCAGAGCTTCTAAAGGCTTGTCACTATGACTCCTTCAATAATTTTATCAAGACTAAATAGCTTTTCATACCCACTGATAACTTGGCTTTCCTAACTCTTTAATTTGCCATGCAGAACTTCTGGAGATTTCTCTTTTCCTAATCAGGAAAGATCAAGAAACAGGCAGCAGCAAAGCTAACCTGATAGAACTACAGAAAACATATCATTCTAGTTCTTAGTATTGTGAGGGTCAACATGAATGGATTTTATCTTGTTTGGTTTATATTTGCTTCCTGGCCTAATTTTGTTTCCATTTTTCTCACCTAGTCTGTTTCATCCATAGAAATTAAGGATAATGATAGGAGTTGGGGAAATGTACAGAGATCTGGGACTGATAGAAATGCAAGAAAGGACCACATTGTTATTATCCTCTCAAATATTGCCTTGTCTAGAAGCTAAATGCCAGAGCTAGTTTACATTGTTCCCGTGAAACTCAAAACTGATGAAAATGAAGTAACTACATGAAAGCTGTTTCTTAAACCTATAAATTGTCTTAAACTTCAAGTTCTGACCAATTCTGACCAATTCTCAAAAAGACTGATAGTAGACTTTTAAATGAACTGTTCTAAATATTTCCATTGAAATTTGTATGGTAATGCAGAGGTAACATTTTATTCTTTGTTCATGTATGTTTGTAAATGCTACCTTCCTTTTTCTATTTATCTGGTTATTTAATTAAAACTTCATAAACCATAACCTATGTTTTCTATTTAATTTTAAAATATGCAAAGTTAATATTTTATTATTAAGATTCTTGGTTTTTTAAATGATCAGCTTTCAAGTTCTGGTTCAGTCAACACTCTGAGCCTACGTTACAAAAGGTGAAATGAAGTTACTTATTTTTCACTGAATTTAGCCTGTATCAGCAGTTAGGTAAGTTAAGATCATGCTAAACAACTACTTTTGGGCCCTGATTCTCTGTACTAGAATTTACCACCTGAATTTAAGGGTAATTGATGGCCAGTGCTCACTTGCACCATTTGTAATGTTTGCTTGTTGGTGTGGCTCAAGAATCAAGAAAACAGAAAATGTATGAAAATAGCACCTTCTATAAAGTTTTATACTTTATAAAACACTTCATTGAAGAAGTATAGCAAATATCTATGTATTTTAACAAAGTGCTGCTTTTTAATCATTTTTAGTATAGCTATAGTAATTTATAATAGTCTTTTTTTAAATACTCATAACTTGCTTTCTAATATATAATCATCATTAAAGTAAATATTCACATAAATGGAGTCAGTAATGAGGAAATCAATACAAATAATTACCTGGTAAATTACTAGTTCATTTAAATAATAGACTTATTAACCATAAATTTTATGTGTAAACTCCTTTTAAAATAAGGCTCAATGAGATTAATATTCAGAGACTTCCCTCTAAATAATTTAGACCTTTACATTGTCAATACATTGCTATTAATAAAACTCCAACAGCTACTAGTAAGGTTTTGGCTGATGATAAGCTAATAAAAACTACTTTGTATAGGAAGTACATGGGTGCCTGTGCCTGTCCTAGGGTTGATGAAAGTCCACTTAAGTTTATGGTGAAGATAGGTATCAAATTGGAAAACACACATCTATATAAAAGTTATATAGTTCATTGAATGCCAGGAGGTTAAAGAGGCCTTATTGCTAAGAGTATTGTTAGTAATAGCAATAATGCTTCCGAATATCCAATTTAAATGTATAGTGTAAATATGTAAATATTTTATTTTGAGGCTCTGTGTAACTGGCATTTCTGTGTTTCTGAAACATATAATAAGCCGTAAGCACTATTGTTTAAAATGTTGTCAAATAATCCTTTTATGTACTTGCTATCAAACTTCTTCTCCAGGTATGAAATATGCTACAAGGTGCAAATTTCAAACAATGCCAGTGAGAAATAAATGATTTAAATGAATGCATCCTTTGACTTGGTTTTTATTCCCATTCAAATGATTGTTTTTAAGGGTGAAAATTTCCAGAAAAATAAAAAAGGGGAGTGGAATGGACAAAAGTATTCAAACAAATCTTTCTGGTGGGTATTGAATAAGATCACCCATTTGAGTGGTTTTGGAAAATGATTCCTTCTCTCTTCACCTTCCATTTGTATCAAAAAGCAATCAACCAACAAATGGAGGTCAGTGTACCTGACTGCATAAGAGAGAAGGAATGAGGACAGTCTGGCATGTTTCTCTGAGAGTTGTCATATTTATAAAGGAAGAGGGAGCCCAGTGGCGTTGGGTCATGTGCTTCCCAGTAGTACTTAAGATAAGTGGAAATATAAGCAGTTGAAATGTTAGACAGGCATTTAAATGTTAATTCCTGCTAAACAAATGAGTAGATTTGTACTAATCTTTACCTTTTCTAGAAAAGAAACCCAAAGCCATCTCTACCAAGGACAAGAGAGTGTTGTCAGCTTGAACATGAGTAGTATTTTATTCAAAATATTTTTACTGTCCTTTATTAAAATTTAAAATACATTAGATCAGCTAGGGTTTTTAGTTGTAGACAATATAATCCTTTTCCTACCTGGAATGGTCTTTTCCCCTTCGTCTTGCAGCAGATTCTTATCTGACCTTCATGATAAAAGTAGATCAGCATAGATGACCATCTTCCTGATCAGCACGGATCCTCCAGAAAGCATCTCTCAAGGTTGGGTTAACTGGACCTCATACAGTGTACTTATGTTGGTGGAGGCAATCTGCCGAGGGCCCTGGACATACCTGGACATTTGTTGCTGGATGTGCCAAGAATATAAGTTCTTGACTATTGTTTACTCCTGCAATTTTTCAGGGTGTGTATGCAGCTATCAAACACAAGAGGGATGAGAGAACATCTCCCCACTGACAAAGGGCAGACTTAATTACCCCTACCCTAAAAATAGTAAGCCCTTTAACTTAGAGCATATCTCTTGTAATGCAAGTCACTTCAGGCATCTATGATAGCGTTTTGCATCATCCCTACAGGACCTTTGTGGGTGGCTAGCGGGCAGGTTGGTGGGGGGTGCATGGGAAGGTAGGGGGAGAGGTATTTGCTAGGGCTGTCAGGAAAATTCCACAAACTGATTGGCTTAGATATCAGAATTTATTTTCTCACAGTTTTGGAGGCTAAGTCCAAGATCAATATGTTGACAAATTTGACTTCTCCCGACCCCTCTCTCCTTGGACTGCAGATGGCTACCTTCTCACAGCATCCTCACATGGTCGGTTTTCTGTACCCAAGCATTCCTGGTGTCTCTGTGTGCCCAAATTTCCTCTTCTTAGAACAGCAGCTAGGTTGGTTTAGGGCCCACCCATCTCCAAATACAGTAATATTCTGAGGTACTGGGGTTAAATCTCTATATGAAGTATACTGTTTAGTCGCTAAGTTGTGTCCAGCTCTTGCAACCCCATGGACTGTAGCCTACCAGGCTCCTCTGTCCATGGGATTCTCCAGGCAAGAATACTAGAGTGGGTTGCCATTTCCTTCTCTAGGAGATCTTCCCAACCAGGGATCGAAACTGTGTCTCCTGCATTAATAGGCAGATAATTTTTTTTACCACTGAGCCACTAGGGAAGCTCACATAGGAACATCCTCGACACTATACAGTCCTTGACACCCATATTTTAGCACTTATAACAGTGTTTACATTGCCTCTTTGTCCATTGCCTTTGTCCAGTGAGCCACAGGAGCTGTGAAGTCAAAGAATAATGTCTATAACATAGTAGGCATTGAATAAATGTTTGTTGAGTGAATGAAATTTGATTTATTATAAAGAATGTAGTCAAGACATTGGATGATGTGAAGAAATATACTTTTTAAGATATAAGTTAGGATGAGAAAGAAAACAGGTTGGTAGGGATTCAGTACAGCTAAACAAGTGTTCAGATACAATTGTATGACTTCTCTGATCTGTTCTCAAAAATACCAGGTGTTATCATGTGTTATATAATTTATTAAGCCATATTTTACTGTCATCCAATACCAGCTAACTCTCAGATTATTTCCCTGAAAAGAAAAACTTTAATATTTTGAAAGGATGCAAACAAAATGTGTTCCAAAAAACTTTTTAAGTGATAGCTAGAGCAGAGCAAAGCTTTCCGTTTAAAGTATGCAGCTGCTGCTGCTGCTGCTAAGTCGCTTCAGTCGTGTCCGACTCTGTGCGACCCCATAGACGGCAGCCCACCAGGCTCCCCCGTCCCTGGGATTCTCCAGGCAAGGAGTGGGTTCCATTTCCTTCTCCAATGCATGAAAGTGAAAAGTGAAAGTGAAGTCGCTCAGTCGTGTCCGACTCTTCAAAACCCCATGTACTACAGCCTACCAGGTTCCTCCATCCATGGGATTTTTCAGGCTAGAGTACTGGAGTGGGGTGCCATTGCCTTCTCCGAAAGTATGCAGACACTCCCACAAAATAAAATACAGCAGTGAAAGTAATGCCAAGTAATGCTATACTTTAGCTCTACAATTTATCAGTGATTTACCACCACTTCCTAAAAATCTATCCAAAGTATAAAGAACACTGTCTACAAACTCTGCTCAGCATTCCTAAAGCAGGTCAAGAGAACTGAGGAAAATACGGTAAGGATTTTGCCCTGGTAAACCTTGGTCATAGCAAGAATGCTGAGCAGCCCAATTAAAGCCAGGAGATGAACAGGTGGCTTCTCAGGGCCTGATTCTGGCAACTCTGGATTAAAAAATTGCCATCAGAGTACAGAAATACTGTGTCCATACCAGGACATGAGTTTCTCCAGGCTCACACAGCCTGTGAAGAACTTTCTTTCCTTTGAATAGATTAAAACCATAAGCAGATAAAAGAACAAAGAATTAACTAATATAGATAAAATGAGGTAGGAGATAGATGGGCCCCTGGGCCAGTCAGCTGAGATCTGTAAAGTGAAGTAAAATTAAGCTTTGTTCTCACCCAGATACTCCAAGGACAAAGCTGATGGCAAAAGCAGAGTGCTACTAGAATAAAGAGATAAGGTGCCTACTCCTGAAGTCAAGGAAAACTTCCCTGTCTGCACATGTGCAGGAAGGTTGCTTGGGGATCAAAAAGGGAGGTGGAACCACCCCAAAGAATGTGGACATGCACCTACAAGCTTCTGAGGTAGGATCTATCTCAGTAAAAAGTTGCACTCACATGTTGGGGAGGATCCTAGGACCAGTTAGGAGTGAAGAAACAAGATAATTGGCCAAAAGTAAACCAAGAAACCTGTGTGCATGCAACAGTTAGAACTGGACATGAAACAATGGACTGGTTCCAAATCTGGAAAGGAGTACATCAAGGCTGTATATTGTCACCCTGCTTGTTTAACTTGTATGTAGAGTACATCATTCAAAATGTCAGGTTAGAAGAATCACAAGTTGTAATCAAGTTTGCCAGGAGAAATTTCAACAACCTCAGATATGCAGATAATACCATTGTAATGGCAGAAAGCAAAGAGGAACTAAAGGGCTTCTTGATGAAGGTGAAAGAGGAGAGTGAAAAGCTTGCTTAACACTCAACATTAAAAAGACTAAGATCATGGCATCCGGTCCCATCAGTTCAGTTCAGTTCAGTCACTCATGGTGTCTGACTCTTTGGGACCCCATGGACTGCAGCATGCCAGGTCTCCCTGTCACTTCCTGGCAAATAGATGGAGAAAAAATAGAAACAGTGACAGATTTTATTTTCTTGGACTACAAAATCACTGGGGATTATGACTGCAGCCATGAAATTAAAAGATTCTTGCTCCTTGGAAGAAAAGCTATGACGAACCCAGACAGCATATTAAAAAGCAGAGATATCACTTCAACAAAGGTCCATAGTCACAGCTATGATTTTTTCAGTAGTCATGTACAGATGTGAGAATTGGACCATAAAGGCTGAGCACCAAACAATTGATGCTTTCAAATTGTGGTGCTGGAGAAGAAACTTGAGAGTCCTTTGGACTGCAAAGGAGATCAAACCAGTCAATCCTAAAGGAAATCAACCCTGGATATTCATTGGAAGGATTGATGCTGAAGCTGAAGCTACAATACTTTGGGCATTTGATGAAAAGAACCAACTCATTTGAAAAGACCCTGATGATGGGAAAGACTGAGCTCAGGAGGAGAACAGAGTGATAGAGGATAAGATGGTTGGATGGCATCATTAACCCAATGGACATGAGTTTGAGCAAACTCCAGGAGATAGTGAAGACAGGGAAGCCTGATGTGCTGCAGCCCATGGGGTTGGAAAAAGTGAGACTTATCGACTAAACAACAAAGACCCAGAAGGACTGTCTTATGTGTGTGATTTACCTTACCTATTTACTCATTTAAGAGGATGCCCATACCTTTTCTCTTCGGGTGTATATTTCTGCCTAGTTCCTGACTTAAATAAATGGCTTCTCTGTGTGCTCTCCCACTTGTTGTGCTGTGTATTTAATAATAAACTTTGTATCTTTTTCAGTTTTTACCTCCTTGAAACTTTCAGATTAGGGTAAGAGCCACTTTGCTTTTAGCTTCAAGCTCCTGGGTTTCCCTGAGATCTGTAAAGTGAAGTAAAATTACCATCTGGTGGCTCAGATGGTAAAGAGCCTGCCTGCAGTGTGGGAGATCAGGGTTCGATCCTTGGGTTGGGAAGATTCCCCTGGAGAAAGAAATGGCAACCCACTCCAGTAGTCTTGCCTGGAAAGTCCCATGGGTGGAGGAGCCTGGCTGGCTACACTCCATGGGGTTGCAAAGAATCCCACATGACCGAGTGACCTCACTAAATGAAGTGGGAAGTTTATCATCCTCACCTAACAGGAAGTCCAGAAGGTGCTGGGAGGTGGGGAGATGGGTCCTCTGTCCTTTCTACCTCTATGAGCATGAGCACTTAGTCTATTTCTACCTGATGATCTAGTAGCTAGGATTCCTGATTTTCTTCTAGGTTGCTGCTGCTGCTAAGTCGCTTCAGTCGTGTCTGACTCTATGTGACCCCATAGACGGCAGCCCACCAGGCTCCGTGGTCCCTGGGATTCTCCAGGCAAGAACACTGGAGTGGGTTGCCATTTCCTTCTCCAATGCATGAAAGTGAAAAGTGAAAATGAAGTCGCTCAGTCGTGTCCGACTCCTAGAGACCCCATGGACTGCAGCCCACCAGGCTCCTCCGTCCATAGGATTTTCCAGGCAAGAGTACCCTGGTTCATTTCCTGTGCGGGGAACTAAGATCTCTCTTCAGAAGGAAACTTACTGTTGTCTATCCAAGATCAAAATGGTGGGAAGAGAAGGGTAGGCAGTGACTTCCCGCTACCAGGGTCCCAGTCTTTCCCCAGATCCAGCTCCCAGCATCTGAGGATCGAGGCGCATTCAAGAGCAACCAACCCCCATCAGTTACAGGGGACAGCAGTTTCTGACTCAGAGGTGATGCTCACCCACCAGCCTCAACTCTGACTCCTGCTACTGCGCGCAACTCCTGGTTCCTCGCTTGAGGCTTGGCCCCAACTCAGTGAAGGTTGAACAAGCACTTGTTGAAAGAAGGAAAGTATAGGGTTTAGGAGATGCGGGAGACTGGAGGGAGATACAGTCCAGTGAGGGAGACTGCTGAGCAGAAAACAAGACAGGTACTACAGATTGATGGGTGCTGTTGTGAACAGAAGGGCTGGGAGAGTTGGTCTCGACGGGAATCAGGGGAATGACACTTTGCTCTGGGTCTTTCAAACCCAGTGAAATTCCTTGTTTGAAGGCCTTTCCGTAAGCTCTTCGCCACTGGGCCTTTTCTCTACAGCAATCACCCTGTGCGTCCTTCAAAGGGCAGTTTCCTCTGAAGAGTTGCCATATTCCAGCAGCAGGGGCGACGGCGGGGCACAGCCTCAAGCACCGCGGTCTCAGCGGCGCCCCCTCCGCACTGGTCCTCACCCCGCGCCGCCAGCCGGCGGGCCTGCGGCGGGAGAGCCGAGTCCGTCGCGGCCCCTCGGCGGCCGGCGCGCCCTCGCCTTCCGGCCGGGTGGGAACCGGGGCGGAGCCGCGGGCGGCGGAGCGAAGCCCGCCCCGGGGTGGGCCCAGCTCCGGCCCGCCGCGCGCCCGGGCCCGCCACGCCGCCGCGGCCGAGCTGGGCGCCGGGGCCCGGAGACCATGCGCCGTCTCCCGCGGGCCCGGCTGCTGGCGCTGCAGCTCGCCCTGCTCGTGGCCTCGGGGGCCCCGGAGGCGCCGCTCAGCGCGCCGCGGAGCCTGGTGTGGGGCCCCGGGCTGCAGGCGGGCGTCGTTCTGCCGGTCCGCTATTTCTACCTGCAGGCCGTCAACCCGGAGGGCCAAAACCTCACCCGCTCGCCCCCAGGTAGCGTTCGACCGCGGGCCCCCCCGGCCCTGCGGCCGCTCCCGCGTCCCCTCCGCGCGTCCCGGCCTCGACCGCGCGCCCCTCCCCGGGAACCCGCCCGCCGCCCGCCGCCCGCGCGGCGTCCTTCCCTCGGCTCTCGTCACCTCCTCTTCTCCCCTCCCGGACCCCAAGGCGGGAGGGAGTTGCGACGCGAGTCTGCTGAAGGAATAACTGAACTCCGAGCGCCCTTCCGCAGTTAACGTGCGGGGACTGATAATCCGGATGGTGGGCGCCCGGGGTGTTACTGAAAGCCGCGTGAGTCACAAGTTGGAGGTGGTCTTTCCACGCCTGACGAGCTGTCTGATCTGTTACAGCTTGCAGGGAGTGCCTTCACGCGTTGAGTCATCCAGCCCGAGAATCGGATCGGGTTGCGCTGTTTAGGCCTGATCCTACAAAAAGGAGATGTCAGAATAGCAGGCAGTTTAGGAGGCAGTTTTGCAGGCTAGGTTTTTGTTTTCTTCGAGTTTCGAGTTCTTGAAAGCGGATTGTAGGAATTAGTGAAACTCGGAATTTACTAGGTTTTCCCTCTGGTCCTGTCCTGAATCCCTTCTGCCCAGTCGTCCTCCCAGGTTCTCCATAGTATCTTAAGTTTGCAACTTCTTAACAGCTTGTCCTGCTAGTATCGAGTTGTTGCCAGTCAGGATTTGCTGATTTATGTCCTGTCGACTGGCACCGGGTTTTGTCAACAAAGAGATAATCAGAATACCCAGTGCCCCTTCCACCGCCAGTGGAAAACTGAGTACTTTGGTTTTTTTTAAGAAGTCTCCATGGCCCTAAGGATCAGGAGATCCTTAAACCCAGATTTAGTCTTTCACCACGGAGTGTATTTTCTTCTTTATAGTATTCTCTGTTTTCTAAAAATAATTCTGTAATGTTATAAATGGGGGCGGGGAGGGCTTTAGAAAAAATATGGACAACTAAGGAAAAAATTGATTTATACATGAAAAAGGAAAGTTATATGATCCAAAATGAAATATTGTTAATCTTACTTTTAATGAAAGAACTGTAAATTCAAATAGGCTTCCCAGATGGCACTGGTGGTAAAGAACCCACCTGGCAATGCAGGAGACTTTAAGAGACAGTGGGTTCCATCCCTGGGTGGGGAAATCCCCTGGAGGAGGGGTGGGAACCCACTTCAGTATTCTTGACTGGAGAATCCCATGGACAGAGGAGTCTGGAGGGCTACAGTGCACAGGGTCACAAAGTGTTGGAGTTAGTAGCACACATGCATAAATTCAAATAAAATTCTAATTTTGTTCCATTTTTCATCAAAAATAATGGCAAAATTTTTTTAACTGCTAATACTCAAAACTGCTCATGAAATACTCTTAGACAATGACCTTCATCCTCTGCTGGTGGGAGCAAATTGGTCAAATGTTTCTGGAAAGTAATTTTCCATGAAGAATCTTAAACATTTACAAACCTAATGTGCAAAAAGTATGTCTCAACAGTTAGTGTCAAAATGAAATGTAATGAAAATGAAATACAAATGAAATGAATATGTAAAAATGAAAAAGTCATTTGTGAAAAATGTCCATGCCTTTTAATCTGATAATCAGACTTCTGAGAAAATGATCAGAATGTAGTCAAAGATTTATGAGCAAGGATATTCTTGCCCCATTATGATTATTTATTGCAATTAAGTTTAAAGAGCAAATATAAGCTAGTTGTTAAACAAAGCATGATACATTCGTGTGATGGAATATTTAATAGCTATTTAAAGTAGCATTTTCAAGTACACTAATATGAGGTATCTAAAGTAGTCTAATTCAAAGAAAGAGAAAGTAAAATGGTGGTTGCCAGGGGCTGATGGAAGAGGGAAATAAGAAGTTGTTGAATGGTACAGGGTTTCAAGGTTTGCAAAATGAAAAAGGTCTAGAGATTCTGTGCACAAAAATGTGAATATGCTTAACACTACTGAAATGTACACTTAAGAATGGTTAAGATGGTCAGTTTTGTGTGTTTCAAACCACAATAAAATTTTTGATGTTTTAAAATATTGTTTAGTACTGCTTATACAAGTTTAAGAATGTAACAGGAAACAAACTGTATAGGTTCATTCCAATTCATAATAAATAAATGAACCTGTACCTCACATATCAGAATTATTGGTGGTCACAGCAAGAGAATAACACATTTTCTTTTCACTCTTCTCTTCCCCCCCTAAATGACCATAATGTTTTTATAGTCAGGAGAAAAGTCATAAGCAAACAAACTAAATACTTTCACCAAGTTTTTCCAGACAACTTCACTTTTATTCCTTTAGATTCTCCTTTCAGGATGATTCCTAGCTTCCATTTAAAAACCTGCCCTATATTTCTGAAATCTCACCCAACCAGTCTTTACATTTTCTGCTAACATCATGCAACTGCAAGTCCTGAAAAATTTCTTTCTCCAAGAACTAATTGAAAAATAGGGAAATTTTTCTCAAACTGTAATCTTACATGACTTACCAAGATTCCCTTATTAATTAGCACTCTCATTTAATAGTATTGCACTTATCTGAGTACTATTATTATGCTGAGTATCTCCAGGAACCTAGATAGCAAATGTGTGAATTTGAATGGTCTAAAACAGGGGGATTTCAAACAAGAGTTCACAGACAGAAATTTGGGGGTCTGTGATTTTGGATGAGGAAGAAACCAATCTATATCTTTATTTTCAATAGCCTCTGACTTAAATTGACTATTTCCTTCTATTGTAAATGTAGGCAAAACCTGTTGACATTGGTATATTCCCAGCATCTAACACAATGCTTGGCGGAGTTGCTCAGTAATTATTGTAGAAGAAAAGAAAGAAGAGATGGAAAGAGGGTGTTTGGAGTATGTCTACATAGCAAGATACCGGGACTCTTTTCTACTCAGTCGTCCTCTACTTTCATCAGTAATACCTTCGTAAAATTATCTTACCTCCTAGTTATGTAGCACTTCAGTGTTTTGAACTGTGCCCGATTTCATATTCTCTCCTTACTTATCTTGTGAGTTAGTAAGAGTGTTTAGTCACTAAGTTGTATCCAACTCTTTGCGACCCCATGGACTGTAACCCACCAGGCTCCTTTGTCCATGGAATTCTCCAGGCAAGGTTACTGGAGTGGGTAGCCATTCCCTTCTCCAGGGGATCTTCCCGGCCAAGGGTTTCAACCCAGGTCTCCTTCACTGCAGACAAATTCTTTACTGTCTGAGTCACTAGGATAGGAAGGACCAGTATTATTCTCTTCACTATTCCTGTAAGAAACAATCTTAGTGAAAATAAATATTTTTCCTGTGGTTCCACAGTGGATAAATGTCAAAGTCATGTCCGGATTCCCAAAGCTTTCAATACCTAGTTCAATGGTCTTTCCCTTTTATCGAATCACTGGTGTTGTTAATAAGGTCACTGTTTTCAATGGGTTCCTGTAGAGTATTCACAATTAGCAAGCAGCCATACACTTGGGACGATTTCCATTTAGCCTCAAGTTGTACTAAGTTGGCCTTCAGAACTGTTCCCATGGCCAGCCCTTTTGCTGTAGCTGTGGAGAGCATTAATAAAATTCCTAAACAAAAAGGGAGATGAAGACTCCATTGTAACAGGAATGAGAGAGGTTATTTTTCCAACTATGAATTTTGAGAACCTTGTTATTCTAACTCAGTCCTAAGCCATGTCCAACTCTTTGTGACACCATGAACTGCAGCATGCCAGGCTCCTCTGTCCTCCACTATCTGCCAGAGTTTGCTCAAATTCATATCCATTGAGTCAGTGATGCTATCTAACCATCTCATCCTCTGTTGCTGCCTTCTCTTTTCTTCAATATTTCCAGGCATCAAGGTCTTTTCCAATCAGTTGGCTTCTCACATTGGGTGGCCAGAGTATTGGAGCATTGAAACAAAGACAAAGTATTGGAGTCTCAGCTTCAGCATTAGTCCTTCGATTAAATATTCAGGGTTGATTTCCTTTAGGATTGACTGGTTTAATCTCCTTGCAGTCCAAGGGACTGTCAAGAATCTTCTCCAGCACAATTCAAAAACATCAGTTCTTTGGTACTCAGCATTCTTTATGGTCCAGCCCTCACATGCACACATGACTCCTGGAAAAACCATAGCTTTGACTATATGGACCTTTGTTGGCAAAGTGATGTCTCTGCTTTTTAATATGCTGTCTAGGTTGGTCATAGCTTTTCTTCCAAGGAGCGAGCGTCTTTAAATTTCATGGCTGCAGTCACTATCCCCAGTGATTTTGAAGTCCAGGAAAGTAAAATCTGTCCCTGCTTCAGCAAGAACAATAGAAGCTTTTCCCCACTTTATTTGCCATGAAGTGATGGGACCTGATCTATGATCTTAGTTTTTTAAATGTTGAGTTTCAAGCCAGCTTTTTCACTCTCCTCTTTCACCCTCTTCAAGAAGCTCTTTAGTTCCTTTTCACTTTCTGCCATTACATTTCTGCCTCAGATATCATCTGTATATCTGAGGTTATTGATATTTCTCCAGGCAATCTTGATTCCAGCTTGTGATTCATCCAGCATGACATTTTGCATGATGTACTCTGCATATAAGTTAAATAAGCAGAATGACAGTATATAGCCTTGACGTACTCCTTTCCCGATGTTGAAGCAGTCTATTGTTCCATGTCTGGTTCTAACGGTTGCTTCTTGACCCACATACAGATTTCTCAAGAGACAGGTAAGGTGGTCTGGTATTCCCATCTCTTGAAGAATTTTCCACAGTTGGTTGTGATCCATATAGTCAAAGGCTTTAACATAGTCAATGAAGCGGAAGTAGTTGTTTTTCTGGAATTCCCTTGCTTTTTCTATGAGCCAGTGATGTTGGCAGTTTGATCTCTGGTTCCTCTGCCCTTTGTAAATCCAGCTTGTACCTCTGGAAGTTTTTGCTTCACATTTTACTAAAGCCTAGCTTGAAGGATTTTGAACATAACCTTGTTAGCATGTGAAAAGAGCACAATTGTATGTTCGTTTGAATATTCTTTGGCGTTGCCCTTCTGTGGAATTGGAATGAAAGATGACATTTTCCAGTCCTGTGGCCAGTGCTGAGTTTTCCAAATTTGCTGATATATTGAGTGCAGCACTTTAACAGCATCATCTTTTAATATGTTAAATACTTCAGCTGATTACAAATAAATAAATAGTTCAGCTGGAATTCTGTCACCTCCACTAACTTTGTTTGTAGCAATGGGTTTCTAAGGCCCATTTGACTTCACACTCCAGAATGTCTGGCTTTGGGTGAGTGACCACACCATTGGTTATTTGGATTATTAAGACCTTTCTTGTATAGTTCTTCTATGTATTTTTGCTACCTCTTCTTAATCTCTTCTACTTCTATTAGGTCTACTTGCTGTTTATGTCCTTTCTCGTGCCCATCCTTGCATGAATTGTTCCCTTGATATCACCAATTTTCTTGAAGAGATCTCTAGTCTTTCCCATTTTATTGTTTTCCTCTATTTCTTTGCATTGTTCATATAAGAATGCCTTCTTATCTCTCCTTGCTAGTCTCTGCAACTCTGTATTCAGTTGGGTATATCTTTCCCTTTCTCCCTTGCCCTTGTTTTCTCTTCTTTCCTCAGCTCTTTGTAAAGCCCCCTCAGACAACCACTTTGCCTTTTTGCATTTCTTTTTCTTTGAGATGGTTTTAGTCAGTGCCTACTATACAATGTTAGGACCCACCATCCTTAGTTCTTCAGGTGTTTTGTCTACCAGATCTAAACACTTGACTATATTTGTCATCCACCATATAATCATAAGGGATTTGATTAAGGTCATACCTGAATGGTCTAGTGGTTTTCCCTACTTTTTTCAGTTTGAGCCTGAATTTTGCTGATCTGAGCCACAGTCAGCCACAGGTCTTATTTTTGCTGACTGTATAGAATGTCTCCATCTTTGGCTGCAAAGAATATAAACAATCTGATTTTGTTACTGACCATCTGGGTTGTGTTCATATGTAGAGGCATCTCTTGAGTTGTTGGAAAAGAGCGTTTGCTATGACCCAGCATATTCTGTTGACAGAATTCTGTTAGCCTTTGTCCTACTTCATTTTGTACTCCAAGGCCAAACTTGCTTGTTACTCCAGGTAAGTCTTGACTTCCTATTTATGCATTCCAATCCCCTAAGGTGAAAAGGACATCTTTTTTGATTGATTCTAGAAAGTTTGTAGGTCTTCATAACAGGTCAGCTTTAACTTCTTCCATTTCAGTGGTTGGGACATAGACTTGGGTTACTGTGATACTGAATGCTTTGCCTTGGAACCAAACTGAGATTATTCTGTCATTTTTGAGATTACATCCAGGTACCAAGTACTGCCTTTTGGACTTTTTTGTTGACTGTGAGGGCTACTCCATTTTTTCTAAAGGATTCTTGCCCACAGTAGTAGATATCATGGTCATCTGAATTAAATTCTCTCATTCTGTAGCCTGCCAGGGTCCTGTGTCCATGGAATTCTCCAAGAAAGAATACTGGAGGGGGTGGGTAGCCATTCCTTTCTCCAGGTGATCTTCCTGACCCAGAGACTGAACCCCGGTCGCCCGCATTGCAGCCACCAGGGAAGCCCCTCATCACTTTCTTTCACTTTCATTCCTGTCCATTTTAGTACACCGATTCCTAAGGTGTCGATATTCACTCTTGCCACTGTTTGACCACGTCCAATTTACGTTGATTCATCCAGGTTCATATGCAATATTCTTTACAGCATCAGACTTGACTCTCACCACCGGACACATCCACAACTGAGTGTTGTTCCTGCTTTGGCCCAGGTATTTCATTCTTACTAGAGCTACTAGTAATTGCCGCTTGCTCTTTGCTAGTAGCATACTGAACAACTTCTGACCTGGGAGGCTCATCTTCTGGTGTTATATCTTTTTGCATTTTTATACTGTCTATAGTGTTCTCCAGGCATACAGAAGAATACTGGAGTGGGTTGCCGTTTCCTTCTCCGGTGACCACGTTTCATCAGAATTCTTCACTATGCTTCATAGCTTCATTGAGTTATACCAGCCCCTTCACCATGACAGTGCTGTGATCCATGAAGGGGAATCTATATGTCAACATTACACAGTGTGACAAATTGGATTTAAAATGGGCTTTGAAGGAAGAAAGATTCAAGCTGTGTGCAAATTTTGGTCCTGCTACTCATATGTATGAGAACTTGGTGAAGTTACTGAACTTCATGGTAGCCTTTGGCTTCCTGATCTGTAATATGGGATGACAGATACCTATCTCACAAGTTCTTGGAGGACATAAATAAGAGAAAATGAATATGAAAATCTCAAGCTCAGGGGCAGGCACAGTCCCCCTGACCAAGTAAGTGAATTTTTAAAAAAAATGCTTTCTTTCCCAATCAAAAGTTTTCAAAATTTCTGAGTCTATAAAGTTTTGATACTGCCGATCTCCTTTTGTCTCCTTTAGTCACTGCATTCTTATTCAATTTGCTATCTTTCTAAAGAAGTGTGAATTTGTAGAACAGAAAAGCTCAAGCTGACTTCATTTCTGTTCCATTTTATTAGCCTCCAGGGCAAATGAAATTCACATTCCTTCTATTTGAAGCAATTTGAAATAGCTCTCTTCTTGTTTTCTCTTTTTTGAGGTTAGGATTGCTTATTTCTAATTTAGTCCTGATGAATTTTAAATTAATGAAGTGTTCTGGAGATTTCTTCTGTAAACTAAGTATCTTTCAAAATGTCACAAAGTCATTAATATGCTTGTCCTATCTGTGTTTTATTTAAAATCATAAACTTATGGAGGATAGAACTATTTGATAGACGATAAGAAGCTTTTCTGTCCTGTTCCAATCTGGGGAGAGAATGATGGAAATGGCTTTTTAGTCCCCAGGCTCTGCCTTCCTGATTTTCAGTCTGCCACACCACATCGCCTTTCTGAAACTGAGTGGGAAATAATGCAAAACAATGATTTATATGTTTCATTAAGCATTCAGGTAATTGACCAACATTTATAATAATTTCACATTATTTTTTTACAACATCCTTTACAGTTATCTCATTTCATTTATTTAGGCAGATGTCTCTCATAATTTTACCACACTTTTGCAAAAATCCTAAAATGTGTTTGGTACTTAATTATTTAGTAGTAATATGTCAGACACTACATTACTATTACTAAACTGAAGAGACTAGGAAACATTTTTTCTGACCCACAAGAAAAAAATAAAACCTTTGAAGATCAAAAGAAGTAGAAACATCACTCACTAGATTTAGAAACTAAGAATAGGAAAAAAAACCTTTTTCTTCAGTAATTTCAAAAATATATGTTAAATATGTTTAATATTTGAATATTATTAATATGATAGATGTGAAAGATTTCTTTGATCTCAATTTGCTGTTTACCAAGACTATGTATTTCAGAAGATTCACCACTTTTCTTTAAACATTTTCCTTTGATATGGTAATAAACTGTGATTAGGATATTGACTGCTCCTTGTTGTCAAAGTGCTTGAGGATCAGATCTGCGCTGAGTGCAGATATGTCCACTGTACTCTCTGAAGAAAGAAGTCCCAACATTTATTGCTGCAACAGTATTGCTTCAAAGCCTGAAAAGTAAGCTAATACACTGCAAAAAGAGAAGGGAAAGTTTACTAAGTAGGTATTGTCTATCCTGGAACAGAAAACCCACAGAATTTTGAAGTTGAAAGGAATGATAGATCATCCTTCACTTCAATTCTAGGAAAGAAGCTTAGAGGGGTACATCTAGTATTTAGAAGGTGTGTGAATTTGTGTGTAGGTGAGTGTGTTGTGTTTGTGTAAATCTAGTAAATAACTATAATCTTTCTCTACTTAAGAAAATGGAAGGGAAATTTCTTCAGAATTGAGGGTTGTTAGGTATTAAAATGGATTACAAAGGAGGCTTGTGTGTACTTTGTAAGGAGAAAGTGGGATTTCCTTAGAGCTACATCATCCTAAAAGTTTATGGATGCTTTTGAACTGTGGTGTTAGAGAAGACTCTTCAGAGTTCCTCATATTGCAAGGAGATCAAACTAGTAAATCCTAAAGAAAATCAGTCCTGATTAGTCATTGGAAGGACTGATGCTGAAGCTGAAACTCCAATACTTTGGCCACTTGATGTGAAGAACTGATTCATTGGAAAAGACCCTGATGCTGGGAAACACTGAAGGCAGGAGAAGAGGATGACAGAAGATGAGATGGTTTCATGGCATCACCAACTCGATGGACATGAGTTTGAGCAAGCTCCGGGAGTTAGTGATGGACAGGGAAGCCTGGTGTGCTGCAGTCCGTGGGGTCACAAAGAGTCAGACACGCCTGAGCAAGTGAACTGAACTGGCCTTTTAAACCTACCCAAAAGAGAAAATTCAGACTTAAATTGAAGAAAGTAGGGAAAGCCATGAGACCATTCAGGTATGACCTAAATCACATCCCTTACAATTATACAGTACAAGTGACAAATAAATTCCAGGGATTAGATGTGATGACAGAATGCCTGAAGAACTATGGACAAGTTTGTAACATTGTAAAGGAAGCAGTGATCAAAATCATCCCCAAGAAAAAGAAATGCAAAAGGGCAAAATGGTTGTCTGAGGAGACCTTACAAATAGCTGAGAAAAGAGAAGGCAGAGAAGAAAGAGAAAGATATACCCATCTGAATGTAATTCCAAAGAATAACAAGAAGAGGTAAGAAAGCCTTCCTAACTGAACAGTGTAAAGAAATAAAGGGAAAACAATAGAATGGGAAAGACTAGAGATCTCTTCAAGAAAATTGGAGATACCAAAGGAACATTTCATGCAAAGATGGGCACAACAAAGGACAGAAATGGTATGGACTTAGAAGAAGAAGATATTAAGAAGAGGTGGCAAGAATACATGGAAGAACTATACAAAAAATATTTAATGACCCAGGTAATCATGATGGTGTGATCACTCACCTAGAGCCAGATGTCCTGGAGTGTGAAGTCAAGTGGGCCTTAGGAAGCATCACTATGTACAAAGCTAATGGAGGTGATGGAATTCCAGTTGAGCTATTTCAAATCCTAAAAGATGATGCTGTGAAAGTGCTGCACTCAATAGGCCAGCAAATTTGGAAATCTCAGCAGTGGCCACAGGACTGGAAAAGGTCAGTTTTCATTCCAATCCAAAGAAAGGCAATGCCAAATGATGTTCAAACTATGCACTACTATACTCATTTCACATGCTAGCAAGTAATGTTCAAAATTCTCCAAGATAGGCTTTAACAGTACATGAACTGAGAACTTTCAGATATTCAAGCTGGATTTAGAAAAAAATCAAGGAACCAGAGATCAAATTGCCAACATCTGTTGGATCATAGAAAAAGCAAGAGAATTTCAGAAAAACAACTACCACTTCTTCATTGACTACGCCAAAGCCTTTGACTATGTGGATCACAACAAACTGTGGAAAATTCTTCAAGAGATGGGAGTACCAGACCACCTTACCTACCTCCTGAGAAATCTGTATGCAGGTCAAGAAGCAACAGTTAGAACCGGACATGTAATAATGGACTGATTCCAAATTGGAAAGGAGTACATCAAGGCTGTATATTGTCACCCTGCTTATTTAACATATATTCAGAGTACCTCATGTGAAATGCCAGGCTGGATAAAGCACAGGCTGGAATCAAGATTGCCAGGAGAAATATCAGTAACCTCATATATGCAAATTGACACTACCCTTATGGCAGAAAGCAAAGAGGAAATAAAGAGCCTCTTGATGAAAGAGAAAGACAAGAGTGAAAAATCTGTCTTAAAACTCAGCATTCAAAAGAAAAAGATCATGGCATCTGGGCCCATCACTTCATGGCAAATAGATGGGGAAGCAATGGAAACAGTGACAGACTTTTTTTTCTTGGGCTCCAATATCACTGCAGATGGTGACTGCAGCCATGAAATTAAAAGTTGCTTGCTCCTTGGAAGAAAAGCTATGACCAACCTAAACAACATATTAAAAAGCAGAAACATTACTTTGCAACAGACTTCTGTATGGTCAAAGCCATGGTTTTTCCAGTGGTCATGTATGGATGTGAGAGTGGGCCATAAGGCTGAGCACTGAACAAATGATGCTTTTGAAATGTGGTGTTGGAGAAGACTCTTGAGAGTCCTTTGGACTGCAAAGAGATCAGGAAATCAGTCCTGAATATTCATTGGATTGACTGATGCTGAAGCTGAACCTCCAGTACTTTGGCCACCTCATGAAAAGAGCTGATTCATTAGAAAAGACCCTGATGCTTTGAAATATTGAAGGCAGGAGGAGACGGGGATGACAGAGGATTGAGGTGGTTGGATGGCATCACTGGCTCAATGGACATGAGTTTGAGCAAGCTCTGGGAGATGGTGAAGGACAGGGAAGCCCGGCGTGCTGCTGTCCATGAGGTCACAAAGAATCTGACATGACTGAGTGACTGAGCTGAACTGAACTCACAGTTAACTTAAAATGTTTCAGGCCCACAGGAAGGTGATTCAGTTATACACATGCACATATATTATTTTTCAGATTATTTTCTTCTATAGATTATTATAAGATTGACTATAGGTCCTTGTGCTATACAGTAAATTTTTGTTGCTTATTGTATATCTAATTTTTTAAATTAGAAATCAAGCATTCTAGTCATACTAAGTCAAACAAGTGAAATCAAAATATCATACAGTTTTTAATTAGGTAAAAATTCATGTTTTCTAAAATATATATAATACATGCTATTTATATGTATACAAAAGCTTTTCTACTTTGCTTGATAAAGGCTTGAGAAAGAACTTCAACAAAAAAAAGAAGAGATGGAGAAATTGGGAAATATAAGTAAATGAAATGGGAGCACTAAATGTGAAATAACAAAAATAAAACAAACAAGATAAAAGTAAAGGATCATCATATAGTCCATTTGTTTTTAAATATGGCTGCTCAATAGAAACATACCTGAAGCTTTGGAGAAAAAAAGCAATACCTGAGCATTTGTATTTTTCAAAAAAAAATACCAAGAGAATTCTGATATGCATCTGGATTTCAAAAAGTGATTACAGGTTTTTCTATTAGTTCCTAGTTTTGGATGATACGGAGTTCTATTATTTTTCTATCGACTAATCATGATACAATGGTATTAAGTGAGTTACAGTTACATAATCACAATAGTAAAAGATGTTTATCAGCTTTCACAATCAACAAACAAACACAAAATAAAAGATAATTACAATTGCAAGCCATATTGGGAACATGATTAACCTAACAATATTAAATGGTTACATACAGTTTGGGGGGGTGTCAAGCAGAGTGATGTGGTAAGTGGAAGTGCGTATATGCACATGTTTTCATCTGTCCAGCCAGTCTGTGTCTTTTTGGTTGGTGCATTTAATTTATTTATATTATGGTAATTATCAATATGTATGAACCTGTTACCATTTTCTTAATTATTTGGGGCTGATTTTGTGTAGGTCTTTTCCTTCTCTTGTGTTTCCCGCCTAGAGAAGTTCCTTTAGCATTTGTGGTAAAACTGGTTTGGTGGTGCTGAATCCTCTTAATTTGCTTGTCTGGAAAGCTTTTGATTTCTCCATCAAATGTGAAAGACAGTCTTGCTGGGTGGAGTATTCCTGGTTGTCAGTTCTTCCCATTCATCACTTGGAATGAATCATGCCATTCCCTGCTGCCTTGTAGAGTTTCTGTTGAGAAATCAGCTGACAGCCTGAAGGGAGTTCCCTTGCATGTTATGTGTCGTTTTTTTCCTTGTTGCTTTTAATATTTTATCTCTGTCTTTAATTTTTGTCAGTTTGATTACTATATGTCTCGATGTGTTCCTCCTTGGGACTCTCTGTGATTCCTGAACTTTGTTGGCTATTTCCTTTCCCATGTTAGGAAAGTTTTTAGCTATTATCCCTTCAAATATTTTCTCAGGTCCTTTCTCTCTTTCTGGTCCTATGGGACCCATATAATGCAAATGTTGATGCATTTAATGTTGTCCCACAGGTCTCTTAGGCTGTCTTCCTTTTTTTTTTTTTATCGTTTTTTCTATATTCTGTTCTATGGCTTTGATTTACACCATTGTGCCCTCCAGGTCATTTATCTGTTCTTTGCCTCAGTTATTCTGCTCTTGATACCTTCTAGTGTATTATTCAGTCTTTTTTTTTCGTTCTTTAGTTCTCCTAGGTCTTTGATATTCATTTTTTGCATTTCCTCCATTGTTTTCCCAAGATCCTGGATCATCCTCACTATCATTATTCTGAATTCTTTTTTTCTGCATTGTTGCCTATCTCCATTTCATTTAGTTGTTTCTCTGGGGTTTTATCTTGTCCCTTCATTTGGGAGATAGCTTTCTGCTTTTTCATCCTGATTACCTTTCTGTGATATGGTTTTTTCTCGCCACTGTGGGATTGTGGTACTTCTTGCTTCTTCTGTCTGCCCTCTGATGGAGAAGCCTAAGAGGCTTGTGTAAACTTCCTGATGGGAGTGACTGGTGGTTGGAGAAAGTGGGTCTTGCTCTGGTGGGCAGGGCCTTGCTCAGTAAAGCTTTAACCCAATTATCTGCTGATGGGTAGGATTGTGCTCCCTCCCTATTAGCTGTTTGGCCTGAGGTGACCCAACCCTGGGGTCTATGGTTGGATTAATGGCAGCCTCCAAGAGGGCTTATGCCGAGGGGAACCTTCCAGGCCTGCTGCGGCCAGTGCCCCGGTCCCTGTGGTGAGCCTCTGCCAGCCCACACCTCTATAGGAGACCCTCAAACACTAGCAGGTAGTTTCGGTTCAGTCTCCTGTGGGGTCAGTGCTTCTTTCCTCAGGGTCTTGGTACGCACAAGATTTTGTTTGTACCCTGCAAGACTGGCAATTGTTTTGCCCAGTCCTGTGGAAGTCCTATAATCAAGTTCTGCTTTCAATGGAGAAGGCAATGGCACCCCACTCCAGTATTCTTGCCTGGAAAATCCCATGGACGGAGGAGCCTGTGGGCTGCAGTCCATGGGGTCTCTAGGAGTTGGACACGACTGAGCGACTTCACTTTCACTTTTCATTTTCATGCATTGGAGAAGGCAATGGCAACCCACTCCAGTGCTCTTGCCTGGAGAATCCCAGGGACAGGGGAGCCTGGTGGGCTGCCGTCTATGGGGTTGCACAGAGTCGGACACGACTGACGCGGCTTAGTAGCAGCAGCGGCATCTGGCCTTCAAGGTCAGATTCCCTGGGGATTCCCATTCCCCTTGTCAGATTCCCGCTGGGAAGACTGACATGGGATTCAGAACCTTCACAACGTGGGAGAACTACTTTGGTATTATTTTCCTCCAGTTTGTCAGTCACCCACCTGGTCAGTATGGGATTTGGTTTTTTAATGATTGCGCCCCTCCTACCATCTCATTCCAGCTTCTCCTTTGTCTTTTGGTGTGGAGTATCTTATTTTGTTGGGTTCCAGCAATCTGTTAGTGATTCTTCATCAGCTAGTTGCAATTCTGGTGCTCTCACAGGAGATGAGCACACATCCTTCTATTCTGCTATTTTGAGCCGCAGGCCTCAGTTCCTTGGTTTAGAAGACCTAAACTAAATATAGTTCCTAGAGTCAAAGATCTTCAAAACTAAAATAATTTTGTTTACCATTGATGGTACAGAAAAGATAAACTTCTGTGAAACAGAGCCATGAAATAGAATTACTTATACTTTTTTTTTTTCAGGTCAAACACTGTTCAGAGTAGTAATCAAATCACTCTCACCTAAAGAGTTAGTGCGGATTCATGTCCCTAAACCTTTGGACAGGAATGATGGAACATTTTTGATGCGATATAGGATGTATGAAACCGCTAGTAAAGGGCTGAAGATAGAAGTCCTTTATGGTGATGAACATGTTGCTCAGTCTCCCTATATTTTGAAAGGTAAGTAATTACTACATAAACCAGAGCCAGCCTTATGTGTAGAACCCCTGGCTTTCAGACTGCATTATGATGATGTTAAAGATGTGTGCAAAAGGATAAATGTGACATATGTACCTCCTGGAGTTCAATTCTCTTGATATCTTAGGGGAGAGAAAAACTAGTAATTTAAAGAGGTTTAGATGACAAGCAAAATTATTCTTGTGTATTTACCGAGGAGGTTACCATTTTTAGTACTCTTCATTCTTTTGCATAGATACATGTTTTCATTTAGTACTATTTGACTTCTACCTAAAGAATTCCTATTAACTTTTCATTTAATGTGAGGATGATGGTGATTAGTTCTTCCAGCTTTTAGATATCTGACAATATCTTTATTTTGCCTTTATTTTTGAGAGATATTTTGCCAGGTAGAATTATCAGTTCAGTTCAGTTGCTCAGTCATGTCTGACTGTTTGTGACCCCATGGAATGCAGCACGCCAGGCTTCCCTGTCCTTCACCATCTCCTGGAGCTTGCTCAAACTCATGTCCATCCAGCCAGTGATGCCATCGAACCATCTCATCCTCTGTCATCCCCTTCTCCTCCTCCCTTCAATCTTTCTCAGCATCAGGGTCTTTTCTAAAGAGTCAGTTCTTCACATCAGGTGGCCAAAGTATGAGAGTTTCAGCTTTAGCATCAGTCCTTCTAATGAACATTCAGGACTGATTTCCTTTAGGATTCACTGGTTGGATCTCCTTGCAGCCTGAGGAACTCCCAAGAATCTTCTCCAACACCACAGTTCAAAGGTATCAATTCTTCAATGCTCAGCTTTCTTTATGGTCCAGCTCTTACATCCATACATGACTGCTTGAAAACCTGTAGCTTTGACCAGATGGACATTTGTTGGCAAAGTAATGTTTCTGCTCTTTAATATGCTATCTAGGTTGGTTGTAGCTTTTCTTCCAAGGAGCAGGCAACTTTTAATTTCATGGGTGCAGTCACAATCTGCAGTGATTTTGGAGCCCAAGAAAAAAAAGTCTGTCACTGTTTCCATTGTTTCCCCATCTATTTGCCATGAACTGATGGGAGGGGATGCCATGATCTTCGTTTTTTGAATGTTGAGTTTTAAGCCAGCTTTTTCACTTTTCTCTTTCTCTTTCATCAAGGGGCTCGTTAGTTCCTCTTTGCTTTCTGCCATAAGGGTAGTGTCATCTGCATATCTGAGGTTATTGATATTTCTCCCTGCAATCTTGATTCCAGCCTGTGCTTTATCCAGCCCAGCATTTCACATGATGTACTTTGCATATAAGTTAAATAAGGAGGGGGACACTATACAGCCTTGCTGTACTCCTTTCCCAATATGGAGCCAGTGTGTTATTCCATGTCAGTTTTAACTGTTGCTTCTTGACCTGCATACAGATTTCTCAGGAGGCAGGTAAAGTGGTCTGGTATTTCCGACTCTTAAATTTTCCACAATTTGTTGTGATCCACACAAAGGTTTTAGTGTAGTCAGTGAAGCAAAAGTAGATGTTTTTCTGGAACTCTCTTGCTTTTTCTATGATCCATTGTATGTTGGCAGTTTGATCTCTGATTCCTCTGCCTTTTGTAAATCCAGCTTGAACGTCTGGAAGTTTTCGATTCACGTACTGTTGAAGCCTGACTTGGAAAATTTTGAGCATATCTTTGCTAGTGTGTGAAATGAGTACAATTGCGCAGTAGTTTGAACATTCTTTGGCACTGCCTTTATTTGGTATTGGAATGAAAACCTACCTTTTCCAGTCCTGTGGCCACTGCTGAGTTTTCCAGATTTGCTGGCATATTGAGTGCAGCACTTTTACAGCATCATCTTTTAGGATTTGAAATAGCTTAACTGGAATTCTATCACCTCCACTAGCTTTGTTCGTAGTGATGCTTCCTAAGGCCCACTTGACTTTGCATTCCAGGATGTCTGGCTCTAGGTGAGTGATCACACCATCATGGTTATCTGGGTCATTAAGATATTTTTTTTATAGTTCTTCTGTGTATTCCTGCCACCTCTTCGTAATATCTTCTGCTCTGTTAGGTCGATACTGTTTCTGTCCTTTATTGTACCCATCTTTGCATGAAATGTTCCCTTGGTATCTCTAATTGTCTTGAAGAAATCTCTAGTCTTTGCAATTCTATTGTTTCCCTCTATTTCTTTGCACTGATCACTGAGGAAGGCTTGCTTATCTCTCCTTGCTATTCTTTGGAACTCTGCATTCAAATGTGTGTGTCTTTACTTTTCTCCTTGCTTTTAGTTTTCAGGTTTTTTTTTTCCCTTTGAGTATTTGAAATATATTATTTTGCTGTCTTCTGTATCTGCCCACTTGCATTATTTCGTTATAAATCTGCCATTTTCTGTATCTTTGATCCCCTGCTAAATATTTTTCTCTTTATCAGTTGTTTTAAGCAATTTGATTATTATGTGCTTTGGTGTAGGTTTCTTCATATTTCTTATGCTTGAGATTTGTGGATCTTTGGGTTTATACCTTTGATCAAATCCAAGATAAAAGTGGCCATAACTTCTTCAAATATTTTTTCTGTTCTATCTCAACTCTCCTCTAAGAATTGTAATTAACTGCACATTAGGCTTGAAATTATCCCATGACTCAATTATGCTCTTTTCATTTGAAATTATATTTTTCTCCATTTCATTTTGTATAGTTTCTATATGTTTAAGTTTACTAATCTTTTCTTCTATTACGTTCAATTTGTCATTAATTCTATCCAGTGTATTTCTCATTGCTCGATGCTTTCTCATCTTCTTGAGCTTTTCTTTAGGATGCAATTACGTTGTTTGGAAGTAAGTTGATCCTTCAAATTTTCTTTTACAATTTATTAGGCAGGCCCAGAGCTATGTTTAGTCTAGGGCTAATTATTGCTTACTACTCATGCAATACATCTCTGCGTATCCTGTTCAACCTCTATGAATTAGCATGCTTTCCACTTTGGTTTGTATGAATAGGCACTTTTTCCAGCCTTGTATGAACCATGGGTATTGTTGCCTCTAATCCTTATGGCCTTATGGATAGCTCTTTCTTTGTTTTGGACAGTTTATTCAAACATATACATCAATCAGTATGCCTTAAATATTTGAGGGGAACCTTGTACAGATCTCTGGAGTTCTGTGTGTGCACTATGTTCTACAACTTCTAGCTGCCTTGATCTCCCTGGACTTACAGCTCTGCCTCGTTAACTCAGTGAGACTTCTGGGCTCTGTTCGGATTGTTTCTCCCTGTTGCACAACCTAGAAACTCCCTTGGGCAGTAAACTTTAGGAACTATAGAGTTTACCTCATTTGTCATTTCTCAAGCTCATTATTCATTGCCCGATGTCCAATGTCTTAAAAAACTATTGTTTCATATATTTTTCCATATTTTGGTAGTTTTAGGTAGGAAGCTAAATTGATCCCTGTTGCTTATGCTGGTCTGAAGTAGAAATCCTCCAGAAAATTAAATAGCTTTTAAAATTATTTTTATATTAAATATGGATATATTGTAAAATAAGATACATTTTGCACAAATTCTTTTTTAAATGAGTCTTCAGAATAGTTTCATACTTATGTCTGACCATTTTAAGCTTACACTTCAAGATGTCCCAGAGTTTCATATTTCCTTTTTGAGATGTGCTGATGGAGGTAATTTTAGGGATTCAGAGGAAGAGACCTCATCTTGTCTTTAAAAATCACCAGCCTTACTACATAATCATGCCTAAAAAGGAATACATTCTCTTTTTCCTTGCTGAAAGGTAAGTTTTATGCTCATCAACGATTTATAGCTCATTGGAAATAAATTTATCAATGAATTGAATAAGTAGGTTACATTGGGAGAGAATATGCTATACTAGGTTATCTAGGGTGGGGTTAAAAGGGGACAAAAGGTAAAAAGCAGAAGACTCTGACATTACTTTTATCACTGATTTGTTTACAGTAGATTATCCCTGTCTGGATAATCTTAGAGTTTACCAGGAAGTCCTCGCATGCTCACAGCAGTGGCAGAAACAACTCCCTGTGTTGCATTGCTTGTTAATGGAGCTTGGCATTCCACATGTTTTGCTTTCCTTAGGACCAGTGTACCATGAGTACTGTGAGTGCCCGGAAGAGGATCCTCAGGCCTGGCAGGAAACTCTGTCTTGTCCAGACAAGGAGCTACAGATTGAAAAAGATTTTGCTTCTTTCCCCAGCATTAATCTCCAGCAGATGCTAATTGAAGTTCCAAAAAGGTTTGGGGATGAGAGGGGTGCTATTGTTCATTACACGATTCTCAATAACCACATCTACCGAAGACCTTTAGGGAAATACACAGACTTCAAAATGTTCTCAGATGAGATTTTGCTGTCACTGGCAAGAAAGGTATGAGAATGAATTCATTGATTCCAAAACCAAAATAGTTTACATATCTGTAACATTTGATTCTTAGAATAATAATGGTAAAGAATGAAAATGGATTCCAGGCTTGAAAATGTACATCTGTCTACCACCTAAGTATGGATCAGGTAGATCTCTCTTTCCTTTAATATTTAAGTTAAATAGTTGGAGCCCCCATCTCAGGTAGGTAGGCCATATAGCACTCTCCCAAGTCTTGTGTGAACTCCCAAACATCTATAGCTGCAAGGTGACTTCTTCAGTTTCCCCATTCCTGCTGAACACTCCTTCCATTCAGATTTCACTTTCTATAGCAGTTTTCTTCTTGTCACTTCAAAATAAGTTGAACTTAGGACACATTTTTGTTGTTTTAATCCTAAATGCTTCTAAAAGATCATGTGGATGGCACACTTTGTTGCATGTTGAGGTACCAGTGAGAGGTTATTTTGTGCTAATGCAGAATAAAGAAAACAAAAATCCAAACATTTAAAAATAGACATCCTTGCATAAAATCAGACTCTTAGTCATCCTTACCTCTGGGAATTTCTCACTGGCTGACCTTGATCTTCATGCCTAGGCTTCTTATGAAACATGATTGGAGCTTCTATCTTCCAAAAGATTTCACATCCCTAGCACCTCCTCCCTCTATTCCTCTATTCAGCCCCTCTTTCCACATTTACAAAGCGCCTATAAATGCTCTTAAGCAGAGCCATTCAAACTGCCTTTTGTTATTCCTTATTCCCAATCGTGCAGAATAAAGGAGGAAGAATGGGCATTTTTTACCTCTCTCGTCTAGAAAGGCCATGAGGTAGTTTTCTTACCCAAAAGCCACCTTTCTTGATATGAGTTATATACTCCCAAGCACATGAAATATGAGACTGCAATCAATTCTTATTTTAAATAGCAGCTGCCTTCCCATCATTCTAATAATATGAGCATATTATGGGCATCTGATCCTAAAGGCTGGTCCTCCTTCCTGGACTACCACCAGTCCACTCTGCCCTGTATTTCTCTATCTCCTGTGCTTATGTGGTTTTCAACTAGGAATGATTTGCCTCTGAGAGGAATTTGGCAGTGTTGCAGCTGGGGATTTGCTACTTGCTACCTGGTGGGTAGAGGTCAGGGATTCTGCTAATTCTACAACGTGCAGGACAACCCCTACAGGAGAGGATTACCCAGACCGAAATGTCAGTGGTGCCAAGATTGGGAAATCCTGCTCTACAGTGAGAACTTCTGATGTGGAGCTTATGGACTGTAGCCCACCGGGCTCCTCTGTCCATGGGATTCTCCAGGCAAGAATACTGGAGTGGCTTGCCATTTCCTTCTCCAGGGGATCTTCCCGACCCAGGGATCAAACCTGGGTCTCCTGCATTGCAGGCAGACCCTTCATGGCTTGAACCACCAGGAAATCCCTTGTTAATAAGCTACTAAAGGATAGTAGGGGAGTACTAGGGTGAAGAATCATATCCCTTTGCCCTTCCCTTTTGTTCCAGGTTCTTTGCCCAGTGAGGAAAAGGGGATTTAAGATAAATAAGACTCACCTCTGGTTTTTGAACAGCTCCCCCTAGGGGAACTTGTTTTTGTTATTCGGAAGTGAGGATGGGATAGGAATACAAACAACATTATACCACAACATGATAGGTTCATAAGGAAAGTAGCTACCCAGAGTTAAAATGTCCAAGGAAAGCAAGTCATAGAGGAGGTAACATCAGCTCTGGGTGTGAAGGATGAGAAAAGAGATTGCCAAGTGCATAAGTAGGAGAAGGGCATCCCAAGTAAAGACAATTACATGTTAAGGTGGGTGGCGTTTTCCAAAGAGTAAAGTTTTCTGGTACTTGGGCAAATGGAAGATGAGATTCAGAGCTAAGCTGGAGCAAGATAGTGGGGGCCTGAATTCTAGCCAGAAGGTTTGGACCTTGTCCTATAGGATTAAGATACTGTTAAGCTTAGTAGTAACATTTATTTGGGTTTTAGAAATTTGAACAACAATGTGGATAGCAGGAAAGGCTGGAATCAGAACATTTAGTAAGGGACAAGCATTGCAACAATAGAGATGATAAAGGCCTTAACTAAGGCACTGTGCTCGGAGATAGCAGATTCCCAAAACAAACACGGCTGTTATAAAGAGGTTTGATAGCGAAGGAAAACAAGGGCTTGGGTCTAACTTTGTAGATTCTCACTTAGGCTGTTGGCAGACAGGGTGCTTAAAGCCACTCATTCACACTTTTCTACGTAGTTTCCATACCTATCGTTATGTATACACACCAGTTTTAAATGCCAGCTCTGAAGAGAGGTGGCTAATTCCTGCTTAAGTGAATTGTCAAGCACCATCCTCACCCTTGATTTTCTGCTTTCTTTTAAAAATTTTTAGTCATTTATTTTTGGCTGTGCTGGGTCTTCGTCGCTGCACAGGCTTTTCTATAGTTGTGGTGAGCAGGGGCTACTCTCTAGCTGTGGTGTGCAGGCTTCTCCCGGCTGTGGGTTCTCCTGTTGCCGGACACGGGCTCTAGGGCACGCAGGCTTCAGCAGCTGCAGCACGAGGGTGCAGGAGTTGCGGCTCTCGGCTCTAGAGCGCAGACTCAGTAGTTGTGGCGCATGGGCGTAGTTGCCCTGCAGCATGTGGGATCTCCTCTACCCAGGCACTGAGCCTGTGTCTCCTGCATTGGCAGGCAGATTCTTTACCACTGAGCCACCAGGGAAGCCCCTTGATTATCTGATACTACTGATGACTGAGAGGCATCCTTCTCTCTTCTGTTTTCAAATTTGTTTTATCAGAAATTTTTTAAAAGTCAAAGAACCAAAGCATTTAGTATCAAAGACTGTGGACTTCCCGACACTGATAAACATTCTTTTGTTTATTTAGGTCCTTCTCCCAGATTTAGAATTTTATGTTAATCTTGGAGACTGGCCTTTGGAGCATCGAAAAGTCAATGAAACCCCTGGCCCTTTACCTATCATTTCATGGTGTGGTTCTCTGGATTCACGAGATATTATCCTTCCAACATATGACATCACCCATTCCACACTTGAAGCTTTGAGGGGTGTTACAAATGATCTCCTTTCTATTCAGGGAAATACAGGTAAAAGTCATTCTCTAAGAAAAAACTTAAAAAAGGTGAAAGGAATGTTCACTCAGAGAGAGCACGTGGGTATATTTAAATAACCATTGTTCTTCTTTTCTAACCAGGAAATGAGAAAAACAGCAGTCTGAACTCTAAAATGGTTTTTGTTTAGGATTCTTCTAATTCAAAAATCAAAGATATGTGAGCTGGGCTAGTAATGTCCAAAACCTACTATAACTGAGTCTTCTTTGAGTTGGTCACATGTAAATACCATTTGAAAATATATTTTTAAATTTTTTTGTTCATTTTATTTTCTTTTTAAAATTGTATTATTTATTTAGTTGGCTGCATTGGGTCTTAGTTACAACATGGAGGATCTTCGTTGCATCATGCAGGATTTTTTTTGTTGCCACCCAGACCCTCTAGTTGTGATGTGCAGGCTCAGTAGTTGTCGTGTGTGGCCGAAGTTGCTCCATGGCACATGAGATCTTAGTTCCCCAACCAGGGATCAAATCTGCCTCCCCTGCATTGCAAGTATCAGCATCAGTACCAGTTCAGTCACTCAGTCGTGTCTGACTCTTTGCGACCCCATGAACCGCAGCACGCCAGGCCTCCCTGTCCATCACCAACTCCCAGAGTCCGCCCAAACCCCTGTCCATTGAGTCAGTGATGCCATCCAGCCATCTCATCCTCTGTCGTCCCCTTCTCCTCCTGCCCCCAATCTTTCCCAGCTTCAGGGTCTTTTCCAATGAGTCAGTTCTTCGCATGAGGTGCCCAAAGTATTGGAGTTTCAGCTTCAACATCAGTCCTTCCAATGAACACCCAGGACTGATCTCCTTTGGGATGGACTGGTTGGATCTCCTTCCAGTCCAAGGGACTCTCAAGAGTCTTCCCCACCACCACAGTTTAAAAGCATCAATTCTTCGGTGCTCAGCCTTTTTCACTGTCCAGCTTTCACATCCATACATGACTACTGGAAAAATTCACCTGCGTTGCAAGGTAGATCCTTAACCACTGGACCACCAGAGAAGTCCCATAAAAATATCTATTTGGTAAAACTTTCACTTAATGGTGACTCAGTGCCTTTATATTGCTGGATGAAATGAGGGAGAATTCTGGAAAATATAAAGTTACATTCATATGTAAGAGAACTCTGATATAATTTGGATATTACAACCTCCAGTAAGAAATTCTCTTCCCTGTTTCTGTCTCTCCTGATCCTTTACAATCTGAATTCCTTTCCTTCTATTTAATGGCCTTAGGTTTATGGTAATACACACCATTTTATTAAATGAACTCCCTGAGTAGAAAAAAAAAAACACTACCTTGTCTTTACAAGGCTTCATTTCTATTTAGAGCAGTTCAGTGGACTTATTTTGTAGACAAGACTAGAGACTCCTTGTAAAGTCTCTAAAGATAATGGGAAATGAAAGCTGACCTTTTTATTTGATATCGGTAAATTCCTGAAAAGTGTGCTAAAATAGTAAAGAGGTTGACCACCCCCCTAGTTTCTGTGATTTATGATTTCTCCCTTAGAACACTGACGAGTGTTAACTAATGACTTATTTTTAGAATAATAGAAAGAGATCTAAATTAATTCTTCCCAATTATTTCCCTCCCAGGAAAGAGAGAATATAAATATATATACATAGTTTAGTTATACACATGTATTTTCATTTAACAGCATATTCGAAAAATTCTTCAGTGTATTCAAATTGATGTGCTCAAAATTCTGAGTGACCTAAGAATTAAAGTTGTGTGGGTATTACTTAATTGTATAGTTTATTATAGTCACTCTAAGAATGACAGTCGTGTGTGTGTGTGTGTGTGTGTGTGTGTGTGTATGTGTGTGTGTGTGTATGTGTGTGTGTGAAGCACAAAAGATGAAAGAAACTAATGCCTTGGTGAGTGAACCAAGTCATGGAATCTCTTTTTGCTTTGAACTTGATCCAGCATTGTTTTGGATAATTCCTAAAGTCATACAACAGGAACTCAACCTTTTGAGGGACCTCTCATTAGTACACAAAAGGATAAAAATTAGAGCATATTTTTCCGAAGTTACACTTACTTTAGAAGATGTGTTGATGATAAAAGAGCTTTAGCATCTTAAACGACAAAGCTAGACTAAAGATGATTATACTTACCATAATATAAAAATGTCAAATTCATATTAGTATTTTTTATGGTCTCAAACATCTAGGACCTTCCTGGATCAACAAAACAGAGAAAGCTTTCTTCAGAGGTAGAGACAGCCGAGAGGAAAGACTCCAGTTGGTGCAGCTGTCCAAGGAAAATCCACAGCTACTAGATGCAGGAATCACAGGATACTTCTTCTTCCAAGAGAAAGAAAAGGAGCTTGGAAAAGCTAAACTGATAGGTTTCTTTGACTTCTTTAAGGTATGTGATTAGGTCTTCCTAGATGGATATGAAGTGATGAACTTGTGTTAAAAGTCAAACAAATAGCTGGGGTTGGGCAGATTTCTACGATTTTATGACCCAGCACACACTTTCTTTTCAGACACAAGGAATGACAAAACTCATGCAGTTTCTTTTTCGTTTGTTGTTGTTAGCTTTGTCTACAAATAGCTCAGAACTGTGTTTAGTACTCAAAATATAGTACAAGGATTAGTTTAGGATTTTGGTATATTTCCATGTTTCTCTCTTTTTTGTATTTTTTTTAATAAACTGGGAATATAAATGTCTGTTACATAAAATGATCTTGTAAATAAAAAGAGTATCAATTTCATGCTAGTAAAATGATGTTTAAGTCCCACCTCTAGTCCTGCCTCTGCTGCTAATTTTGGGGCTGTCATCTCTTTAGCACCTCTCACCTCTACCATATGTGAGCCTGCCCAGCTCCTTCAGAGCACCGTATATGAGGCTCAAATGAGAAAGAGATGTGAACAGCGTGACAAAAGCTAACTGGCTGTGACAAAATCTAAAGCCCTTGGTACCAATTATTTAAGAAAAAATTAATTACCAAATCTGTATGTCCTCTTCCTCTCAATGTGATGTAATGAAGAGAGCATGGGATTTGGGCTCATATAGTTGAGGTTTATAAAGATCTCTGAAATGAGTTTCATCATTTATAAAAAAAGAAGGAGATGATAATATCTGCTTCACATTATTATAATTGAATGAAAAATGATTTTGAAATACAAATCAAAGCTTATTAATCCAACAAACATGTCAACAGTATGTGTACTGTGTTGCCAGCACCACACTAGGCCTTAGTCCTCTCCAGGTTTCTGTTTCCTCAGCTCTAAAACTGAACTTTGAGATAATGCCTTCCCTTTTCATACTTACGTGGGTGTAAGGAACAAATGAAATAATGTATACATAAAAGTATAAGTTATTATCAATGTTAAGCTTTAATAAATACAGAACTTTGGAAATAGTTTTGTTACCTAGTTACAGAAATCTGAATTCTCCATTACGTAGACATAATTAAAATAGGTATTCCTACTTCCTAAAATTATTTATCACCTTATCTTTAAATATGTTGTATTTCTTAAAATTGACCTGATGAATGCTGCTTATGATTTTAATACAAAAAGATGTGTTACAAAATAAAATGTAAAGCTTATAAATATTAAGTTGGAAAATAATTTCTTTATATTTAATATTACAATGTTGACCAGACGCAGAAGTGAAGCAAATGACTACTAAAACTTTTATGTTTGTTTTAATCTTTTAGTACAAGTATCAAGTGAATGTGGATGGGACCGTGGCTGCTTATCGATATCCATATCTCATGCTTGGTGACAGTTTGGTTCTGAAGCAGGACTCACCATATTATGAACATTTCTATATAGCACTGAAGCCGTGGAAACATTATATTCCAATTAAAAGGAATCTTAGTGATCTACTAGAGAAAATTGAATGGGCCAAGGTATGCTTTCCATAATTTTAAGTTCTTTAGGCAATAACAAATTCACCAGTATTATTTAGTTACACAAGTTTCATCATAACACAATTTGACATAATTTAGGCAAATGAAATGTTATTTTGTGAAATTTTTGTTCCCTTGAAATCAATATCAGGAAGAATCAACATCAGGACCATTTTGAGTGCCCCATATCAGTATGTTTGAGGATTTTAGAAGATCTGAAGTACAGTGTTACATAGAATATAGATTTTTCTAAAGGATCACTATTCATGCACACACACCAAATACAAATAACACACACCAAATGCAAATTACAGATTAAAAAGACCAGGGTTGAAGTGCTTTATGCACAAGAAAATATTTAAAGCAATTATGGTACCCTTTTGTTTTCCCCAGTTAGAAAAAAGGGCATAAGTTTTTTTAAATTAATTTTTATTTGAATAAAGTTGATTTACAGTGTTGTTAATTTCTGCTAAACAGCAAAGTGAATTAGTTATACATGCACATATATCCATTCCCATATAAGTCATTACAGAGGACTGAGTAGAGTCCCCTGTGCTATACAGTAGGTTCTTGTTAGTTATCTCTTTTATATATAATAGTGCATATATGTCGATCCTAATCTCCCAGTTTATCCCTCCGCTTTCCCCTTGCAAGCTATAATTTGTTTTCTATATCTGTGACTCTATTTCTGTTTTGCAAATAGATTCATTTGTATCTTTTTTTTTTCAGATTCCACACATAAGCGCTATCATATATTGGTCTTTCTCTGTCTTACTTCACTCAGTATTGACACTGTGTCCATCCATGTTGCTGCAAATGACATTATTTCCTACTTTTTATGGCTGAGTAATATTCCATTGTATATATATACCACATCTTCTTTATCCGTTTATCTGTCAATGGACACTTAGTTTGCTTCCCTATCTTGGCTGTTAAAAATAGTGCTGCAGTGAACATTGGGATGCATGTATCTTTTTGTATGGTTTTCTTGGGATAACAAGTTCTTAAAGAATGCATGCTATACAACATCCCAAGAATCACAAGCTTTCCATAAAATAAGAATTCTTTTTTTTTTAAGGAAGAATACTAAAAAGCTCTTGTATTTTATTGTGAAATTATAAAATTTACCCTTCCATTCACTGTAAGTCTTTATTCTGTTTCTGAGAAACAATGTGGCCATGGAAACAACTGGATACCTGATGCAGAATATTTTTGTGACCCTTTATAAAGAGTCAGAATTGCTTGGAAATGGCTTTTCCTGGAGGCAGCATCATATAATATTAGATATTTTATAGAAGTGTAATTAGGAATATTGACTATTCCTGGTACTGAAGGAATAGGTGGTGAGTACTAATAACTGAATTTTTGATTACAACAATAACATAGTCTTTCATGGGTACCCTTTTAGAACAACTTTTGGGCTCAAACTGAATATTTAAATAAGATGTTATGGCATAAAAACTAATTCATTCTATTCCAGTTTGTATTTTAATATCAAGCAGAGAGAGTTAAATTGAGGGAACAGATGATGAGCCCCAGATTCCCTGAGTAGCTTGCAAAGTACCAAGACAGTCACAGTAGGGGCTGTATGTGGATTGTTGTGCTGGGGGGCTACAAACCATGTATGATTATTTCAATATATAGCAGAGATATCTAGGAAAGTACTTTGTCTATTTCCATAGCCTCATTCTGAAGTTGTATTTTCATCATGTTTCATCTCTCCCATGATGTTCACATTCAACCTGACATCTGTCCTACCTCCCACTTAGCTTTCTTTATGGGTCACAGGAATAATTTTCATTCATTGTTTCTTTTTTCAACTTTTCAGGAAAATGATGAAGAAGCCAAGAAGATTGCAAAAGAAGGACAGTTGACTGCTAGGGATCTGCTACAGCCACACCGGCTTTACTGCTACTATTACAGAGTACTACAGGTCAGTTCAGAGGATCCATCCTGCTTGGTTGAATGTCCTCAGACCAAAAAATGGCCTGAGTCCTTGCTTCCTGAAGGGGCTCAAAAGTCAGCCTGTGGAACTCTGGCTACACTGAGGCACCAGCCTATAGAAAGATAATGCTAAGTCCCTTCGTGGCCACCATATTTTTATCTCCGTTCAGTTTTAAGAAGAACAATGCTTATAGAGACCTTACAAATATAGATTAAAAGCTCTGAACCTCAGAGAACATCTTTCCTCATATAAAAAACAGGAGGGTTGGACTAGATATCATTAACATCTCTTTCTGCTCAAAATATCCACCTCTTCATTCACCTTACTAGTTAGGATTTTGCTTTCAGTACAGGGTGGAAAGCAAATATTTAATTTGTTGTATAAAACTAACATGAAAAGTACGGTTGACCCTTGAACAAAATGGGTTTGAACCATGCAGGTCCATTTATATGTGGATTTGTTTTTTAGTAGTAAATATTACAGTACTGAGGCTTCCCTTGTATCTCAGTGGTAAAGAATCCATCTGCCAATGTAGAAGATGCAAGAGACACGGGTTTGATCCCTGGATCAGAAAGATCCCCTGGAGAAGGAAATGGCAACCTGCTCCAGTATTCTTGCCTGGAGAATCCCATGGACAGAGGAGCCTGGTGGGCTACAGTCCATGGGGTCGGTCACAGGCATCTGACACAACTGAGCACGTACATGCACACTACAGTACTACGCCATCTGAAGACATGGAACCATGTCTGAAAAATCCCATGTAAAGGAATATTTCAGTTAGTGGCCAAAGTGGAGGGACATTTCACAGTCCCACCACCATTTGCAAAACGTGTATGACTAAAGGCATAAAGGGAAGGGTGTATAAAAACCACAGACTTTACTTTGAGATGCTTATCATCCTTGTTCACTGATTTGAATATTCAGCAAGGTTAATTATTTGTTAACATGTGGAGGATGAATTCAAGAAGTACTATTGTTCAAGTTGGGACTTTGATGTCCCTTTCCAAGAGGGTTCTTACCTATGCATAAAATAGTGGATTGGGGTTCTTTTTAAGATTATGAAATAGCACACTAATGCCTATCATAACTAAAGTTAAAATGTCACTTTAGGAGTGAAATAAATTAGACCTTTGGTTTTAGTCTGAAGATACACAGCAACTAGAAACAATAGCATGAGTGGGGATGGTTCAGTGGAATGAAGTTTTGGACTAATCTTTCCACATTCCAGAAATACGCTGAACGCCAGTTGAGCAAACCTGAAATACGTGATGGAATGGAACTTGTTCCTCAGCCAGATGACAGTGCATCTTTGTGCCAATGCCACAGGAAAAGGCCTTTAAGACAAGAGCTTTAAGTTAGTCCAGATTCACGCTCCTATGTGTGCCAGGAACAACTTTCATGGCAGCATACAGATGAAATCTAAGCTGTGAAGACTGTGAAGACAGCCTGGAAGGCTGGATGCAGGGGACTGCTTCTATTGATGGTTTTATGCTATATGGATGGACAGGGCAATATTAGAGTAAATATTACCAAATATCTTAGTATATCATTATATTTTCAGTAAAAACTGCTATCATCATCATTATAGTTTCTCTAAAAAGAAAACTTGAGGGTCATAGTAGATAGAGAGGCTTGCCAAAATATAAAGAACTTTCTGTTTACATTGTATTTATTGGTTTGTTTCTATCCTTTGTTCACTTTCCCTTTTCCCCTTCCAGTTATGAAGAAAATATATTTTTGCAGGGCGCTCCAAGCTGCTTTTGGCATTCAGTAATAGCAAGTTTCCTCCTGGAAGATTTAACAGGAATAATTAAGGAGGATGAGAATGACTCTGTTATTAAAGGTAGCTTGGATACTGTGGACGGAAATTATTTTAAAGCTCATTCATATCCTTTTAACTAAGCTTTACTCAAGGCCCAAGACAAAATTAAGGGGAGATAGTGCCTTAAGCTAGTAATTCCCAATTGATCTGAGCTGGACACCCATCAAGGACAACCCAGTTATTAAAGTAGATGAGAGCATCCTATGGGTACCTTCATTATCTATATATTTGAATAAATAAATGATAACTCTAGCCAGCTAGGATCTTTAATTCTTTTTAATCTTTAAAAGGGATGCTTGAATACCTCTACAACAAGCTCCAGGAAGCTTGATATCTTGGGATTCACTAATAAGATAATGACAAAAGCAAGCATCTATTCTTCACTGTACCCCTTCTGTATTTCACTGTGCTATATTACTAAGATAAAAACTTTGGAAATTTACTTTGCCTTTTAGGACAGGGTGTAGTCTTAAGACTTACAGCCCAGAAATTCATTACACACTCCTTGTAATATCACCAATCTGAAACTCAGCTCATTGAAGTACACACTCCCAAAACAGGAAATATCCATACTCCCAATTTAAAAATGTTTACTCTTCTAACTTAAATATTTACTTGACCTGGAAAACAGTATGACCACTTTAAATTAGTCATATCTGTTCTTTACTGAACATCAATAGGGATACAGAATTTTTTTTTAAACTAGATGAAAGCAAAAGCATATTTTGTAACGGTGTAATCAAAACCAAGGCTTCCCTGGTGTTCCGCAGTGTAAAGTATCCACCTGCAAAACAGAAGATACAGGAGATGTGGGTTCGATCTCTGGGTCAGGAAGTTCCCCTGGTGACCTACTCCAGTATCCTTGCCTGGAAAATCCCATGGACAGAGGAGCGTGGCAGGCTACAGTCCATGGAGTCGCAAAGAGTCTAATACAACTGAACACCTATAGCATCTGTCCGTGGAAAGCACTAATATGCTCCAGTTGCTCAAAAGCACAAGAGCACAAGTATAAAACAAAGGGCAAGCTTTACAGATCCTATGGAGGAGACAGGTGTGGGGATATGTGGAAGTGTTAGTTGCTCAGTTGTCTCCAACTCTTTGCGACCCCATGGACTGTATGTAAGTTAACATAATAACTATATTTATCAAAAATAAGCTGTCAACATTTTGTTACAGGCAAGAATAAATACTGGAGTGGGTAGCCATTCTCTTCTGGGGATCTTCCCAACCCAGGGATCAAACCCAGGTCTCCTGCATTACAGGTGGATTCTTTACCATTTGAACCACCAGAGAAACCCCAATAAAATGTTGGAAACATATTAAATAGTCACCATGACGGAGTTGGCTAAATAGATATCTATACATCAAGGAATACACTTTAACCATTAAAAAAAATTGGCTCTAAATGCACTATCATGAAAGCTTTTCATGACAGTGTTGAGTGAAAAAAGTTACAGAACAACATGTATAATGTGACATCATATATGTAAAAAACAAAATGTATCCATATGGTTGAAAGAATATTCACCAATATCTGAGGAGGGAATGGAGAGAAGGGAATTTTTACTTTTGCCTTAAACCTGTCTATGATATTTAAAATGTTTTTACTGTAAGCATGAATCAAATTGGACAATAATGAAAAATACAAACCTAGGAAATGAAAATAAATGCATAAAGATATATATAAGAAAATAAAATGAATATTTATATTTCCTTTGTGCTATTTTAAAATTTACTATGTCTAGAATTTTGTATCATGGGATATATTATTTACACTTTTTAAATAAAGTACACTTTCTAAAGAAATTTGAAAAAGATAAACTTTGTTCTTTAAGAAAGAGGATTGAACCACCTATAGATTTGGTATTTCTGTAAATGGGTTGGTCTACTTTTAATTCTATTATGTCTTCATGAATGAATGAATTAAAACTTCTATCAACAACACTAAATCCCTAGTGAGTAGAAATTAATATTGAAGGAAAAGATATTTGGGCTTGACACCATTGTTTTCTGTTATTTCAGGTGAAAATTTAGTAAGTGCAGTGTCTTAGTTTATGCTACCATTATAAAAAATTTACCATAGACTGGGTGGCTTTGACAGAAAATATTTATTTCTCACAGTTCTGGAGGCAGTCAGTCCAAACTCAAAATGCCAGCAGACTGAAGTCTGGTGAGAGCCCACGTCCTGGTTTGCAGACTGATGCCTTCTCATTGTATCCTCACATGGCAGAAAGCAAAGAGAGAGGAAGCAACTCTACCCTGTCTCTCTTATAAGAGCACTAACTGCATCACAAGGACTCCACCCTCATGACCTAATTACCTCTCAAAGGCTGTCTCCAAATACCATCACATTAGGGATGAGGGTTTCAACATATTAATTTGGGGGTTGGGTACAGGCAAACTTTCAGTCCATAGCAGGCAGAGAGAGGAAACATTCTCTCCTGACATAAGGCGAAGGTAAGAAGAAATACCAGTTTCTTATTTAGAGGGGTATGAAATCATCCTTGTGGTGGTGAATTATGTTTGACTTCCAATAGTTGAGAAAAAATGAACCAGACAGTAAAAATCCTTCTATACACAGAACCAGATCTTCTATGCACAGAACCAGAGTTTATCCTATCCCAACCACTGCTGCCCCTAACCTATGCCAACCTCTCATGGAACCATTCCAGTTACTGAGATCAGTTTTCTCTTTTAAGCCAAGTTCTCTCTATAGAGCTATGTGCAAGAGGAAGCCACACTAAACTCTGATAAGCAACACTGCAACATTTCTTAAACATGGAAAAAACAACAACTGGAGTTTGTTTATTCTATGGAAAGAAATTGCAGATCCTGGAAGTGTGCACAGAAAGGGTAGGGGCAACTTATGTAGAGGGAGTTATGACTGCCAGAAGTGAGGAAAGAGAGTTAGAAAAGAAGAAATATTTTCATGAGCTACTTGTTTTGTTTCACCCCCAACTGGACGTACTTCAGTACAGTTTGATGCTAACCACCCAGATTTAGCATCAGATCCTACAAGTTTAGGGCTCGCTGTTTCACAAGACTGTCTTTACAGACACCAGGCACAAGTTAGGTTCCCAGGCTATCCACACTTCTGACGAAAATTCAGATGTGCCCATGATAACCCTCAGGTTCAATAATTCTCTAAAACAACTCATAGAACTCAGGAAAATGCTATATTTAATGACTACCATTTCATTTTAAAGGATACCCATAGGGCAAGGCCTGGATAAATTAATTGAATTTTTAAAAGAAAAAAGAAAGCAACAGGGCAATTCTCAATGAGTCATGGGGATGAATAAGGCAGACTTCTGTCCAAAGAATCAGCTAACAGTGCCCATTCCAATCTCCCAGCCTCTTCAAACTGCTGATGCCCTTACACAATAGACTCCCGGAAATTTCTCCAGCAAGGATGGGTTTATTCAGCATCAGTAGAGATCTGCAAACCAGGCATGCAACCGGTGAGGCACATGCAAGTCCCCAAAGGGCAAGGAAAGGAGGATGCTTTTATAGAGAGGAAAAGGAAGTTGGGAGGGCTGTAGTAAACCAAGAGTCCACGGCCTTTCATTGGCTGAGTCCTTGCCAGAAAAGAAGAGGATTCTTTATTCTTCCAGTTGAGCTTTACTACTGGGATGGGTGTGAGGGCTCCCCCTGCTGGTCTCCTAGTTCTATTTAATTTAGGTATCTTGATTTCATTTTTCACAGGCTAACCCCCTCTGGTTTCTTTTAGGCCACTGCAAGACTGTGCCTTTGATCCACACCCACTCCTCATGTGTGACATTGTCGTTTTTCTACTATATTAGGTATTTTTGAAAGACTCCATGCTAACATGGGGGGCAGGCTTGTCCACTGTTGAGGTTTTGTTCCAGTGTCTAAGTAGTAGAGGAAAGAAATAGCATGTAACTGTGACTCCTCTACCTCTGCACAAAATATTCTTCTCTTAGATTATTTCAGTTTTTTTCCTTATCTCTTGTCTTTACTTGGCTTATAAATCTTTGCCTTCTAACTACAAAGCAAAAATATTAATTTCATTAATAGTAACTGCTGTATAATAATAAAAAGGGGGGAGAGGAGAATAAGGAGGGATAGGGGGAACAGAGAGAAGGAAGGAAAGTTTTGTAAAACCACCCAGAAGTTCCTCTGAGTTCCATTTCCTAATTAACTGTTCCTAGATTTAAGCAGGTGCCTATGAATAAATCAATAGAAAAACTGATGGTTTTAAGTCTTAATAATCCTTTGTGTCTAAAGAAACTTTTTCTTTTAAAAAAAGCTCAAATATTTTTACATATATTGCACGTGTGCTAAGTTACTTCAGTCGTTTCTGAATCTTTGCGACCCCATGGACTATAGCCCCGCCAAGCTCCTCTGTCCGTGTGATTCTCCAGGCAAGAATACTGGAGTGGATTGTCATGCCCTCTTCCAGGGGATCTTCCACACCCAGGGATTGGGTCTCTAGTCTCTTAAGTGTTCTGCATTGGCAAGTGGGTTCCTTTCCACTAGTGCTACCTGGGAAGCCCTTTACATATATTAGAGCAATAGAAAAAGGTCTGAGCCTATTACTAAGGAATTACTGAATTCTTCTAGATCAGATTAATGGTAAAACAATACATGCTCAAATAGTAATCATAATTGACTGGCACTTTATTAAAAAATATATGAGACTTACTTTTAAAGTAAGATAAACAAAAAGCACAATTATACCTAATGTTTCCATGACTGTATCTTTACAGTTTATTATTCATAGCTACTGTGTATTAATGCATCTAGTAACTACATGAAAGGGAACTAAAGCTCACATCTGTTTATTCTGATTTATAATAATGATTTTAAAGAACTCTGGAAAGTCAACGAGTCAATGAATTAGCCTATAGGGAATTTCTTCTGTATAATTCCATATTATATAGGGAACATTTTCTTCAGCTGTTCATTCCCCTGGACGTTAACCTTCCAACAATTAACTACAAATTAATGGTATTATGTGCATGACCACAAGAGGAAAATAGCAGAACTGGGCAGTTTCCAAACAAGATATCTGACATGGTAGTAAAGGACGAACTAAAACATTGCCAAGAGGGAAACATTTGAAACTCAAGCAAACTTGGTTTAGATTTGCAGCATTTGTATAATTTAAATTTACCTAGGAATTCATTTAAGAGATCATCTATTTCCACTTAACAGAGAAGGCAATGGCAACCCAATCCAGTGTTCTTGCCTGGAGAATCCCAGGGATGGAGGAGCCTGGTGGGCTGCCGTCTCTGGGGTCCCACAGAGTGAGCACAGAAGAATTGATGCTTTTGAACTGTGGTGTTGGAGAAGACTCTTGAGAGTCCCTTGGACAGCAAGGAGATCCAACCAGTCCATCCTAAAGGAAATCAGTCCTGAATATTCACTGGAAGGACTGATGCTGAAGCTGAAAACTCCCAGCACTCTGGCCACCTGATGTAAAGAACTGACTCACTGAAAAAGACCCTGAAGGTGGGAAAGATTGAAGGCAGGAAGAGAAGGAGACGAAAGAGGATGAGACGGTTGGATGGCATCACCAACCAAACCAGAGTTTGAGTCAACTCTGGGCGTTGGTGATGGGAGGCCCGACGGTGCTGCAGTCCATGGGGTCGCAGAGAGTCGGACACGACTGAGCGACTGAACTGAAATTCAGTCAGTAGAAAGGTTTTCACCACATTTCTCCAATATCCTTCAAGTCCTTGGTTGAAGTAACCGGGTGTTACAAAATGTTGAGCCTAACTTCGCAGAACGTCCCTTCGGCTTTCCTGCTGTCCCAAACCCTCTGCCTCCGCGCATTTGACAATCGCCGGGGAGCTTCTGACAGGTCCAAACCCTCTCACGCTCACGTGGCCGAAACTGAGGCGCCAGAGCTGGGAGCCGAGGGGCGGGGCCGGGGCGGGACTAACAGGGCCAGGCCGAGCCGAACAAAGCGGAACTGGGCTACGTCACTTCCGTCTGCGGCGTTGGGGAAGGCGCCGGCGGAGCCCCACCCGGCGGCGGTAGGCAGGCGAAGGGAGAGGGTTGGCGCGTCCGCCTCAGCCGGTCCTGCGTCCCTTCGGCTTGCGTGTGTGACCACTCGGTCTGAGGCTCCCCTGGCTCAGTGCGCTGAACGCCCCATGTCCTTGAGGTCCGCGCCCCATCCAGCCCCTTTAATGACGTTGGCCTTCCCCGAGACCCACTGGGCGTCCAGCCTTTCGCGTGCGGTCTTGTCCAGGATTAACCCCTTGCGCTGCGTTCCCTCTCCTCGCCGGTGGTGAACTCGCGTCGCTGCGTTTGGCAAGAGCTCACTGCCTGTTCCTCGTGCTCGCTGCGCCCCCCCTCACCGTGCAGAGATACTGTCTCGTCCACCTTCAGGCCTGGCGGGAAATACTTGTTAACCTACCTCACGTTGTTTCCTAGATTTTTTAACTGTTCGATCCGTGAAGTGGTTTTCCGTCTTTAAATCGTTTTTAACGACGAAGCTATTAGTTGTCTTACCTCTTCGGCTCTTTGTATAAAGGGCCACAGGAAAAAAGGAAAAGCGAAATTACAAAACTGATAAAGATCACGAAGCACATTTGTTTATTCAATAAAACAGTAGGAAAACAAAACGGGAAGTATAGGTTCTGATCTCAGCAAGTTAATTTAAATACTGTTTTCAAACTTTTAAATGAGTAAATGGAACTTAGACTTCAAAGATTTACCTTGTAAGGTTTTACTCATGAGCCTAAATAGATCAGCGGAACCTTGATCTACTATAATAGAAATTTGTGATTGGGGTTAGATAAAAATCTTATCTGAATTTGCAAGTGGAACCTGGATATAGTAAAACCATCATGACCTGAACAGTGGCTTGATAGTACTTGTTAGTATATAAGAATTTCTGAGGTATTTTCACATTGATTAATTTATTTGGCACTTCATAATAAACATATATATTGTTTTTTATCTGAGGCCAGCAATTGCCTCCTTTTCTTTTCTGGACCTTGTCCTTTTAAACGTACAAAAGACTGCATAGGAAACAACATCTTAACGTGCCTTAGTATCTCCTATATATTAAAAAACAAACAAACTCTTGAATCCAGCCTTTCCTGGCTTCCAGCTAAATACTCCTATCTCTGTTCCCTTTCATCATTCAAAGAATTGTTTGAATATTCACTTTCTCAACTTTCCCACTTCCTTACCACATCTCAAGGTCTCTTACTTGCTGTTCCAATAAGCAACTTTATTTGACCAGATCGCATTGTTTGTTCTCAATCTACTTGATCCTCTCCAGTTGAGCACTTTTTGTTCTTGAAATGTAACTTTATTATTCCTCAATAATGCAACTGATTTCTGAACCAAATAATTTTAAATACTGTAAGATATTTCATCACTGTTCTGTGGTATTCATAGTGTAATGGTGACATACGAAGTTAGTCTGTATTAACATTTTCAAATGAATTAGCTTTACTTTAGACAACCAACAGAAAAAACAGTAAATCAAGCCCTAATTTGTGGTGTTTGTCATCGCCTATAATGTAAATGCTCCCACTCTGGTTAGTTTCAAGCTACCAGCACGCCTCAGGAATTGGAAAGATATGTGCTGTAGTGCACTGTAATACAGTTTCCACCGTAGAGGTGCTAGTAGATAATCTGCAGAGACCTGTAGGTCTCAACCTTGGATGATTTTGCTTCCCAGGGGAAATTTGGCAATGTCTGGAGATATTTTCAGTTGTCACACCTGTGCTACTGCATCTGGTGAGTAGAAGGCAGGGATTCTGCTTAACAGCCTACATGCACAGAACAATTCTCACAACAAAAAGCCCAGCCCAGAGCATCTCGGGGTCACTGTTGAAATAAAATAATAAACTGTGAAATAAAAATAATAACCACAAGGAAATAAATAGTAGTAAAAGATAATATAAGAGATGAAAAAATTTTTTCTGTTCTCTCTTAGGTTTTGGTGCTTGGAGTCTGCAAATTAAACTAACAAAAGGCAGGTTAACAGGAGAAAGTGATACAAATTTTACTTGATGTTAATATTTTAATTTTACATACATGGAAAGGAAGTAAAACCCAAAGAGGTGCTTAGCCCTGGGAGCTTGTTTACTATTTTAACAAAAGGTAATAAACTTGTGAAGTGACAAAACAAAGCCAAAAGAGATTTGGGCTTCTATAGGTGGTAAATTACCTTATACATTGTAAGGTTAGTACATGGGAAAGCTCATGGAGGTTAAGAGTTACTTAAGATTTGTACAGATGCATCTCAGTGCCATTGATAATGATTATTTTGGCTCCAGGGATAATGGTTATTTTCCTCCAGTGATAACGATATGGGAAAGAAGATGGGGAACACCTTCACACAGGGAAATACATGACCTCCTTTTAGCTACATATAAGGAGAATAGAGAGCTTGTCCTACATTTGGTATTTCTCAGTTGCCATAAGTTTAAAATAATGCTGTATACAGTAGTGCTGACTAAGAAGCACAACTTGAGAGTTTAGATTTAAGTTTTATTTGGGACAAAATGAGGACTAGGCTATAGCCCAGGAGACAGCATTTCAGATATCTCTGAGAAACTGCTCCAAAGAGGTAGGAGGTCAGTATATATATGATTTTGATGAAGGGGGAGTTCATGCAGTTAAGCACTTATTTTTGCTGAAGATTTTTTTGCTAGTCAGGAGGAGTAAAGTCACCAGGAAGGAATTTAGTGTTTTTATAGATAAGAAATATAAGAATTGGGCTCATAAAATCAACTCCTGACAATATCTAACTATCTGAAGGCCTGTTCTGCCAGTTATTTCCAGAGAAGAGTGTCTCATTTCTGTTCTTGACCCTGAACTCCCTACAAGGGGGTGTTGAAGGTCAGCAGCTGCAGCAGCACATGATTTAATCCTTGTAGAGGTAGATGGCACATACCAATTTGCCACTTCAAATTTATGAAGTTGACAGGGGCCCATCATGGTCATAAATTTGACCATGCTTTGGGAGGCATTTCATGACCGTTTCTTCCCAAGGTGCTAGGAAAGCTCATACTTAGGTCTGGTGAAGACTTTACTAATAGACCACTCAATGTGCTTTTATTGGATTAGGTCGTATTAACAATTAAAGATCTTTGGACCACCTATCTTCTAATCTGTTATGGTCCAGGAAAAAAATTCCCTCTTACTACATCTTCCCATATCTAGAGTACACTATTGAAATCATTGATTGGATACAGAATTATGTATTTGACCAACTGCTTCAAGTCACCTAGTCATCATTATTTTTGTCAGAGGTTCAGTCACGTTTGGTAATACAAGAAATGATAATAAGCAAATTACAAACAATATAGCTAATAGCATAGTTATATGTACAACTATAGAGTTATAAGTAAATATTTAAGCCAAGAACTTCCCACACCAAAACAGTTTTAGAAGAGGTTATCAAGACTAGGGAGTTGGTCACTTAAGGCAGAAATCTGGTTTTTCATATGATTCACTAATTATATAGTGAAGCATTATAATTGTCAGGTAGGAAAACACAGCATTCAGTCTGAGTTATGGCACAGGTCCCCTCCCTGAGATGCAGTAAGGATCTAAAGGGCAATGTGATTTTGTAGCACTACTTTTCTCATCATAGACACTTTAGAATTCAATAAGCTACTAGCCTGGTTACTATCATTTAAAGCCTGTGGAGTGAGTCTTAAGGCTTTGATATGGCCCATTACATTCCCCAATCCTTTTGAAGGCACAAAAATAACTGCTAAATGGTCATTCTAGTGGAAGACAGATCTCTTGGCCCATCAGACTCATACGAATGATAGATTGACTGGGGTCATCTCTAAATTGTTATGTATGACTTTGAGTCCATGGGAATCCCAGGATGCATCTTCTTATCCATCCTGGTGGAAGCCAAGATCATAAATTAGTACCACAAATTCACTGAGTTCCATTAAGTGCAGCCCAGTGAACCTCTGGTCATCTGACCCAGTTAGTTCCATACCAAACACTGTCTCTAAGGGTAATAATATATAAGTATTGTTCATAAGACACCCAGCCTAATTTCCTGATGTCACAAGATTTATCATCTTTTTAAAAATATATATATATTTTATTGAAGTAGTTGACTTACAGTGTTTCGGGTGCACAGCACAGTGATTCGTATACACATATATTATTACATACATACAAATACACATATTATCTTTGAAATTATTTTCCATCATAGGTTATTACAAGATGTTGACTATAGTTCACTGTGCTATATAGTAAACCTTTGTTGCTTGTTGCATATCTATATTTTAATGAGAAATATAGCATTCATACTAAGTCAAACAAGTGTAATCAAAATGTCATATGTTTTTTAGTTAGGCAAAAATTCATAAGTTTTCTAAAATAGATGTATTATACATATGTATACAAAAGCTTTTCTACTGTGCTTGATAAAGTCTTGAGAAAGAACGTAAAAAAAAGAGATGGAGAAGTTGGAGAACATAAACTAAATGAAATGGGAGTACTGAATATGAAATAGGAAAAGTGGAAATAACTAGATAAAAGTAAAAGATCCTATAGTCCAGTTGTTTCTAAATATGACTGCCCATTAAAAACATCTGGAGCTCTGGAGAAAAAAAGGCAATACCTGAGCATTTGTATTTTTCAAAAAATTTCAAGATAATTCTGATACACATCTGGATTTCAAGAAGTGATTACATGTTTTTCTGTTTGATCCTAATTTGGTGATATAGAGTTACATTATTTTTCCATTGACCAATCATGATACAATGGTATTAAGTGAGTAATAGTTACACAGTCACAAGAGTACAAGATGTTTATCAGTTTTCACAATCAATAGCCAGACAAAAAATAAGAGATAATTACAGTTGCAAGACATATTGGGAATATGATTAACCTAACAATAGAAAATAATTGCATACAATTTGAGGGGATCAAGCAGAGTGATGAGGTAAATGGAAGTGCATACATGCACATGTTTGCATCTGCCCAGCTAGTCTATGTCTTTTGGTTGGTACATTGAATTCATTTATATTATAATTGTCAATATCTATGAACTTATACTATTTTCTTAATTATTTGGGGTTTATTTTGTGTAGATCTTTTCCTTCTGTTTCATGCCTAGAGAAGTTCCTTTAGCATTTGTTGTGAAGCTGGTGTGGTGGTGCTGAATTCTCTTCAACTTTTGCTTGTCTGGAAAGCTTTTGATTTCTCCATCAAATCTGAAGGACAGTCTTGCTGGGTAGCATATTCTTGGTTGTAGGTTCTTCCCTTTCATCACTTTAAATATATTATACCATTCCCTTCTGGCTTGTAGAGTTTCTGTTGAGAAATCAGCTGATAGTCTGATGGGAGTTCCCTTGTATGTTGTCATTTTTCCCTTGTTGCTTTTAATATTTTATCTCTGTCTTTAATTTTTGTCAGTTTGATTATTGTGTGTCTTAGTGTGTTCCTCCTTGAGTTTATCCTTCCTGGCACTCTGTGCTTCCTGAACTTGGTTGACTATTTCCTTTGCCATGTTCAGGAAGTTTTCAGCTATTATCTCTTCAAATGTTTTCTCAGGTCCTTTTCTCTCTTCTTCTTCTGGGACCCTTATAATGTGAATGTTAATGTCCCAGAGGTCTCTTAGGCTGTCTTCATTTATGTTCACTCTTTTTTCTATATTCTGTTCTGTGGCATTGATTACCACCATTCTGTCCTCCAGGTCATTTTATTCATTCTTCTGTCTCAGTTATCCTGCTGTTGCTTCCTTCTAGTGTATTATTTATCTCTGTTTGTTTGTTCTTTATTTCTCCTAGGTCTTTGGTAAACCTAGTCTAGGTTTAAAAAAACCTTTGGTCTTTTGCCTCCATTCTTTTCCCAAGATTGTGGATCATCTTCACTATCATTATTCCAAATTCTTTTTCTGGAAGTTTACCTATCTCCATTTAGTTGTTTTCTTGGATTTTATCTTGTTCCTTCATCTGGGACATAACTGTCTGCTTTTTCATCATGTTTAACTTTATGTAATATGATTTTTGTTTTAGCCACTATAAGATTGTGCTTCTTGTTTCTTCTGTCTGCCCTCTGATGGATGAGGCTAAAAGGCTTGTGTAAGCTTCTTGATGGGAGGGACTGGTGATGGGAAAAACTGGGTCTTGTTCTGGTGGGCAGGGCCTTGCTCAGTAAAGCTTTAATCCAGTTATCTGCTGAGGGGTGGGGTTGCCAGAGCGACCCAGCCCTGGGGTCTGTAGGCCCTATGATAGGATTAATGGTGAACCCCAAGAGGGTTTACACCAAGGGGGAGCTTCCAGTGCCCCTGTCCCTGCACTGAGCTGCTGCAGAGCCATGCCTTCACAGGAGGCCCTTTAACACTAGCAGGTAGTTTTGGTTCGGTCTCCTATTCTCTGGGTCTTGGTGCATGCCGAATTTTGTTTGTGACCTCCAAGGCTTGACTCTTATTTCCCCCAGACCTCTGGCAGTTCTATAATCAAATCCCTCTGGCCTTCATGGCCCGATTCCCTGAGGATTCCCAGTCCCTTTGTCAGATCTCCAGGCTGGGAAGCCTGATGTGGGCTTCAGAATCTTCACAGTAGTGCAAGAACTTATTTGGTATTATTATTCTCCAGTCTTTGGGTTATTATTCACCCACTTGTTGGATATGGGATTTGATTTTATTGTGATTGTGCCCATCCTACTGTCTCACTGTGGCTTCTTTATCTTCAGATGTGTGTATCTTTTTTTGGTGACATCCAGCATCCTTCTGTGGTTTTTCTTCAGTTAGCTGCAGTTTTGGTGCTCCCACTGGAGGAGATAAGTGCACGTCCTTCTATTCTGTCATCTGAACCAGAAGCCTCCAGGCTGATCATCTTTAACATAATACATAGAGGAGCTTTTTTACTTAAATGACCATAACCTGGTGTTAATCACATAAATCCATCCCATAACTGTGGGAGATTTCCTTCTAATAAACAGGAGGTTACAATTTTCGATTGAGACTTAGCTTATTGTTCTGATTGAGCTTGAGTGACCCTAAAAGAAAATTTGTATGTATGGCCAGGGTCAGAGCAGGTATTACCAATTGGCCAGATGAAAGGATCCCATCTGGTAATATCAAGAGTAGCCTGAACACAACTGAACTTTCTTTCTTCTAAAATAAATTTCCTGAAAGCCATCCAGTCAGAGCCTTGGAGTGGAGAAATCTTCACCAAGGTAATCCAGAAGTACTTAGACACAGGTAATTAGCCACATACCCAATAATTGGATTGATTTTTAAAACTGCTATAGGATGGTGTCAATGATAGAAAAACATTTGATTTATATACAAAGGTCCAAGAAGTCATGAAAACATTATAAATGATCATATGAATCATGTCCAGCATCTTAGATAACCTGTCTATCTCTGATGTTGCCTTCTTCTCTTCCTGGTGTGAGTGTAGTTTCTCCTCTCTTTGAGCATTATTTTAGGTGAGTTTGAGGTTAGCAGACCTCTCCTTAGAGTCCAGTGCAAGGGTCCTTTTTAAATGGGAAATATGAATCCAATTCACTTTAGTTTTGCTGCACATGAGCTAGTTAAGTATACCTGATGAGGGCCTTTCCATCTGGGTTGTAGAGTCCTTTAAGTGATGTTTCTTCCAATATAAATAATTCCCTGGTTGCAGGCTGTGGGGCATCTGATTTTCATCCAAAGATAGATTAATGAGATAGCTTCAAAATAAACTTCAGTTCAGTTCAATCACTCAGTCGTGTCTGACTCTGCAACCCCATGGACCGCAGCACACCAGGCCTCCCTGTCCATCACCAACTCCTGGAGTTTACCCAAACTCCTGTCCATTGAGTCGGTGATGCCATCCAACCATCTCATCTTTCATCTGCTTCTCCTGCCTTCAATCTTTCCCAGCAGAGGGTCTTTTCCAGTGAGTCAGCTTTTTGCATCAGGTGGCCAAAGTATTGGAGTTTCAGCTTCAACATCAATCCTTCCAATGAATTTTCAGGACTGATCTCCTTTAGGATTGACTGACTGAATGTCCTTGCAGTCCAAGGGACTCTAAGGAGTCTTCTCCAACACCACAGTCCAAAAGCATCAGTTCTTCAGCGCTCAGCTTTCTTAATGGTCCAACTCTCACATCCATACATGACTACTGGAAAAACCGTAGCCTTGACTAGATGGACCTTTGTTGGCAAAGTAATGTCTCTGCTTTTTAACATGCCGTCTAGGTTGGTCATAAGGGTCTTTTAATTTCATGGCTGCAGTCACCATCTGCAGTGATTTTGGAGCCCAAAAAATAAAGTCAGCCACTGTTTGCACTGTTTACCCGTATATTTGCCATGAAGTGAAGGGGCTAGATGCCAAGATCTTTGTTTTCTGAATGTTGAGCTTTAAGCCAACTTTTTCACTCTCCTCTTTCTGCCGTAAGGGTGGTGTCATCTGCGTATCTGAGATGATATTTCTCCTGACAATCTTGATTCCAGCTCATGCTTCATCCGGCCCAGCATTTCTCATGATGTACTCTTCATATAAGTTAAATAAGCAGGGTGACAATATACAGCCTTGATGTACTCCTTTTCCTGTTTGGAACCAGTCTGTTGTTCCATGTGCAGTTCTAACTGTTGCCTCCTGACCTGCATACAGATTTCTACAGAGGCAGGTCAAGTGGTCTGGTATTCCCATCTCTTAATTCTGCTTATAAAGTTATAATTTACCAAAATTACTGTAAGTCATAATTAGTTTGAGGGGAAGGTTTCCTTATACATGGAAAACACAGATTTAAACTAGTAATTTTTCAGATAAAAGCCATAAATATTATAACAATATTCACTAGTTCATTTAGTTTCACGTAACTAATCCTTTTTGTTAAGAGTTTTATGAAGCTATTGGGTTTCCCATTACAATTCTTTAATTTCTTACCCAGTTCAGCAGTATAGTCTGAAGGTCAGAAACTTATATTTATCCAAAATTTCTTTCTATAAATCTTGAAGAGAAAGCATTTTCCAAAGGCATAAGAATAAAACCATAACTGTCTATAATGACAAAAGACTTAAGGCATGTTTAAAATCTGATTACAATGCAGTTGACAAAGAAACTTGGTGACTGCTGTGACACACAGCAGTTTGGGATAATAATTAGAATTATTACTGATAACATTTTATAAGAACATGTCATATCTTTAGGAATTCTATATAATTTTTGGTATATCTATATTACTAATAGTAAGCATTTATAACCTGAGAAGATTTATTACTCATTTGACAAAATTTCTCATTCAATTTACACACCAATTATACCTAATTAGTTTAATATCTCTCTTTGGGATGCTTCAGGGGCCCTTTGAAGTATCCCAAAGTTATCTAAAGGTCAAAAGTACCTCATTAGAATTTTATTTAGAAAGTTTTGTCAAAAAATACCAAAAGGGCCCGCGAACAACAGAGCCGCAGCAGATGCGGGATTTCTCTTCTACAATGTGGAGAATAAAGCCTGCTCGAGAGTCTGGTGTGGTGCCGCCATAGCACTGGCAACGAGGCGAGGGAAGGGAGCCCTGGAGTGAGCGAGGGGGAGCTGGGTCACCCTGAGTGCAACATGCACGACAGCAGGACGGAGACAGCGACGGGCGTTGGCACGGCGTGTCTACGTGTGAACAGAGAAGCCAATGGCAACCCACTCCAGTCCTCTTGCCTGGATAATCCCATGGAAGAAGGAGCCTGGTGGGCTACCGTCCATGGGGTCGGGAAGAGTTGGACATGACTGAGCGACTTCACTTTCACTTTTTACTTTCATACATTGGAGAAGGAAATGGCAACCCACTCCAGTCCTCTTGCCTAGAGAATCCCCGGGTCAGGGGAACCTGGTGGGCTGCCGTCTATGGGGTCGCACAGAGTCGGACACAACTGAAGGGACTTAGCAGCAGCAGCAGCAGCAACTACGTGCAAAGTGATCCTGACAGTCTCCTAAGTGCAGCTTTGTGGAACTCAAACTTCGAAATCTTAGAAAGACAGTTCCTTCTGCCCCACATGAGATCTGTCTCTATGCGCCCCTGCCTTCTCTTGATGTCTCTAACGTTACTCCTGTATTCATGTTTTCTGACTTCAGGCAGTTCCTGCTGAAAGCCACCGAGATCCACCTAGAGTCTAAATGATGGGCTTTCCGCTCAGTGTGTGTTGGTTGTACTGGGATTTTATTTATACAGGTGACCGACTGACTGATAAAGAGAGATCATTACCACTGAAGAAGTTGTATTATTACTTGAAGTTACTATTACTTAGAAGAGAAGAGGGCCTAAACTAAGAGCCACTGAGTCTTTTGGATACATAAGGCAGGTTGTTCAGGTCAGCACAAAGTTCAAATCAAGTATAAACCAGAACGACTTCCCCACAGTTACCTTCTTTCGTCCTTTTCCTTTGACTCTGGCATTCGACCCCGATCTAGGTGCTGGGTGCTGATCTAAGTGCACCGGACAGTGTGGTGAGGAAAGCAGCTGCTGTGGCAATCTCGCCAGGTAGCCCGGGACAATTGCACTCATCTCTCGTGCTAGCAAGGTTAGGCTCAAAGTCCTCCAAGCTAGCCTTCAGGACTCCATGAACCGAGAACTTCCAGATGTTCAGGCTGAGTTTTGAAAAGGCAGAGGAGCCAGAGATCAAATTGCCAACACTCCCTGGATCCAAGGGAAGACAAGGGAAATCCAGAAAAACCACTACCTCCGTTTTATTGAGTTGGCTAAAGCCTTTGACCCTGTGGACCATAACTGGGCGGAAAACTCTCAAAGAGATGGGAATACCAGGCCATCTTACCTGTCTCCTGAGAAACCTGTATGCGGGTCAAGAAGCAACAGTTAGAACCTTCTGTGGAACAACTGACTGGTTCAGAATTGAGAAAGGAGTACGACCAGTCTGTTTCTTGTCACCCTGTCTATGTAACTTTCACGCAGAGCACATCGTGCGAAATGCCGGGCTGGATGAGTTACAAGCTGGAACCAAGATCGCCAGGATAAACATCCACAACCTCCGATCTGCGGATGATACCACTCTAATGGCAGAAAGGGACGAGAACTGAAGAGCCTCTTGCTGAGGGTGAAGGAGGAGAGTGAAAGAGCCGGCTCTAAACTGAATATTGGACTTCCCTGATGGCCCAGAGCCGCCCTGCCGCAGCCGGGAGGCCGTCCCCAGGGCACAGCGGTCCCGCCGGAGTCACGCCTTCTTGGCGACGGAGGGCGGGGCATGCAGATTGCAGACGGCGCTGCCTCCCGCCCGCGGACGGCAGAGCCGCGGCAGATGCGGGATTTCTCTTCTACAGTGTGGAGAATAAACCCTGGTGTGGTGCCGCCATAGCACTGGCAACGAGGCGAGGGAAGGGAGCCCTGGAGTGAGCCGGGGAGCAGGGTCACCCTGAGTGCGACATGCACGACAGCAGGACGGAGACAGCCATGGGCGTTGGTACAGTATCGCTTCTCGGCCTTTTGGCTAAGATCAAGTGTAGTATCTGTTCTTATCAGTTTAATATCTGATAAGTCCTCTATTCGAGGACAATATATTAAATGGATTTTTGGAGCAGGGAGTTGGAATAGGAGCTTGCTCCGTCCACTCCACGCATCAACCTGGTATTGCAGTACTTCCAGGAATGGTGCACCCCCTCGGGGTCACTTACTGAAGTTCCCAAAGACAGAAACTAGCTCTTCCCTATTAAGAATTGACTGGGCTACCTCAGGGAGCTTCGTTCTTCTCAGGCTTTTCTAGGGCCTTTTTGCAAGTAGTGCTGACAGTTGTAGGGGAGAGAGTTCTGTGGTGGTAAATGCCAAAGCTGTGACTTAAAACTCAGTTGCTTTGTTCCTTTTCCTTTAACGCTTCCTTCCACATTCTTTCATTTTTTGAAATAGTATTGGACTTACCCGGTGGCCCAGGGGTTAAGAATCTGCTTCTAATACAGAGGACATTTGTTCAACCTCCGTGACACTCTACTGAGCCCGCACTCTAGAGCCCATCAGCCACAGATAGTATTTAAAAAAAACAAAAACAAAAAACCATTAAGATCATGACATCTGGTCCCACCATCACTTCCTGGCAAATAGAGAAAATGGGAAGCAGTGACAGATTTCCTTTTCTTGGACTCTAAAACTCACTGAGGATGGTGACCGCAGCCAGGAAATCAGAAGAAGATTGCTCCTGGGCAGGAAAGCTGTGACAAACCTAGACAGTGTGTTTAAAAGCAAAGACATCACTTTATCAACAGAAGTCCGTATAGTCAAGGCTATGGTATTTCCAGTAGTCATGTACGGTTGTTTGAGAGCTGGACCATAAAGAAGGCAGAGGCCGAAGAACTGATGCTTTGGGACTGTGGTGCAGGAGAAGACTCCTGAGAGTCCCTTGGACTGCAAGGAGGTCAAACCAGTCCATCTTAAAGGAAATGAACCCTGAATTCTCCTTGGAAAGACTGGTGATGAAGCTGAAGCTCCGAAACTATGGCCACCTGATGCGAAGAGCTGACTCCTTAGAAAAGACCCTGATGCTGGGAGAGATTGAAGGCAGAAGTAGAGGGTAACAGAGGATGAGAGGGTTGGGTGGCATCACCGACTCACTGGACATGACTTTGGAAAATTTCTGGGAGATGGTGAGGGACAGAGAACCCTGGTGTGCTGCAGTCCATGGGGTCAAGGAAGAGTTGCACACGACTTGGTGACTGAACGATAGGAACAGTTTCAGGGGTGCAGGGTGTGAGAGGAGGCTTGGGGGAGGAGGTGGAGAGGGATAACCTGGAGCAAGTGGGGTTGTGGGTAAGCGGAGTTAAAAAAGCACATCCATATTTCTAAAAAAAAAAAAAAAATACCAAAAGGGGTTAGAACACTCATAGGATACAATAGTCACTGTGATGCAATAATTATTCACTTAGCCAAAGTAATAATAAAATATTTCAAAGGCAAATACAGAACAGATCACTTAAAAGGTAAAGAACTTAAAATTTATTATCAAAGGAAGTTCAACATCTTAAGAAAACTTGTCAGAGAGAAAAGCCCAATTCAAATTTTGCACCAGCCTACTTTGAAATTCATTTACTCAAATTTATTTTAAACTTACTCAGTCCTGACCATGCATAAAACTCTTTTCTTGGGGTCAACTTTCCATAAATCTTTCACCACTTTCTGTGCCATCACTTTATTTTATTCCATCCAGAAACAGTCAGACCTACATCCTTTTCCCTTAATAAAATGGAATTCCTTTCCTCATACCTCCTTTACTAAAATCATCATGCTACTTTCCTTAAGCATCCATGAAACATAAATCCAAATAATTTCTTGAAAAATGTGATTTCTTATATAAAGTGTCTCAGTGTGGCACCAAACATTTATTAATAGTTCTAAACCTTTTGTTACTCTGTAAAAGGGAGCCAGTGTTTGACAATTAATGTTTCAGTATCTTGTTTGTGAGTGACCTAGCTATCCAATAAACCTCCATCACTTAATTTAGCACAGTTCTAGAATTTCAAGTTATCAGTCTAGAGAGACTCTTTTTGATATACATTCCTGAAGCATAGTTATTCTTAATACAGTTAATCTAAAAGCTCTTATCCCTTTTACATTTTATTTCCTTAAACATTTCTTCACATCAAGTCACTTTCCTTGCTAACAGATTTCTAAAAGATATAACAAGATTTTATATAGCTTATATTAAACGTAGACACAATGGAAGTATGGTATTTAATGTTGATGACTCTAAACACATGTCTTTATTAATTAGATCAACAAATTTAAATGTTAATACCAGGTAGTAATTTAATTTTGAATACTTTACAGTTCACATGAAGTTTTTTTTAAAGAATTGTATAAGTACAGCTTCCCTTGTGGCACAGATGGTAAAGAATCTGCCTGAAATGTCAGAGACCCAGGTTCAATCCCTGGGCCAGGAAGACTCCCTGGAGAAGGAAATGGAAACCCATTCCAGTATTCTTGCCTGGCGAATTCCATGGACATAGGAGACTGGTAGGCTAGAGTCCATGGGGTCACAAAAAGTCGACACTGAGCAACTAACACTTTCACTTTCACATAAGTGTTTAATTTCCTTTAATCCAATTAAGTAGAGCTTACTTACAAGTTAAATTTGATGACAACCATGCAAAGTAAGAACAAAAATAATGCATGCATAAGCATACTATCAGAGACAATGGAAGATCTCATAGTTTCATTTTCTAAACTTAGTCATGAATCAGATATCACAATATAAAACTTACTAGTTGTAAAAACAGTTGGAATAAGTTAAATTTTAAAACATTTTTTCCACTCCTCCTTTTTTCAGTCTTAGGAATTAGAGATGATCTAGATGAGTGATCCTGAGAGCTCTGATCTCAAGGCACAGGTAGAGCAAATCAGATTCTCCTCATAGCATTTATTCCCTCAGGATCAGAAATCTGAAGAGATATATTGCTGTTTCCTTCAGGCTAGCTTTCTCTGCTTGTTGGGGATTAAACATAGATTGGTTAACCTTTGACTGGTGCTGTATACTTAATTGGCACAATTGAAGGTTCATAATTTTCATAGATATCTCCTTCACATACAGGCAAGGTGTAATGCTCAAAATCTTTCAAACTAGGCTTCAACAGTACATGAACCGACAACTTCCAGTTGTATAAGCCGAATTTAGAAAAGGCAGAGGAACTAGAGATCAAATTGTCAACATCCATTGGATCATAGAAAGAGCAAGAGAATTACAGAAAAAAATCTACTTCTTCATTGACTACGCTAAAGTCTTTGACTGCATGGATCACAACAAACTATAGAAAGCTATAAAAGAGATGGGAATATGACTTTACTTGCCTTCTGAGAAACCTGTATGCAGGTTAAGAAGCAACAGTTAGAACCAGACATGGAAAAACAGACTGGCTCAAAACTGGGAAAGGAGTATGTCAAGGGTGTATATTTTCACCCTGCTTATTTAACATATATGCAGAGTACATCATGCGAAATGCTGGGCTGGATGAATCTCAAGCTGGAATCAAGATTGCTGGGAGAAAAATCAACAACTTCAGATATGCAGATGATACCACTCTAGCAACAGAAGGCAAAGAGAAGCTAAAGAACCTCTTGATGAAAGTAAAAGAGGAGAGTGAAAAACCTGGCTTAAAACTCAGCATTTAAAAGACTAAGATCATGGCATCTGGTCCCATCACTTCATGACAAATAGATGGGGGAAAAATGGAAACAGTCACAGACTTTATTTTCTTGGGCTCCAAAATCACTGAAGACGGTGACTGCAGCCATGAAGTTAAAAAATACTTGTTCCTTGAAAGAAAAGCTATGACAAACCTAGATAGCATATTAAAAAGCAGAGACATCAGTTTGCCAACAATGGTCCATATATAGTCAAAGCTGTGGTTTTTCCAGTAGTCATGTATGGATGTGAGAGTTGGACCATAAAGAAGGCTGAGGGCCAAAGAATTGATGCTTTCGAGCTATGGTGCTGGAGAAGATTCTTGAGAGCCCCTTGGACAGCAAGGAGATCAAACCAGTCAATCCTATAGGAAATCAACCCTGAAATATTCTTTGGAATGACTGATGCTGAAGCTGAAGCTCCAGTACTTAGGCCACCTGATGTGAAGAACTAACTCATTGGAAAAGATTGAAGGCAGGAGGAGAAGAGGATGAATTGAGGATGAAGAATGATGTCACCGATTCAATGGACAGAGTTTGAGCAAACTCTGGGAGGTAGTGAAGGACAGGAAAGCCTGGCATGCTGCTGTCTGTGGGGTTGCAAAGAGTTAGACACAACTGAGCGACTGAACAACAATGGTTTTGAAAAGTTGGTCAGCCAGTATAGCAACTGCATTTGTGTATAACTTGGACCAACCCGGCTTGTGTCTTTTGACTACAGTAGCCAAATCCTCATCTAAACATTCTAAAAAGGCAGAATTAAGCAAAGGATTATTTTGGTGGTTAGGAATAATTCAGGTGTCAAGTCAGAATGTTGCTTGAAAGTTTCTTTCAAACTTTTCATAATAGTCCATAATTGATTCATTCTATTTTTGCTTGCACCTGTTGAATCTCTGTCCAGATTTTTGGAAAATGCTCTGGGATAAGTTCAAACAATTTCTGAGCTAATTGCTTGCATTCATTCTGAGCCTGTGGTTCAGAATCCAAGAAGTGATGTTTTCACTCTGCTTTATTCATTCCCTTGCTTTGCTTTCAGAAACTAACAGCTGTATTAACTAATATAGATTTGAAAGCCTGGGCTTGTAGGTTCAGATGGTTAACTCAGATTCCTTAGCAAAACCCAGTGGGGAGGTCGGGGACGGGGGGAGGAACAGCAATGGATCCTGACTTGGATTTGGAAATTCCTTAGCTAAAGCTCTAAGTTCTGTTTGGGTCCAGGATGTGTACCAAGGATGATTCACCTCTCCCTGTAATACGTTTCTCCTTAAAGGGAGCTATAATCACTTCTGATTTTTTTCCCCTTTATTGGGAAAGAGGGAGAAGTAGGAGGCAGAGGTGTTGGAAGAGAAAGAGATAGCATCTGTGCCAGGCAATTCAGATAGAAGAGGATACATGGCAGAAGCAGAGGGAGAGCCAGAGCCAGTACTATAGCAGATTTTTTTTTCTGATACAGTTTCAAACAGTTAATTGTTGGTTTTCTGCAAAGAAGTTATGCTATCATTTCCTCTTGTAGAAGCTTCTAGATCTCTTTTAGAAGCTTTTAGATATCAATCAAAGTAATCATTCCATTCAGTCTGATCTTAGAGCTGGCTTTTTTCTAACTGTGTGTGCAAAATATAAATTCTGGAATATCAGAAAAATTCCAATGTGGTCATTTTAGGTTGAGATCTCCTTTAATTTCCCCAATTAGGTATGTACTTGCAAGTGTGAGTTTGTGTTTGTGCATAAACCCGGCTAGTATGTTTGTCAGAGACGGGCTTTCTGATGCCCCTTGTTTCAGTATTTGAGAGGCTCTATTTCCCATCTTAAATTTGTCAGGGGTAAAATTTACTGCTGAAGTCATGTAGTGGGCCAGTATGTTGCTTGTGAGCATAACTCTCTTGGTGTCAACCTAGAGTTGTTTCAGCCCTCTTACATGCTTCAGTCTCTTCCTTTGGTGGTCTAAGACCATGGCAGGTGCTCAGATCACTGAATGGCCAGTTTTTATTCATGACCCCCGAATGAACAAGTGTTTTAATTAGTGAGTGGGTTTCCCTATGGGACCGTGCCATGTTATGGAAACTCCGTGCCCACCACTCCTGCAAATTTCTCAGTAGCCTGAGAAAGCCATAACCGACCAGGAGAAGACTTGTCCCTTTTCTTCAGAGCAAAGCTCTTATGTAGTATCTTCACTTTTATCCTGCCACTTCTATTAAAGCAACTGAATTGAGGAATTGTATCAGATTAGCCTCTTACCTAACCACTCAGCACAGACCACTGTCTCCTGTAACTGCAAACCCTAGTATCTTTTAACCTCCCACTATCTTTCACCTGAGTGGCTATCTCCCTGGTATCTTTCAACCCGGCCACCCTGAGTATCTTTCAGCTGAAGGGGTGGCAGGGGCAAGGGTCAGCTACATGCTATATACAGCCAAATAAAGCTCAGGAGATCCAATATGGGAGATCCAAGAATCAGGAGAGACTTATCTGAATTTACCTGGACTCTCCAAGGAGGCAGATAAGTGAAAGGGCCCTTTCCTGGAAGCAAGGCTCTGGTTTTTTGTAGAGTTCAGGTGAAATAGAGACGCCCACTCTGGGTCCCTTTGTGGTCACCATAACTGCTGACCAAAAAAGTGCACAGTATGAAAGGTGCGAGTTAAGTTTTACTTGGGGCAAAATGAAGCCTATAACCCAGGAGACAGCATTTCAGATAGCTCTGAGGAACTGCTCCAAATAGGTAGGAGAAAAATCAGTATATATGTGATTTTTGTGAAGGAGGAGTGCATGCAATCAAGTGCATAGTTTTGGAGAAGATTTCTGCTAATCAGGAGGAGCAGAAGTCACCATGAAGGAATTTAGTGCTTTTCTAGATATGAGAAGATGCAAGAATTGGGCTCATAAAGTCAGTTCCTGAAAATATGTAACTATCTTAAGACCTATTCTGCCAGTTTTTCCAGAGCAGAGTGTGCCTCATTTCTGCTCTCCACCCTGAATTCCCTTCAGGGGGTGTTGAAGGTCAGCAGCTGCAGCAGCATGTGGTTTAATCCTTGTAGAGGTTGATGGTAAGTGCCAATTTGTAGTGGACAGTAACATATTTTGGGACGCTATATTCTGATCCCCTTCAGTAGGAAGGTAAATAGTAAGTGATGAGTTTTGAGTGTATATTACCTTTATTTTATTTGATTGTTAAATAATTTAATTTTAAAATAATGACTGTGTGTAAAAACTAGCTCACAAAATTCTCAAAAATTTAAAATTTGACTCTACTGAAACAAGTCAGCTCTAGTACATTGCCGAATCATGCCAGCCAATTTCCCATATCATATAGTGTGGCTCCTGCCTATTTCTTTTACCTCCCACTCTTCTGCCTCTTCTCTGAAATCCAAGGGCACTGTTTTCTTCTTTTCTACAACACTTGAACACAGCAAGCTCCTTATCTCAAGACATTTTTATCTTTTGTTCCCTGTGCCTGGAACCCTCTTCTACCATTTTCCCATGGTTCCCTCTTCGCATAATGAAAAGTAGTGTTTCCTAATTAGAGAGGCCGTCCTTGGCTGTTTGTATTAAAATATCCCTTGGTCGTTCTTTATCCCTACTCTGTTTTATTGTTGTTGCACATGTACTTCTTTTGGTTTTTACCTCCATATTTTAAATAGCATGTTATTCTACTTTTTATATATTACTTTAATATATATTTATTAAAATAAATATTTTCTTTTTTCCATTTTTAAAATTAATTTTTATTAGAATATGGTTGATTTACAATGTTATCTTAGTTTCTGCTGTACAGCAAAGTAAGTCAGTTATACATATATCCACTCTTTTAGATTCTTTTTCCATATAGGTCGCAGAGTACTGAGTAGAGTTCCCTGTGCTATATTTTAATAGTAGGTTCTTATTAGTTATGTATTTTATGTATAGTAGTGTGTATATGTCGATCTTAATTTCTTTTAGATGTGGCTGTTTTCTGGTAGCCTCTTACAATATAAAACGAGAAATTAGCTCTCTTACACCAACAACACACTGGTCTTCTATGCTCATCTTCCTAATTAAAAAAAAATCATGTCATAACACTAAGTAGATTTCAAGATTTTAATTGCATTCAATATAAGGAGGAGTTATTACAAAGTACACTTAACCTTGAACAATGTGGGATTAGGGCTGCTGACTCCTCATGCAGTTGAACATCCAAACATAACTTTTGACTCTCAAAACTTAACTACAGTAGCCTTACTGTAACATAAAAAATGATTAACACATATTTTGTATGTTATATGTATTATAAATTGTATTCTTATAATAAAGTAAGCTAGAGAAAAGAATGTTATTAAAATTGCAAGGAAGAGAAAATACATTTACAATACTGCGCTTTATTTTTTGCCTTGGAAACAAACAGAGATCATTCTGTCATTTTTGAGATTGCACCCAAGTACTGCATTTCAGACTCTTTTGTTGACTATGAGGGCTACTCCATTTCTTCTAAGGGATTCTTTCCCACAGTAGTAGATATACTGGTCATCTGAATTAAATTCACTGTGGTTTTTCCAGTAGTCATGTATGGATGTAAGTTGGAGTATAAAGAAAGCTGAGCACTGAAGGATTGATGCTTTTAAACTGTGGTGTTAGAGAAAACTCTTGAGAGTCCCTTGGACTGCAAGGAGATCCAACCAGCCCATCCTAAAGGAAATCAGTCCTGGGTGTTTGTTCATTGGAAGGACTGATGTTGAAGCTGAAGCTCCAGTATTTTGGCCATGTGATGGGAAGAACCATCATTGGCAAAGACCCTGATGCTGGGAAAGATGGTAGGCAGGAGGAGAAGGGGACGGCAGAGGATGAGATGGTTAGATGGCATCACCAACTGGATGGATATGAGTTTGAACAAGCTCCGGGAGTTGGTGATGGACAGGGAAGTCTGGCGTGCTGCAGTCCATGGGTTCACAAAGAGTCGGACATGACTAAAGGACTGAACTGAACTTAACTGATGGTGATACACTGATATTCAGTTTCTCCAATTACAGGAGATTGAAGCACACCATTGTGGTTACTAGATTTTCACTCAAAGACACACACACACAGCAGATAAGTTTATTAAGCATTCAGCATGATCATTTGCTATTCATTAAGTGTAAATCAATCATAAAGATCTTCATCCTCATCATCTTCACATTGAATAGACTGAGGATGAGGAGGGATTGTTGTTTACTTTCCCAGATTGGCAGAGGTGAAAGAGGTATAGGAGGTGAAGGGGGAGGTAGAAGAGGCAGGCATGCCCAGTGTAATTTTATAGAAAGATGTCATAGTTTCTGCTTGACTTCTTATTTTTCATTTTTCTGAAAGTGTTTCTACAGGGCTCCAGTCCTTCTTCCACTGTTTAGTTTCAGTGCCTGTAGCATAGAAGATTCCATATTGTAAAAGAAGTTGAAAGCAGTCTTGAATATTAAGAACTCTTCTGCTATAATAGATTGTCTAATGCTTCTTCTTTATTTTCTTATCATCTGAAACTGGTTCAGAAGAACTCATCTCCATCAATTGCCTTCTAATTCCTCTGATGTGGTATCTGTTAGCCCTTGCATGTCTCCAGGTTCCGTATCTTGAAACCCTTTACCCCTTACCTTTTTGCCACATCCACAGTCCCATTCATGATCTCCTTGATTGTCTCTGTAATAAGTTCTATGAAGCATCTGAAAACTGTTTTCTCCAGCAGGAATTTATTGTTTCAGGCTTGATGGCTTTTTCATTGCTTTTTCTATAATCATGATGGCAACTTTCATGGTGTAATTTTTCCAAACACCCATGATGTTCTATTTGGTTCTCAGCTAGAATATTGACAGTCCTTTTCATACAGTACCATGTGCAATGACATTTAAAGGTCATTATTGACACGCTGATCTGGAGACTGAATTAGAGATGTTGTGTTTTTACATGAGATAGACCACTTTGATGCATTCAGTGATGAACTCACAGAGTTCTGAGTAACCAAGGACATTGTCCAATATTAAAAGAATTTTAAAAGACAGTCCTTTACTGGCAAGGTACTGCCTGACTTCAGTGATAAAGCATCGATGGAATCAATTCAGTAATAGTTGTCCAAGTCTTCCTCTTGTACAACTAAAAGACTGACAGCTGGTATTGATCCTTTTCCTCTAAGTCTTAGAGGTTAACAGCTTCATAGTTAAAGGCAGTCCTGATCATAAACTCAGCTGCATTTGTACAAACAGTAGAATTAGCCTATCCCTTCTTACCTTATGTCCTGGTGCTTACTTCTCTTCTTCATTACTGATAAATGTCCTTTGTGGCATTTTTTCCCCATAATAGGGCACTCTTCTCTACACTGAGAACCAGTTGAGGCAGATAGCCTTTCCGTTTTCTTCAGTGGGCATCTGAACCTGTCTGTCACCTCTTAGTTGGCAGAAGCTGCTGCTTCTATTACCTTTACATTTTTTAAAGCCAAACCTTTTTCTAAAAATATCAAACCATGCTTTGCTGGAATTAAAATTTGTCAGCTTTAGATTCTTTTGCTTTATGTTTTCATGTAATGACTTCACTTTTCCTTGAATCACATTAGAGTCTGTAGGTATGACTTCTTATAGCAATCCTGCCTCACATAAAAGCTGCATTTTCAATTTATGACAAGAAGGTATTTTGCAAAAAGTGCAAGGTTTTCACACCTGATGTCAAAGCCGGAGTGAGAGCTTCATGAATTTCTTTCCTTTTTTTTTTTCTTTTAACAATGGTCCTTGTTGTTCAGTAGCTAACTCATGTCTGACTCTGCGACCCCACGGACTGCAGCATACTAGGTTTCCCTGTCCTTCACTATCTCCCAGAATTTGCTCAAACTCATACCCATTGAATCAGTGATGCCATTCAACCATCTCATCCTCTGTTGCCCTGAGTCTTTCCCAGCATCAAGGTCTTTTTCAGTGAGTCAGCTCTTTGCATCAGGTGGCCAAAGTATTAGAGCTTCAGCCTCAGTCCTTCCAATGAATATTCAGGGTTGATTTCCTTTAGGATTGACTGGTTTGATCTCCTTGTTGTTTAAGGGATTCTCAAGAGTCTTTTCCAGCACTACAGTTTGAAAGCATCAATTTTTGGTGCTCAGCCTTCTTTATGGCCCAATTCTCACATCCATACATGACTACTGGAAAAACCATAGTTTTGACCATATGGACTTTGTCAGCAAAGTAATGTCTCTGCATTTTAATACACTGTCTAGGTTTGTATGGCTTTCCTCCCAAGGAGCAAGTATATTTTAATGTCATGGCTGAGGTTACTGTCCACAGTGATTTTGGAGCCCAAGAAAGTAAAATCTGCCACTATTTCCATTTTTTCCCATCTATTTGCCTTGAAGTGATGGCATAGATGCCATGATCTTAGTTTTTTGGATGTTGCCTTTCAAGCCAGCTTTTTCACTCTCCTCTTTCACCTTCATCAAGAAACTCTTTAGTTCCTCTTCACTTTCAGACATTAAGGTGGTATCAGCTGCATATCTGAAGTTGATAATATTTTTCCTGGCAATCTTGATTCTAGTTTGTGATTCATACAGCTTGAAATTTCACATGGTATACTCTGCATATAAGTTAAATAAGCAGGATGACAATATACAGGCTTGACATCTCAGTTTGGAACCAGTCCGTTGTTCCATTTCTGGTTCTAACTGTTGCTTCTTAACCTGCATACAGGTTTCTCAGGAGGCAGGTAAGGTGGTCTGGTAGTCTTATCTCTTTAAGAATTCTCCACAATTTGTTGTGATCCACACAGGCAAAGTCTTTAGCATAGTCAATAAAGCAGAAGTTTTGCTGGAATTCTCTTGCTTTATTTATGATACAATGAATGTTAGCAATTTGACCTCTGGTTCCTTTGCCTTGTACATCTGGAATATTTTGGTTCATGTACTGTTGAGCCTAGCCGGAAGGATTTTGAGCATTACCTTGCTAGCATGAGAAATGAGCACAATTCTGCAGTAGTTTGAACATTCTTTAGTGTTGCCTTTCTTTGGGATTGAAATGAAAACTGACTTGTTTCCATCCTGTGGCCACTGCTGAGTTTTCCAAATTTGCTGGCATGTCTGGAGAGTACAGCACTTTAACAGCATCATCTTGTATGATTTCAAATAGGACAGCTGGAATTCCATCACCTCCACTAGCTTTGTTTGTAGTAATGAATCCTAAGGCCCACTTGACTTCACACTCCAGGATATCTGACTCTAGGTGAGTGACTACACTATTGTGGTTTTCTGTGTCATTAAGACCTTTTTTGTACAGTTCTTCTATGTATTCTTGCCACCTCTTCTTATTCTTCTGCTTCTGTTAGGTCTTTGCCATTTCTGTCTTTTATTGTGCCAATCTTTGGATGAAATGTTCCTTTAATATCTTTGATTTTCTTGGAGAGATCTCTAGTGTTTCTCATTCTATTGCTTTCCCTATTTGCATTGTTCCTGTAAGAAGGGCTCCTTTTCTCTCCTTGCTATTCTTTGGAACTCTGCATTCAGATGAGTATATGTTTCCCTTTCTCCTTTGCCATTCACTTCTATTCTTTTCTCAGCTTTTTGTAAGACCTCCCCAGATAACCATTTTGCCTTCTTGCATTCCTTTTTCTTTGGTTTGGTTTTGATCACCGCCTCCTGTACAGTGTTATGAACTTCTGTCCATAGTTCTTCAGACATTCTATCATATCTAATCCCTTGAATCTATTTGTCACTTTTACTGTATAATCATAAGGGATTTGAGTGGTGCTAGTGGTAAAGGACCCACCTACCAATGTAGGAAATGTAAGAGATTCGATTCAATTTTGGGTCAGGCAGATCCCCTGGAAAAGGGCATGGCAACCCACTTCACTATTCTTGAATGGAAAATCCCATGGACAGAGGAGCCTAGTGGGCTACAGTCCATAGTGTCACACAGAGTCAGACACAACTGAAGCAACTTGGCACACATGCATACCTGAATGACATAGTGGTTTTCTCCCTTTCTTCAATTTAAGTCTGAATTTTACAATAAGGAGCTCATGATCTGAGCCACAGTCACCTCCTGGTCTTGTTTTTGCCGACTGTATAGAGCTTCTCCATCTTCAGCTGCAAATAATGTAATCAGTCTGATTTTGGTATTGAGTATTTGGTGATGTCTATGTGTAAAGACATCTCTTGTGCTGTTGGAAGAGGGTGTTTGTTATGACTAGTATGTTCTCTTGGAAAAACCCTGTTAGCCTTTGCCTTGCTTCTTTTTTGGCTCCAAGGCCAAACTTGCCTGTTACTCCAGGTATCTTCTAACTTCCTACTTTTGCATTTTAATCGCCTATGATGAAATGGACATCTTTTTTTTTCGTGCTGGTTCTAGAAGGTCTTGTAGGTCTTCATAGAACCATTTGACTTCAGCTTCTTTGGCATTAGTGGTTGGGGCATAGACAGTTGTCCTTACACTGAATTAATTTATCTTAAAATGGCTGGCAACTGCAGCTGTAGACCTCACTGTACAGTATATTAAGCAATTCAACTTTTCTTTTAATGCCATTAATGCTGCTTCTTGGGGACACACACTTTCATTATCACTAGCAGCACTTTGTATGGGTGTTATTCAGGGTTTACACTAAGCATGATGAAAAATACATGAGACCCATGAGAGATCACTTTTCACTGTGATATGCAATTTACTGGAGAGGTGAATTGCTTACATGGAGATGATTAGCACCACAGGATATTAAAGCAGATACTCACAACACTGTAGGTGGCTATAAATTGATTACCATGGTAAAGTATGTTCTACAATTAACTTTATGCAGGTATGTGTAATATTGCATCTTTACAATTGTTTACAATTCTCTCAACTGCAAATGGCACCATGTTCAGTCTGTGTGTGCATAACTTTTGATGAATTTTAACTTTTCATAATAGATTTATGTGTATTTTATGGTAGCAAATTGATGAGATAAACTGCTATCTACATATATTTAATGCCGTCATGACAATACCTTTTTCTTTGTTTTCTTATATTTCTAGGCTATGAAGTTTACCTGTAAGTTGTTTCAAATTATTGTAAATCTCCAAAACTTTTCCCAATGTATTTATTGAAAAAATCTGCATATATATGGACCCACACAGTACAAACCATGTTGTTCAAGGGTCAACTATAATTAAATGTCCAGAATAAGCCTTCTTTGGAGTCAGAAGCCAATAACCAATCATGTTACCTCCAAATTCATATTGTTGTGGGTGGCTGGCATTATCATAGGGTATATAATTATGGAGTATTACTGTTGTATCATATATTTTGGGAGGATTAATATTAATATTCACATAGTAATAGATTTATTCATAATTATTCATGTTGAGCCATAGAGATAACTTAGCTTTTTGTTTTCTTTTGCTCCCTTTCAGGGTGACATTCAAAAAACTTAAATCAGATCATGTTACTCCTCTAGTCTAACCCTTCAGTAGCTTCCCATCACAGTTACAATAAAATTCTGACATTTAGCATGTACTATGTAATCCCATTACTTCTCTGCTTTTATCTTTTACTATTTTTTTCTATACAGTTGGCTATAGTCACACTGTCATTCTTCCTGTTCCAGCGTCCTGTTTCATTACCTTCACATTTTCTGTTCTATCTTCCTAAAACACTCTGTGTATATAAATAGCTCACTCCACTTCATTCAAGTTTCTGCTTTAAGCAACAATGAATTAATATAATATAGAATCTGGGGGGCTTCCCAGTTGGTGCTAGTGGTAAAGAACCTGCCTGCCAGTGCAGGAGATGTAAGAGTTGTGGGTTCAATCCCTAGGTCAGGAAGATCCCCTGGAGGAAGGCATGGCAACCCACTCCAATATTCTTGCCTGGAGAATTCCATAGACAGAGGAGCCTGGCAGGCTACAGTCCATAGGGTTGCATGAAGTCGGAGACCACTTAAGCAACTTAGCATGCATGCACACATGTAGAGTTTTTAGCCTTCTTTGTCATTTATTATATTATTCCTGCCAGTAGGTGTTTATTTAAAACTATTTTTAACTGGTGCGTGATATTAATGAAAAGTTAAAATCTGCCTCTAATCCCCAACATCCATCTTACTAACTAAATTAACATCTGAACCTGATTCCAAGACCAAACTCCTGACCCTGATTCCAAAATCAATTTTCAGTGGTAAAGAAACTTTTGAAAATTTTATTTCCAATGTGTTGTAGATTATTGCTTTTGAAAATAAAATAAAAATGAATTACTAGAAAAAGAAAAAACATAACAAGGATCTGCAAACTTAGTGATTGTGTATACGTGTGTGTGTGCGTGCGCACGCACATGCACGCACACACACCACAATAATGTCAAATTGCTATAAAATCTTCAAACTACTCTCGATTTCTTTCTTTGTTTCTTCTGGTAACTTATAGCTAGAGACTGGCATAGGTTTATGGCCCACATTCAAAATAGCATAGCTTTTAGGGATCCACCTATAGGAGATTCACTCAACCCCTCAGGCCCCCTCCCTCCCCCATCCTATTTCTGCTAACTTTTCAAGTTAAGCCTGCAGTGAATTGTTCTCCTGCTGGTGTTGAACTAATTTTTTAAAATTTTTATTATTCAAGTAGTACATGTTCATTATAGAAGTAAATGAAAATAAACATTTAAAATTCCTCCTTAATTCTGTCACCACTATCAACATTCATATTTGTATGTACATAGTTGTGCATATACCTGTGTTTGTGCTCAGTTGCACATCCCTGTCCAACTCTTTGCAACCCCATGGACTATAACCCTCCAGGCTCCTTTGTCCATAGAGTTTACCAAGCAAGAATACTGGAGTGGGTTGCCATCTCCTATTCCAGAGAATCTTCCCAACCCAGGAATTGAACCCATGACTCTTGCATCTCCTGCATTGGCAGGTGGATTCTCTACCACTGTACCACTTACAGTTGTCTATTTGAATAGGGCAGGGAGAAGCCAACATATATAACTTTTACAGCTGTTTAATAAATTGCTTTTTGAAAATTGACATCATAATATGAAATATTTTCCATGTCAATGTGTGCATTTACAACATCATTTTCAATATTCTCATAGGATTCTATTTTTATGACAGCATCATAATTTATTTAATCAACTTCCTATTCTGTTAACCAGCATATTATTTATTGATCAGCTATTCTTGGGCTACAGTTGAGGATGTTTTGAGGGAAAGTATCCATTTTGCATGAATTAACACAGGAAGCCAGACTTCCCTGTCTTTCACTGTCTCCTGGATTTTGCTCAAACTCATGTCTGTTGAATCAGTGATGCCATCCAACCAACTCATCCTCAATCCATCCTCTTCTTCTGCCTTCAGTCTTTCCCAGTGTCAGGGTCTTCTCCAATGAGTCCGCTCTTAGCATCAGGTGGCCAAAGTACTGGAGCTTCAGCTTCAGCATCAGTCTTTCCAGTTAATATTCAGGGTTGATTTCCTTTAGGATTGTTGGTTTGATCTCCTTGCTGTCCAAGGGATTTCCAAAAGTCTTCTCCAGCACCACAGTTTGAAAGCATCAATTTTTCAGTGCTCAGCATTCTTTATGGTCCAACTCTCACATGACTACTGGAAAAACTATAGCTTTGACCATATGGACTTTTGTTGGCAAAGTGATGTCTCTGCTTTTTAATATGCTGTCTGGGTTTGTCATAGCTTTTCTTCCAAGGTTTAAGTGTCTTTAATTTCATAGCTTCAGTCACTGTCCACAGTGATTTTGGAGCCCAAGAAAATAAAATTTGTCACTGTTTCCATTTATTTATGTCTTGTTTTATTTCATTCAGCAATGTTTTGTAGTTTTCAATGAACAAGTCTTTAACTTCCTTGGTAAAGTTAATTCCAATATTTTATTCTCTTTGATGCTATTGTAAATAACTATTTTTATAATTTCCTTTCCAGACTGTTCAGTGTTATATTAATAGAAATGCAACTGACTTTTGTGTGCTGACTTTGTAGCCTACTGCTTTGATGAATTTATTTAATAGGACCAGAAGCATTTTTTTTTGTGGAATCTTTAAGGTTTTATACATATAAGATGTTTTCTGTGAACAGAGATAATTTTACTTCTTCCTTTCCAAATTGATGCCTGTATTTCTCTATCTTGCCAAATTACTTTGGCTAGAACTATGAGTATTATGTTGAAAAAAAGTGGCAGAATTGGATATCCTTGCTTTATTCCTGGTTTCAGAGTAGTTGCAGCCTTTCACCACTGAGTATAATGTACACTGTGGAATTTTAATTTATGATTTTAATATGTTGAGCTGGTTTCCTTCTATTCCAAATTTATTGAGTAGTATTATCATGAAAGGGTGTTGACTTTTATCAAATGCTTTTCTTACATCAATTGAGATAATTATGTAGGTTTTTCCTTCATTCTGTTAATGTTCTATATTGACTGATTTTTTTAACACAGTCTAATAGGAAAAATAGATAAATAAGTGAAATCAATAAAACTTCTCCTGTAGCCTACAGGAAATACAATACTTACCATCTGAGATGTGATTAGATCAGTACTAGTTGAGATCCTAAGACTATGCTTAGAGGTAGACAGAGTCCCTAAATCCCTAATGTTAATTCTGATCCAGATTGAGGTAGATGTTATAGGACTTCATGTCAAAACTTCCATTACATGACCTTCTGGGCTTACTGATTTGTATATTTTTCTACTAATTGGCCCCCTGGGTTGGGAGGATCCCCTGAAGAAGGGAAAGGCTACCCACTCCAGTATTCTGGCCTGGAGAATTTCATGGACTTTATATGGAGTCGCAAAGAGTCAGACACAACTAAGCGACTTTCTCTCTCTCTCTCTCTGTCTCTCTCTCTCACACACACACACACACACTCTCTACTAATTGAGGACTCAGAGATTACATCTTGTCATATGACAACTATTAGATGGGATAATCCGTTGTTCTAAGTGAAAATTCATACATTTTTTTACAATACACTTTATATAAACTAAAGAAAAAACGCCAAAAAGTGATTTAACTTGCTTCTCCCACACGCCACTGTCTCTCCACCTCTGGAGCTTACCAGTCTGTTCTCTGTATCTATAAGCTTGTTTTTCTTATTTAATTATTATTTTAAATTTCATATATGAGAGCTCATATAGTATTTATCCTTCTCTGTATGAGTTATTTCACTTACCATAATGCTCTTGAGGTCTGTTCATCTTGTCACAAATAGCAAAATGTTCTTATTATGGCTGAGTTATATTCCATTGTGTATATATTCCACATCTTTATCCATTCATCCATCCATGGAACACTTAGATTGTTTCCACATCTTGGCTATTGTAAATAATGCTGCAATGAACATGATATATATATATATCTTCTTGAGTTAGTGTTTTCATTTTTTTGAGGCAAATGCTTAGAAGTAGAATTTATGGGTCATATGGTAGTTATATTTTAATTTTTTTGAGGAAATTTCATACTGTTGTCTATAGTGCTTGTACAAATTTACATTCTGCCAATAGTGCACAAGGGTTCCCTTTTCTCTACATCCTCACCAACACTTATTATTTCTAGTCTTTTTCATAATAGCCATTCTAACAGGTATAAGGTTATATCTCATTGCTATTTTGATTTACATTTCCCTGATGATTAAGTATGTAGAGGAACTTTTTATGTACCTGTTGGCCATCTGTATTATGGCAGAATTCAGATCTTCTGCCCACTGGTAAATTAGATTGTTTGTTTGTTACTGAGTTATATGCGTTTTTAAACATATTTTGGATGTTAGCCTCTTATCAGATATATAACCATTTTGTTGATGGTTCCTTTGCTTAGAAGCTTTTAGTTTAATATAGTACCACTTGTTTATTTTTGCTTTTTTGTTGCTTTTGATGTCGTATTCAAAAGGTTACCAAAACCTATGTCAAGGAGCTTACCACCTGTGCTCCCTTCCAGAATTTTATGGTTTCAGATCTTATGTTCAAACTTTGAATCCATTTTGTGTGGTTTTCTTTTTAATATATATCTTTCATTGAAGTATCATTGACTTATAATGTTTTAGGTGCACAGCAAGGTGATTCATATGCATATATATTATTTTTATATTACTTTCCATTATAGGTTATTATAAAATATTGACTATAGGTCTCTGTACTATACAATAAACCTTTGTTGCTTGTTTTATATATATTTTTAATTAGAAATCTAGCATTCTATCCATACTAAGTCAAACAAGTGTAATCAAAGTCATGAATGTTTAACAAAAATTCATCAGTTTTCTAAATTATATATTTTATACATATATTTAAATATATGTGTAAGTATAGAGATCACAGTAAACTGGAAAATTCCTAAAGAAATGGGAATACCAGACCACCTGACCTGGCTTTTGAGAAATCTGCATGCAGGTATGCAGAAATCTGTATGCAGGTCATTTAGAACTGGACATAGAACAACAGACTGGTTCCAATAGGAAAAGAAGTACCTCAAAGCTGTATATTGTCACCCTGAATATTTAACTTATATGCAGAGTACAGCATGAGAAACGCTGGGCTGGAAGAAGCACAAGCTAGAGTCAGAATTGCTGGTAGAAATATCAATAACCTCAGATATGCAGATGCCACCACCCTTATGGCAGAAAGTGAAGAGGACTAAAGAGCCTCTTGATGAAAGTGAAAGAGGAGAGTGAAAAAGTGGCTTTAAAGTGAAAAAGTTGGCTTAAAGCTCACGTTCAGAAAACAAAGATCATGGCATCCGGTCCCATCATTCATGGCAAATAGGTGGAGAAACAGTGTCAGACTACTTTTTTGGGCTCTAAAATCACTGCAGACAGTGACTGCAGCGATGAAATTAAAAGACACTTACTCCTTGGAAGGAAAGTTATGACCAACCTAGACAGCATTTTAAAAAGCAGAGACATTACTTTACCAACAAAGGTCCGTCTAGTCAAGGCTATGGTTTCTCCAGTGGTCATGTATGGATGTGAGAGTTGGACTATTAAGAAAGCTGAGTGCCGAAGAAGTGATGCTTTTGAACTGTGGTGTTGGAGAAGACTCTTAAAAGTCCCTTGGGCTGCGAGGAGATCCAACCAGTCCATCCTAAAGGAGATCAGTCCTAGGTGTTCATTGGAAGGACTGATGCTGAAGCTGAAATTCCAGTACTTTGGCCACCTGATGCGAAGAACTGACTCATTTGAAAAGACCCTGATGCTGGGAAAGATTGGAGACTGGAGAAGAAGGGGACGACAGAGGATGAGATGGTTAGATGGCATCACTGACTCAATGGACATAGTTTGGGTAAACTCCGGGAGTTGGTGATGGACAGGGAGGCCTGGCATACTGCAGTCCATAGGGTTGCAAAGAGTCAGACACAACTGAGCGACTGAACTGAACTGATACTGGCTTTGTTGAGAACACTGATTGGTATTTCTATTGTGAACTATCTTTGCATTCCAGGAATAGATCCAGTTTGTTCATTGTGACAATAGTGATACTTTTAATGTGCAGCTGTACTGTCTTTGCTAGTATTTTTTCATCAATATTCATAGGGATACTGACCTATAGTTTTCTTTTCCTGTAGAAAGAAGCTATCTGGCTTTGGTGTCAAGGTAAATCTGGCCTCCCAGAATGAGTTAGGAAGTGTACCCTCCTTTTCAATATTTTAGAAAACCTTGAGAAGACTTGGTTCTTCTTTAAATGTTTTGTAGAATTCACTAGTGAAGCCATTAGGTCCAGGAATATTACTTGTCAGGAGATTTTTAATTACTGATTCAATCTTTTTTTACTAGATGCAAAAAAAGCATTTGACAGAATTCACCATCCATTCATGATAAAAGCTCTCACCAAAGTGGGGACAGAGGGAACATATCTCAACATAATAAAGAGCATAACATTTGCAGCAACCCACAGCTGACATCAGACTCAATGATAAAAATCTAAAAGACTTTCCACTAAATCCAGGAACCAGAAGAGGATGCCCATTCTTACCACTTATAGTTAACATAGTGTTGAAAGTCCTTGGGGCTTCCCTGGTGGGTCTTATTCACAGCAATCAGATAAGAAAACAAAATAAAATGTAGAGAAGAGGCAAAACTGTCACTATTTGCAAATGACATAGAGAATCCTAAAATCTCCACCCCAAAACTATTAGAATAATAAACAGATTTAGAAAGGTTGCAGAATATAAGAGAAGTATACAGAAATATGTTATTTCTGAAATATCAGAAAGTGAAAGGAAAAAATCCATTTAAATCACATCCAAAAAAAGTACGTAGGAATAAACTGAAACCAAGGATACCTATACTCTGAAAACTATAAAATACTGATGAAGGAAACCGAAGATGATTCAAAGCAATGGAAAGATATACCATGGTATTAGATTGGAAGAATTAATATTGTTAAAATGGCCATAGTACCCAAAGTGATACACAGATTTAATTCAATCCCTATCAATATACCCATGACATTTTTCATAGAACTAGAATAATTCTAAAATTTATATACAAGTGTTGAGAGCTCAAGATGATAGAGTAGGACATGAGCCACTCCCTTCTTATGAAAACACTAAAATCACAACTAACTGCTAAATAACCATGGGGGGGGGTGTGGGGAACCACTGGAACCTACTAAAAAAGATACTCTACATCAAAAAAAAAAAAAAAGAAAAGAAAAGAAGAAGCCACAACATGATGGTAGGACAGGCACAATCACCATAAAATCAAATCTTATACCCATTGGTGGGCTACCCACAAGTTGGAAAACAATAGTACTAGAGAAGTTATCCCACAGGAGTGAAAGTGCTGAGCCCCATATCTGGCTTCCCAGCCTGGGATCCAGCAATGGGAGGAATCCCCAGAGAAGCTGGCTTTGAAGGTTGATGGGGCTAGATAATAGGACTTCCACAGAACTTCTGGGAAAAGAAATTCCACACTTAGACGATACACACAAAGTCTCATGTGCGCTAAAATACAGGGAGAGGAAAGTGAGCCATAAGAATATTGACCTACCTGCTAATATTGACTTAAGAATATTGACCTACCTTCTGCAGAGGTGGGGGGTAGCTGTGGCTCACTGCAGGGACAAAGACACTGGCACTAGCAGTTTTCAGAAGTACCCATTGCCATGAGCCCTCCTGGAATGTGCCATTAGCCCCACCAAACAGCCTGTAGGCTCCAGTGCTGGGTCACCTAAAGCCAAACAACCTATAGAAAGAGCAGGAACACAGTCCCACCTATCAGCAGACAAATGACTTAAACTCTTCCTGAGCATGGCCCTGCCAAACAGAAAGACAAGACCCAATTGCACCCACCACTGAGCAGGAACCAGCCCATCCCATCAAGAAACCTGCACAAACCTGGTAGACAACTTTATCCAACAGAGGCAGGCAGTAGAAGCAAGAACTACAAACCTACAGACTGTGGAACAGAAAGCAATCACAGAAAGTTAGTCAAAGTAAGACAGCACAGGAATTTGTCCCAGGTGAATGAATAAGATGAAACCCCAGAAGAACAACTAAGTCAAGTGGAGATAGCCAACCTACCAGAAAAAGAATTCAGAATAATAATAGTGAAGATGATTCAAGATATTAGAAAAAGAATAGAGGCAAGGATCAAGAAGATGCAAGAAATGTTTAACAAATACCTATAAGAACTAAAAGAAAGGAGCAGTGACCCCGCAAGAGACTGACCCACACTTGCCTGTGAGTGTCCAGGAGTCTCTGGAGGAGGAGTGGGTTGGAGGTGGCCTGCTGTAGGGTTGGGGGCACTGAGTGTGGCAGTGGGTGCATGGGAACTTTTGAAGGAGGTTGCTGTTATCTTCATTAACTCCACCATAGTTTGGTCTCAGGTCAGACAACAGGGAGAGAACACAGCCCCGCCCATCAACAGAAAATTGGATTAAAGGTTTATTGAGCATGCCCTGCACATCAGAACCAGACCCAGTTTCCCCCACAGTCAGTCTATCCCATCAAGAAACTTCCATAGCCTCTAATGAAAACCACAATCACAGAAAATTAATCAAACTGATCACATGGACCATGTCTAACTCAATGAAACTATGAGCCATGCCATATAGGGCCACCCAAGACGGATAGGTCATGGTGGAGATTTCTGACAAAAATGTGGTCTACTGGAGAAAGAAATGGCAAACCACTTCAGTATTCTTGCCTTGAGACCCCATGAATAGTATGAAAAGGCAAAAAGTATGATACTGAAAGATGAAATCCCCTGGTCGGTAGGTGTCCAATATACTACTGGAGAAGAGTAAATAAATAACTCCAGAAAGAATGAAGAGACAGAGCCAAAGCAAAAACAACACCCAGTTGTGGATGTGACTGGTGATGGAAGTAAAGTCCGATGCTGTAAAGAAGAATATTGCATAGGAACTTGGAATGTTAAGTCCATGAATCAAGGTAAATTGGAAGTAGCAAACAGGAGATGGCAAGAGTGAACATCGATATTTTAGGAATCAGTGAATTGAAATTGACTGGAATGGGTGAATTTAAATCAGATGACCTTTATATCTACTACTGTCAGCAAGGATCCCTTAGAAGAAATGGAGTAGCCCTCATAGTCAACAAGAGTCCGAAATGCAGTATTTGGTGCAATCTCAAAAACGACAGAATGATCTCTGTTCATTTCCAAGGCAAACCATTCAATATCACAGTAATCCAAGTCTATGACCCAACCACTAATAATGAAGAAGCTGAAGTTGAACAATTCTATGAAGACATAAAAGACCTTCTAGAACTAACACCAAAAAAAGATGCCCTTTTCATCATACGGGACTGGAATGCAAAAGTAGAAAGTCAAAAGATACCTGAAATAACAGGCAAGTGTTGCCTCGGTGTACAAAAGGCTAACAGAGTTTGGCCAAGAGAATGCACTAGTCATAGCAAACACCCTCTTCCAACAACACAAGAGATGACTTTACACATGGACTTCACCAGATGATCAATACCGAAATCAGACTGACTATATTCTTTGGAGCCAAAGATAGAGAAACTCTGTACAATCAGCAAAGATAAGAGCAGCATGAACTCCTTATTGCCAAATTCAGACTTAAATTGAAGAAAGTAGGGAAAACCACTAGACCATTCAGGTATGACCTAAATCATATACCTGACAATTATACAGTGGAAGTGACAAATAGATTCAAGGGATTAGGTCTGATAGAGTGCCTGAAAAACTATGGGCAGAGAGGTCCATGACATTGTATAGGAGGCAGTAATCAAGACCATCCCCATGAAAAAATCAAAAAGACAAAATGGTTGTCTCAAGAGGCCTTACAAATAGCTAAAAAAGAAGAGAAGGTAAAGGCAAAGAATAAAAGGAAAGATATACCCATTTGAATGCAGAGTTCCAAAGAATAGCAAGGAGAGATAAGGCCTTCTTTAGTGATCAATGTGAAGAAATAAGAGAAAAACAATAGAATGAGAACGGCTAGAGATCTCTTCAAGAAAATTATAGATACCAAGGGAACACTTCATGTAAAGATGGGTACAATAAAGGACAGAAACAGTGTGGACCTAACAGAAGCAGAAGATATTAAGAAGAGGTTGCAAGAATATACAGAAGAACTGTACAAAAAAGATCTTAATGACCCAGATAACCATGATGGTGTGATCACTGCCTAGAGCCAGACATCCTGGAATGTGAAATCAAGTGGACCTTAGGAAGCATCACTACAAGTAAAGCTAGTGGAGGCGATGGAATTCCAGTTGAGCTATTTCAAATCCTAAAAGATGATGCTGTGAAAGTGCTGCACTCAATATGCCAGGAAATTTGGAAAACTCAGCAGTGGCCACAGGACTGGAAAAGTCAGTTTTCATTCCAATCCCAAAGAAAGGCAATGCCCAAGGATGTTCAAACTACCACACGGTTGCACTCATCTCACACACTAGCAAAGTAATGCTCAAACTTCTCCAAGCCAGGCTTCAACAGTACGTGAACCATGAGCTTCCAGATGTTCAAACTGGATTTAGAAAAGGCAGAGGAACCAGAGATCATATTGCCAACATCCATTGGATCATCAAAAAAGCAAGAAAGTTCCAGAAAAACATCTACTTCTGCTTTATTGACTATGCCAAAGCCTTTGACTATGTGGATCACAACAAATTCTGGAAAATTCTTCAAGAGATGGGAATACCAGACTACCTTACTTGCCTCCTAAGAAATCTGTATGCAGGTCAAGAAGCAATGGTTAGAACCAGACTTTCCAAACTGGAACAGGAGTACATGAAGGCTGTATATTGTTCCCCTACTTATTTAACTTCTATGCAGAGTACATTATGTGAAATGCCAGGCTGAATAAAGCACAAGCTGGAATCAAGATTGCCGGGAGAAATATCTATAACCTCAGATATGCAGATGACACCACCTTATGGCAGAAAGCAAAGAAGAACTAAAGAGCCTCTTGAAGAAAGAGAAAGAGGAGAGTGAAAAAGCTGACTTAAAACTCAACATTCATAAAACTAAGATCATGGCATCCAGTCCCATCACTTCATGGCAAATAGATGGGGAAACAATGGAAACAGTGAGAGATTTATTTTCTTGGATTCCAGATCACGGCAGATGGTGACTGCAGCCATGAAATTAAAAAATGCTTGCTCCTTGGAAGAAAAGCAATGACCAACCTAGGCAGTATATTAAAAAGCAGAGACATTACTTTGCCAACAAAGGTCTGTCTAGTCAAAGTTATGGTTTTTCCAGTAGTCATGTATGGATGTGAGAGCTGAACTATAAAGAAAGCTGAGTGCTGAATAATTGATGCTTTTGAACTTTGGTGTTAGAGGAGACTGTTGAGAGTCATGGACTTTTTCAAAATTCCTGAGATATGCAGATGATGCCACACTTATGGCAGAAAGCCATGAAATTAAAAGACTCTTGCTCCTTGGAAGAAAAGCCATAACCAACCTAGACAGCGTATTAAAAAGCAGAGACATTACTTTGCTGATGAAGGTACATATAGTCAAAGCTATGTTTTTTCCAGTTTTGTGTATGGACCATAAAGAAGGTTTAGCATTGAATAATTGATGCTTTTGAACTTGGTGTTGGAGAAGACTCTTGAAAGTCCCTTGGACTGCAAGGAGATCCAACCAGTCAATCCTAAAGGAAACCAGTCCTGAATATTCATTGGAAGGACTGATACTGAAGCTGAAACTCTAATACTTCGGCCACCTGAGGGGAAGAACTGACTCATTGGAAAAGACCCTGATGCTGGAAAAGATTGAAGGCAAGAGAAGAAGGGAGGACAGATGATGAGATGGTTGGATGGCATCATTGACTTGACTGACATGAATTTGAGCAAGCTCCGGGAGTTGGTGATGACAGGGAAGACTGGTGTGCTGCAGTCCATGGCTTCACAAAGAGTTGGACAGGACTGAGTGACTGAACTGAGAAAGTTGGCATGAGGAAACCTACTCATTACAGTGAATGTCATATACAATAAACCTACAGCTAGTATCGTACTTAATGATGAAAAGCTGAAAGAGTTTCCTCTAAGGTCAGGAACAGTCCACTCTTGCCCCTTTATTCAGCATATTTTTGGAAGTCCTAGCTATGGCAATCATAGAAGAAAAAGAAACAAACGAAATGCGGATTGGAAAAGAAAAAGTTAAACTCACACTTTGCAGATGACATAATACAATATATAGAAAATCCTAAAGACACTATCAAAAACTAAGAGCTCATCGGTGAATTTGGTAAAGTTACAGGTTACAAAATTAATACAAAAAATCTGTTGCATTGCTATACACTACAATGAAAGAGAAATTAAGCAAACAATCCCATTTACCATTGCAACAGAAAGAATAAAATGCCTAAGAATAGACCTACCTAAGGAGATGACAGCCCCTTACTTCAAAAACTGTGACACCGAAGAAAGAAATTGAAGATGGAGAGATAGATGGAAAGATAAACCATCCTCTTGGATTGGAAGAGTCAATATTGTCTAAATGACTATACTGCCCAGGGAAATTTAACAATTCAGGGAATCCGTATAAAATTATCAATGGCATTTTTCATGAACTAGAATAAAAAAATCTTAAAATCTGTGTGAAGACACAAAAGACCTCGAATAGTGAAAGCAATATTGAGAAGGAAAAACAGAGCTAGAGGAATAAGACCCCCTGACTTCAGACTCTACAGTGCTGTAGTCATCCAATCATTATGGTACTGGCCAAAATTAGAAATATAGATTAATGGAACAGGATACAAAGTCTAGAAATAAGCCCACACACCTATGATCACTTAATCTTCAACAAAGGAGGCAAGACTATGCAATGAAGGAAAGATAGTCTCTAAAATAAATGGCCCTGGGAAAATTGGATAGTTATATGTAAAAAAAATGAAATTAGAACATGTTCTAACGCCATATACTAAAGTCAAAATGGATGAAAAATCTAAATGTAAGACACTATAAAAGTCTTAGAGGAAAACCTAAACAGAACACTCTGAGATAAGTTGCAGCAAAAATTTTTTTGTCTCCCACTATAATGGAAATAAAATAAAAAATAAATAGGACTAATTAAACTCAGAAGCTGTTGCACATCAAAGGAAATGATAAACAAAACAAAAAGGCAATCTATAGAATGGGAAAAAATATTTGCTAATAATGTGACCAAAAAGGGATTAGTCTCCAAATTTACAAATAGTTCATGGAGCTTAATATCATAAAAAGAAACAATCCAATCAAAAAATGGGCAGAAGACCTAAGTAGACATTTCTCCAAAGAATACAAACCTGTATCCATGAAGCATATGAAAAGATGTTCAACATTACTAACTTAGAAAAATGCACTTCAAAACTACAATGAGATATCACCTCACACCAGTCAGAACTGCTATCATTAAAAACAACAACAACAATAAATGTGGGAGAGGGTATGGATAGAAGGGAACCCTCTTATATTGTTGGTGGGAATGTGAGCTACTTTTGAGAACAGTATGGAAGTTTCTTCAAAAACTAAAAATAGAGCTAACATGATCCTACAATCTCACTCCTGGGCATACATCCAGATAAAAACATGTATCCAAAAGGATTAATGCACCCCAGTGTTTATAGCAGCACTGTTTACAATATCAAAGACATGAAAGCAACAGAATTGTCCCATCAACAGGTGAATGGATAAAGAAGATGTGGTACATATATACAAGGGACTATTACTCAGCCATTAAAAAGAATGAAATAATGCCATTTGCAAGCAACATGGATGGACCTAGAGTGAAGTAGGTCATACTGAGCGAAGTAGGTCAGACAGAGAAAGACTAATATTGTATGGTTTTGCTTATATGTGGAATCTAAAAAAAAATGATACAAATGAACTTATTCACAAAACAGAAACAGATTCATAAACTTAGAGAATGAACTTATGGTTACCAGAGGGGAAGGATGGTGGAGGAGGGATAGTTAGGGAGTTTGACATGTACACATTACTGTATTTTAAATGGATAACCAACATTTACTGGACCTATTGTATAGCACCAAGAATTGTGCTCAATATTTTATAACAACCTAAATGGGAAAAGTATTTGAAAAAGAATAGATATATGTTAATTCAATCACATTGTTGTACACCTAGAACTAACACAACATCATTAATCAACTATACTTCAAGGTAAAATAAAAACTTAAAATAAATTTTAAATGGAACCACAAAACATCCTGAATTCTGAAAACAATCCTGAGAAAAAAGAAAAAAGTTGAAGGCATAACCTCCAAACCTCAGATAATACCATACAGTCATTGTAATAGTTTCGTATTGGTACAAAAACAGACAAATGGATCAATGGAAAAGAATAGAGAGCCTAGAATTAAACCCACACATCTGCCATCAATTAATTTACAATAAAGGAGGCAAGAATACACCATGAAGAAAAGACAGTCTCTTCAACAAGTTATTTTGGGAAAACTGGACCACCACATGTAAAACAATGACATTAGGACATTTCCTCAGACCATATTCAAAAACTCAAAATGGCTTAAAAACTAAATATAAAACTTATAAAGTTCCTAGAAGAGAAGATAGGCAGAACACTCTTAGATATAAATTATAACTATTTTCTTGAATCATTCTGCTAAGGCAAAAAAAATAAAAGCAAAACAAAAACAAAAACAACCCAAATAGGCCAAAATTAAAAGCTTTTGCACAGCAAAAAAAAAAAAACACAAAATACCCATTAATAAAACTAAAAGACAACCTGCAGAATGGGAGAAAATATTTGCAAATGGTATAAACAATAGCAGTAATATTCAAAATAGGTAAATAACTCATACAGCTCAATATAAAAAAATATCCCATTTAAAATATGGGCAGAAGACCTGAATAGACATTTAGAAGACAGACAGGAGGCTAACAGGCACATGAAAAGATGATCGACATTGCTAATCATCAGAGAGATGCAAATCAAAACTATGAGATATTATCTCACATCTGTCAGGATAGCTATCATCAAAAAGTCTACAAGTAACAAATGTTTGTGAGGATGTGAAGAAAAGGGAACCCTGTTGGTGGGAATGTAAATTGGTGCAGTTCATGTGGGAAACAGTATGGAGGTTCCTCAAAAAACTAAAAGTAGAACTATTATTGATCCAACAATTCCACTGCTAAGTTTCATTTCCAAAGAAAATGAAAACAAGAATTCAAAAACATGTATGCACCCCACTATTTTTAGAAGCATTATTTATAATTGCCATGATACTGAATCAACCTACATGTCCATCAACAGATAAATGGATAAAGAAGATGTGGTATGCATATATATGGTAGAATATCTCTCTCTATATATATAAAAAGACAGATTCTGCGATTTGCAGTGTGAATGGACCTGGAGATTATTATGCTTAGTGTAAAAGTCAGACAAGACAAATACTCTATATTATCACTTATATGCTGAATCTAAAACTGAAACAAATGATGTATATAACAAAACAGAAACACACCTACGGATATAGAGAACAAGCTAATGGTTACCAGTGAAGAGTGGGAAAAGGGAAGGAACAAAATAGGGGTAGGAGGTGAAGAGATACAAATTACTATGTATAAAGTAGAAAAGCAACAAGGATATATTTTACAGCACAGAGAAATACAGCCATTATTTTGTAACATTAAATGGAGTATAATCTTTAAAAATAGTGAAAAAAATATAAATCAACTATACTTCAATAAAAAGCAAATTGGAACAGAAGCTATCAATTAAAGGTGTCAGTTTTAATGTTTATTTTAGTTATTTTGATGCCAAATATCATTTTCAGTATTTCCTTTGTACTTTCTATTTGATTTTCAAGTAGTTCTAGTGACAGTTTCATGATGGAGTAAATAAAGTAATTTAAAATATACTCTTTTGTTTATTTTATTTTAGGACTTTCACATGGCTTTGAAACAGGAATCAGAATTTGAAAGTAAAGACAGAGCTGCCAGAGTCATTCAGAAGGCCTGGAAAAGTTTCCTTGTGAGTTTCTTTCTTTTTTTGGAGCTTTATTGAGATATAATTGATATATAGTTCAACTGTTTCTAAAATTCAATGGCTTTCAGTATTACTATATTAAAGAGTCGTACACCAGTGTTTGCTTGATAAGTAAACTTTTTTAAAGTTTGTAAAAGTTAACGGTAATTATCTCATTAGCCTCACAAATATTTACTGAGTTTCTGATCTAGGTCAGATACTTTGATAATGACCACTATAATGAAATCATCACTTATTTGGTTTTCACCTCTGAAAACTTTATTTCTTGACTCTGGAATCAGGTTTGCAAGCAGGTGTTAGGGATACATTCACTCATTAAATGTTTATTGAATACCTACTCTTGAGGACATAATGCATATCTGGATTAATGTAGTAGTTTCTTGCTGTGTTACAGTATGCTCTGTGGTCTTCTTATCCAGTAAGGAATATTCCAAGTTGATTTACTGGACTAGGTGAGAGCCAAGAGGTAAAATGAATTCTCTTCTCTCTAGGATAGTATCAACACTCTGTGTGTAAAGTGGTATGTCTGTTTCTAGCACACAAAAATAATTTCATAACAGTTAATGATGTCTTGAAAAATAGTTTCCACTATTTACCTATGCTATGGCATAACAATTGATTTCCAACACTAAAAAATAAAGTTTCTTTAAAATCTGTTATTCCTTTGTTGGTATCTAACAGCATGATTGTCATCTAGGCCTAAGCTTCTCTGTCATTTGTAATTTGTTCTCTTCCACATTCAAGTCTAATCAGCCACATACTTTTGAACACTTATTACATTCCTGACACTGTGCTAGGCTCTTTAAAATACATCCTTGAATGGGGTATATAATCTCGAACCCAAAACAATAAAATAAATGGCAACGGGATCATACTTATCAATAATTACCTTAAATGTAAACGGGCTGAATGCCCCAACCAAAAGACAAAGATTGGCCGATTGGATACAGAAACAAGACCCCTATATATGTTGTCTACAAGAGACCCACCTCAAACCTAGGGACACATATAGACTGAAAGTTAAAGGCTGGAAAAAGATATTCCATGCGAATAAAGACCAAAAGAAAGCAGGAGTAGCAATACTCACATCAGATAAAGTAGACTTTAAAATAAAGGCGGTGAAAAGAGATAAAGATGGACATTACATAATGATCAAAGGATCAATCCAGGAAGAAGAAATAACAATTATAAATATTTATGCACCTAACATAGGAGCTCCACAATATGTAAGGCAAATGCTAACAAGTATGAAAGGGGAAATTAACAACAGCACAATAATAGTGGGAGACTTGAATACACCACTAACACCAATGGATACATCAACTAGACAGAAAAGTAACAAGGAAATTCAAACTTTAAATGATACAATAGACCAACTAGACCTAATTGATATCTATAGGTCATTCCACCCCAAAACAAGGAATTTCACCTTTTTCTCAAGCGCACACGGGACCTTCTCCAGGATAGATCACATCCTGGGCCATAAATCTAGCCTTGATAAATTCAAAAATATTGAAATCATTCCAAGCATCTTTTCTGACCACAATGCAGTGAGATTAGATATCAATTACAGGAGAAAACCTTTCAAAACTTCCAACATATGGAGGCTCAACAACACACTGCTGAATAATCAACAAATCACAGAAGAAATCAAAAATGAAATTCAGTTATGCATAGAAATGAATGAAAATGAAAACACAACAGCCCAAAACCTATGGGAAACTGTGAAAGCAGTGCTAAGGGGAAAGTTCATAGCAATACAAGCTCACCTCAGGAAACAAGAAAAAAGTCAAATAAATAACCTTACTTTACACCTAAAGCAACTAGAAATGGAAGAGATGCAGAAGCCCAGGTCTAGTAGAAGGAAAGAAATCTTAAAGATCAGGGCAGAAATAAATGCAAAGGAAACAAAAGAGACCATAGCAAAAATCAACCAAGCCAAAAGCTGGTTCTTTGAGAAGATAAATAAAATTGACAAACCATTAGCCAGACTCATCAAGAAACAAAGGGAGAAGAACCAAATCAACAGAATTAGAAATGAAAACGGAGAGATCACAACAGAAAACACAGAAATACAAAGGATCATAAGAGACTATTATCAGCAACTATATGCAAATAAACTGGACAACTTGGATGAAATGGACAAATTCCTAGAAAAGTACAACTTTCCAAGACTAAACCAGGAAGAGATAGATAATATTAATAGACCCATCACAAGCATGGAAATTGAAACCGTAATCAGAAATCTTCCAAAAAACAAAAGCCCAGGACCAGATGGCTTCACAGCTGAATTCTACCAAAAATTTAGAGAAGAGCTAACACCTATTCTACTCAAACTCTTCCAGAAAATTGCAGACGAAGGTAAACTTCCAAACTCATTCTATGAGGCCTCCATCACCCTAATTCCAAAACCTGGCAAAGATGCCACAAAAAAAGAAAACTACAGGCCAATATCACTGATGAACTTAGACGCAAAAATCCTCAACAAAATTCTAGCAAATAGAATCCAACAACACATCAAAAAGATCATACATCATGATCAAGTAGGCTTTATCCCAGGGATGCAAGGATTCTTCAATATTCGTAAATCGATCAATGTAATACACCACATTAACAAATTGAAAAATAAAAATCACATGATTATCTCAATAGATGCAGAGAAAGCCTTTGACAAAATTCAACATCCATTTATGATAAAAACCCTCCAAAAAGTAGGAATAGAAGGAACATACCTCAACATAATAAAAGCTATATATGACAAACCCACAGCAAACATTATCCTCAATGGTGAAAAACTGGAAGCATTCCCCCTGAAATCAGGGACAAGACAAGGGTGCCCACTCTCACCACTACTATTCAACATAGTTTTGGAAGTTTTGGCCACAGCAATCAGAGCAGATAAAGAAATCAAAGGAATACAGATTGGAAAAGAAGAAGTAAAACTCTCTCTGTTTGCTGATGACATGATCCTCTATATTGAAAACCCTAAAGACTCTACGAGAAAATTACTAGAGCTAATCAGTGAATATAGCAAAGTTTCAGGATACAAAATCAACACACAGAAATCCCTGGCATTCCTATACACTAACAGTGAGAAATCAGAAAGAGAAATTAAGGAAACAATTCCATTCACCATCGAAACAAAAAGAATAAAATACTTAGGAGTATTTCTACCTAAAGAATCAAAAGACTTGTATATAGAAAACTATAGAACACTGATGAAAGAAATCAAGGAGGACACAAACAGATGGAGAAATGTACCGTGCTCATGGATTGGAAGAATCAATATAGTGAAAATGAGTATACTACCTAAAGCAATCTATAGATTCAATGCAATTCCTATCAAGCTACCAGAGGTCTTCTTCAAAGAATTAGAACAAATAATTTCTCAATTTGTATGGAAATACAAAAAACCTCGTATAGCCAAAGCAATCTTGAGAAAGAAGAATGGAACTGGTGGAATCAACCTACCTGACTTTAGGCTATACTACAAATCCACAGTCATTAAGACAGTATGGTACTGGCACAAAGACAGAAATATAGATCAATGGAACAGAATAGAAAGCCCAGAGATAAATCCACGCATCTATGGACACCTTATCTTTGACAAAGGAGCCAAGAATATACAATGGAGAAAAGACAACCTCTTTAACAAGTGGTGCTGGGAAAACTGGACAGCCACTTGTAAAAGAATGAAACTAGATCACTTTCTAACACCATACACAAAGATAAACTCAAAATGGATCAAGGATCTAAGCATAAGACCAGAAACTATCCTCCTAGAGGCTAACATTGGCAAAACACTCTCTGACATAAACCAAAGCGGGATCCTCCATGACCCACCTCCCAGAATATTGGAAATAAAAGCATGAATAAACAAATGGGACCTAATTAAAATTAAAAGCTTCTGCACAACAAAGGAAACTATAAGCAAGGTGAAAAGACAGCCTTCAGAATGGGAGAAAATAATAGCCAATGAAGCAACAGACAAACAATTAATCTCAAAACTATACAAGCAACTCCTGCAGCTCCATTCTAGGAAAATAAACGACCCAATCAAAAAGTGGGCCAAAGAACTTAACAGACATTTCTCCAAACAAGACATAAAAATGGCTAACAAACACATGAAAAGATGTTCAACATCACTCATTATCAGAGAAATGCAAATCAAAACCACAATGAGGTATCACTTTACACCAGTCAGAATGGCTGTAATCCAAAAATCTACAAGCAATAAATGCTGGAGAGGATGTGGAGAAAAGGGAACTCTCTTACACTGTTGCTGGGAATGCAAGCTAGTACAGCCACTATGGAAAACAGTGTGGAGGTTCCTTAAAAAACTGCAAATAGACCTGCCATATGACCCAGCAATCCCACTGCTGGGCATATACACCGAGGAAACCAGAATTGAAAGAGCCACGTGTACCCCAATGTTCATCGCTGCATTGTTTACAATAGCCAGGACATGGAAGCAACCTAGATGCCCATCAACTGACGAATGGATAAGAAAGCAGTGGTACATATACACAATGGAATATTACTCAGCATTAAAAAAAAATTCATTTGAATCAGTTCTACTCAGATGGACGAAACTGGAGCCCATTATCCAGAGTGAAGTAAGCCAGAAGCAAAAACAACAATACAGTATATTAACGCATGTATATGGAATTTAGAAAGACGGTAACGAGAACCCAGCATGCGAGACAGCAAAAGGAACGCAGATGTATAGAATAGACTCGTGGACTCTGTGGATCAGGGCAAGGGTGGGATGATATGGGAGAATGGCATTGAAACATGTTAATTATCATATGTGCATCGAGATTTCCCAGGGGGAGGGAGGAGGGAGCGGGGTTCTGAAGGGGGAGCATATGTAAACCCATTGTGATATCATGTCATTGTATGGCAAAACTAATTAAAAAAATGGGAAAAAATATTCAGATGTTTGAAATAGAAAAAAAAATACATCCTTGAATTTGAGGAGCTTCAGTAGAAAAGCCTTGTATATAAACAAGTGTGTGTGTGTTTTTTAATAAAATGGTAGACTGAGCACACATTTTCACTTTCTATCCCTCTAAAATCCAAATGAAGTGACCATATATTGAAAGTTACCTATAACAGAGAGGAGGAAGTTCATGAGCAAATAAGAAATTTTATCTTATGTCTGGAAAACCTAAAATAAATGGTAGTATCTTATTGGACATGTCTATGTAGAAGATTTACCTAGACATACTTAAAGAAGCACTAATGAGATAGCCTGTTTGTCGTTGGGACCCTAGGATTTAGTCATTCTAAAGGGCTAAAAGGAAATTGTCTATAGACAGTGGGGCTAATTGAAAGTCTCTACATGTAACAGTTATGCCAGTTGTCTCCAGTGTCACTTCAAGACTAAAAAGTTGCAGGCAGGTGGACGTCTTATTGTCAAATATCTGCTGGTAGATGGATATTAACTCTTAGGCATCAGAAGAAACAAACCCTGAGCAGCCTGAAGTGTTGGGAAGATGGTGTAGCAGGAGCCAAGAAAGAAAGATCTCTTTGGTTCCAGAAAATGTCCTGAAAAAGAGGAAGGCTTATCAGGCCCTCAGGGTCACCCAGGCAAACGAGGAGCTTTTGCAAAGGAAAGAAAAAGAGCTCAAGTATAACCAACTAGAATGGTTCCTACATAATAAATTCCTGGCATCCACTGCATGACAGAGTGTGGCTCTAAAGACTAGAAGTGAAACCTCACAGCTTGGAAGTGCCAGATAAACGTTCTTTAGTCTTTGTTGTATGCACCCAAAGGATTAATGGGGTGACTTTACTGGTGCAGAGGACCATTGAAAAACTTCAACTGAAGAATATTTTCAGTGGTATTTTTATGAAAGTATCCCCTTAAACCATGAAAAAAACTTTGTGTAGTGGAAACTTATGTGACCTGTGCTGTGTGCTTAGTCACTCAGTTGTGTCCAACTCTTTGTGACCCCATGGATTTAGCCCACCAGGTTCCTCTGTCCATGGGGATTCTCTAGGCAAGAATACTGGAGTGGGTTGCCATGCCCTCCTCCAGGGTGTCTTCCCAACCCAGGGATTGAACCCAGGTCTACCACATTGTAGGTGGACTCTTACCATCTGAGCCACCAGGGAAGCCTAGGTGACCTAGGGATTTCCAGATCTGCAGCCTTTTCAGGAGCTCATCCTGAAACACAGACAAGCCAAGGTCAAGAATAAAGTCATCTTTCTGACACAGTGATTGAGGAGCACCTGGGGAAGTTTGGTGTCATTTGCTTGGAAGACCTCATTCATGAAACTATCTTCTCAGGAAAAGATTTTCAGGTGATGTCGGGATTCCAGTGCCCTTTCCAGCTCTCAGTGGGCTATCACACTACCAGCTGGGTTCACCTGGCTATCGAGATGAACGCATCAATCAGTTTATCTGGCAGCTGGACTAAACCCAGAATATCTGAAAGCACAGGGCATTGGAAGACTGTGTTTTTGTTTTATGAATCTGTTACCCTTTATCTTCAAGGAAGATTATCTTCTGCTCTATCTTCAGAAACTGGAGGTCAGGGGTCAAGGGAAAAGATGATAGTATTTGCAGCAGGCACTTTTCATCCCACCTCAGTTCCAGGGAAAAGTTCCTGTATGTTTTCTGTGATGACCACTGTCTACCACAGAAATCAGCAAAAGACTTTGTAGGGGAGGGAGTCTTGTCTTATCACATCTTCTATCCTGGGGTTTAATGTTGGTGGATTAATACCCAACAATGAATGCAAGATAGCAGTGGACCAAGCCCAGGGCCTTGTTTTCAAAAGAACTTGGAAGTACAGTTAGAAAGAAGTGCAGAAAAACAATTCTTGACTGTCTCTGCTGTGAGTCCATGTTCTAACTTCAGTGACAGCTTGGCAGGCTCTCAGATATGGCTGGCTCTAGGTGGTATATCTGGTGGCTTCCTCATTCTTGGCCTGCAACTGACTTAGTGCTGTTCTTTATCTTCTTCAAGATGGAATTTTCTGGTTTCCCTAGTGATCAGTCCTCTTCTTAAAACCCAGATCAGAATCTGAAAAAGAATGGATACATGTATATTTATAACTGAACCACTTTGCTTTATACCTGAAACGAACACAACATTGTAAATCAACTACACCCCAATATAAAATAAAATTAAAAAAACAAAACAAGGGACTTCCCTGGCAGTTTAGTGGTTAAGACTCCCCACTTCCAATGCAGAGGGTGTGTGTGATCCCTGGTTGAGGAACTAAGATACCACATACCACAAGGCATAGTCAAAAGAAACAAATGCTGAAAGCTTATCTCTTTAAAAAATTTACATGAACCCTCTGGGAAAGCTAGTTCTAGCATGAATTTGGTACTGTATAGTAAAACCCTCTGAATTTTAGTATTTTAGAGATGCCTAGCTTAATAACTTGTTACCTGACTGTACTTTCTTTGAGAAAGTATGTTGATTAATTTATTCCACCCACTTCACAAATCTCCAAGGCAATCTTTTCATTCGTGAGCATGAACAGTGGGAAAACAGTAGACTTACACAAAAGCACAGACTATTTATACTAGCTCCCTGGAAAAATTGACACAGACCTTCATTCTTTACTACTAATGGGTAATCACCTGGTATTTAAGGAAAACTAATGATGTAGAAACAGAAAAAGAAATAACAGAATCTGAGGAAATAAAAATGGTAGTCAACTTAGCTTAGATCAATATGTTGAATGGCTTTCAAAGGATTTATCTGGAGATAAAATGACACCCCAGGTGATAGACAGTTTGACTGAGAAGCTGGATTTAAAAAGAGATTAGAAACTCTGAAAAAAGAACTAAGAAAGTGATGCTGCAAATATAAGACAAATTAATATAGTTTGAATTATCTATGTAAAGAGAATACATTTGATCTTGATTCTAGATACTTCAAGTGGCTCAGAAGGTGACTTCTTAATAAGGATTGCATAATTTAGCATATTAAGTGGCCCTATAATTGAATAATTTGCACAATCATAGTAATGTGAGTACAGAATTTTTCTGTAATTTTAAATATCTTTATCAAAATAATATGTGTACTTCTTTAAAATAAGCAAAATAATGTAGAACTTACACTAAAAAGCAAGTCTTTACCCCATCTCACTTCTTTCCACCTTCTTACTCTAAAAGCAAACACTTTTAACTATTTTTTATTTTAGATCCTCTAGTCACTAGTTCCATGCTTCTAAATAATGTGCTTATTACTGTTTACTTATCAGCTTTAGAAGTGAACTGTTGACTTTCAGCAAAGACAGTTAAGAATTTATCTTACTTACCCTCCAAACCCCTGCTTATCTCCCCTCTCAGTATCATAAGTCATTATTTTAAATCCTCTATTTCTTACCTTGTTTCTTTAAAGACTTTTGTTTCTTGTTCCATCACGCTACACAGGATCACTTGACTTCTTATTATATATGATGAGGATATAAATATCCCTAAGTTTTTCCTCACATATCTTCCAATATTCCAATCCTAAAGTTACATCACTTCTATTTGTCATTATTCACTTGGAGAAGTTTTTCAAATTTCCTGAATACAAATCCTTTACTGATATAAAATATTTTCCAGGGTACCTCATTTCTCTCATCATGGTGTTTTTGATAAGTTTTTAATTTTAATAAAATCCATTTTTTCTTTTAATATATATATTTTTTATTGAAGTATAGTTGACTTACAATGTTTGAGGTGCATAGCAAGGTGATTCAGTTATACAAATACACATATATTATTTTTGAAATTATTTTCCATCATAAATTATTATAAGATGTTGACTATAGTTGCCTAAGCTGTACAGTAAGTCTTTGTTGCTTGTTGCATATCTATTTTTTAATTAGAAATCTAGCCTTCTATTCATATTAAGTCAAATAAGTGGAATCAAAATGTCATAATTTTTTTAGTTAGGCAAGAATTCATAACTTTTCTAAAATATATATATTATACGTAACTATACATATGTATAGAAAGTTTTTTCTACTACACTTGATGAAGGCTTGAGAAAGAACATTAAAAAAAAGATGCAGAAATTGGAGAATGTAAACTAAATGCAATGAGAGTACGGAATATGAAATAGAAAAAGTGAAACTAATTAGATAAAAGTAAAAGGTCATCATAAAGTCCAGTTGTTTTTAAACATGGCTGCTGATTAGAGACATATCGAGCTCTGGAGAAAAAAGCAATACCTGAACATTTATATTTTCAAAAAATTTCAAGATAATTCTGACATGCATCTGGATTTTAAAAAGTGGTTACAGGTTTTTCTATTAGATCCTATTTTTGATGGTATAGAGTTATATTATTTTTCTGTTGACCAATCATGGTACAATGGTATTAAGTGAGTAATAGTTACATAATCACAAGAGTAAAAGATGTTTATTAATTTTCACAATCAGTAGCCAGACAAAAAGGATAATTACAATCACTAGCCGTAATGGGAACATGATTAACTTAACAATATAAAATAATTATATGCAATTTGAGGGGTCAAGCAGAGTGATATGGTAAGTGGTGCATATATGCGTTATGTTTTCATCAGCTCAACCAGCCTATGCCTTTTGGTTGGTGCATTAAACCATTTATATTGAAGGTGATTATCAATACATATGATCCTATTACCATTTTTTAAAATTTGTTTTGGTTTTATTTTGTGTAAATCTTTCCTTCTCTTGTGTTTCCAGCCTAGAGAAGTTCCTTTAGCATTTGTGGTAAAACTGGTTTGGTGGTGCTGAATTCTCTTAACTTTTGCTTGTCTAGAAAGCTTTTGATTTCTCCATCAAATTTGAAGGACAGTCTTGCTGGATAGAACATTCTTGGTTGTAGGTTCTTCCCTTTCATCACTTTAAATATATCATGCCATTCCATTCTGGCTTGTAGAGTTTCTGTTGAGAAATCAGCTGATAGCCTGATAGGAATTCCCTTGTATGTGATTTGTTGTTTCTTCCTTGTTGCTTTTAATATTTTATCTCTGTCTTTAATTTTTGTCAGTTTGATTATTATGTGTCTCGGTGTGTTCCTCCTTGGGTTTATCCTTTTTGGGACTCTGTGATTTCAGGACTTGGTTGACTATTTCCTTTGCCATGTTTGGAAAGTTTTTAGCTATTACCTCTTCAAATATTAACTCAGCTCCTTTCTCTCTCTCTTCTCCTTCTAGGACAACTGTAATGCAAATGTTTTTGCATTTAATGTTGTCCAAGGGGTCTCATTTCTTTTTATTCTTTTTTCTATATTCTGTTCTGCGGCAGTGATTTCCACCATTCTGCCCTCCAGGTCATTTATCCATTCTTCTGTCTGTTAGTCTGATATTGATTCCTTCTAGTGTATTATTCACCGCTGTTTGTTCTTTATTTCTTCTAGGTCTTTGGTAAACATTTCTTGCATCTTCTCAATTTTTGCCTCCATTCTTTTCCTGAGGTCCTAGATCATCTTCACTATCATTATTCAGAATTCTTTTTCTGGAGGGTTGCCTATCTCCACTTCATTTAGTTGTTTTTCTGGGATTTCCCTGCATCTGGGACATAACTTTCTGTTTTTTCATTGTGATTCAGTTCAGTCACTCAGTCATGTCCGACACTTTGCAACCCTGTGAACCACAGCATGCCAGGCCTCCCTGTCCATCACCAACTCCCTGAGTCCACCCATGTCCATCGAGTTGGTGATGCCATCCAACCATCTCATCTTCTGTCATCCCTTTCTCCTCCTGCCCTCAATCCCTCCCAGCATCAGGGTCTTTTCCGATGAGTTAGCTCTTTGCACTAGGTGGCCAAAGTATTGGAGTTTCCTTCCAATGAACACCCAGGACTGATCCTTTAGGATAGACTGGTTGGATCTCCTTGCAGTCCAACAGACTCTTAAGAATCTTCTCCAACACCACAGTTCAAAAGCATCAATTCTTCGGCACTCAGCTTTCTTTATAGTCCATCTCTCACATCCATACATGACCACTGGAAAAACCATGGCCTTGACTATACATGGACCTTTATTGGCAAAGTAATGTCTCTGCTTTTTAATATGCTCTCTACGTTGGTCATAACTTTCCTTCCAAGGAGTAAGCATCTTTTAATTTCATGGCTGAAATCACCATCTTCAGTGATTTTGGAGCCCAGAAAAATAAAGTGAGCCACTGTTTTCACTGTTTCCCCATCTATCTGCCATGAAGTGATGGGACCATGATCTTAGTTTTCTGAATGCAGAACTTTAAGTCAAGTTTTTCACTCTCCTCTTTCTCTTTCATTAAGAGGTTCTTTAGTTCTTCACTTTCTGCCATAAGGGTGGTGTCATCTGCATATCCGAGGTTATTGATATTTCTCCTGGCAATCTTGATTCCAGCTTGTGCTTCCTCCAGCCCAGCATTTCTCCTGATGTACTCTGCATATAAGTTAAATAAGCAGGGTGAAAATATACAGCCTTGACATACTCCTTTTCGTATTTGGAACCAGTCTGTTGTTCCATGTCAGTTCTGACTGTTGCTTCCTGACCTGCATACAGGTGGGTGATTAACTTTCCTTAATATGGTTTTTGTTTTAGCCGCTGTGAGACTGTGCTTCTTCTGTCTGACCTCTGATGGATGAGGCTGAGGCTTGTGTAAGCTTCTTGTTGGGAGGGATTGGTGTTGGGAAAAATAGTCTGCTCTGGTTGTCAGGCCCTTGCTCAGTAAAGCTTTAACCCAATTATCTGCTGATGGGTGGGGTTGCACTCCCTTCCTGATAGTTGTTTGACCTGAGGCAACCCATCCCTAGGGTCTGTAGGCTCTATGGTAAGGTTAATGGTGAACTCCAAGAGGGTTTACACCAAGGGGGACCTTCCAATGCCCCCATCCCTGTGGTGAGCCCCTACCAACCCATGCCTCTGCAGGAGGCCCTTCAACACCAGCAAGTAGTTTGGTTCAGTCTCCTATGGGGTCACTGCTCCTTTCCTCTAGGTCTTGGTCTGTACAAAATTTTGTTTGTGACCTCCAAGATTGTAGTCTCTAATGCTACTAGCTCTCAAAGCCAGATTCCCTGGGGATCCCCAGTCCCCTTTGTCAGATTCTCCAGGCTGGGAAGCCTGACGTGGGGTTCAGAACGTTCACAATAGTGCAAGAACTTCTTTAGTATTATTGTTCTCCAGTCTGTGGGTCACCCTCCTGGCAGGTATGGTATTTGATTTTATCATGATTGTGCCGCTCCTACTGTCTCTCCGTGACTTCTTTTTTGTCTTTGGGTGTGGGGTATCTTTTTTTTGGTGTGTTTCAGCATCGTCCTGTCAATAGTTGTTCAAAAGCTTTGGTTTTCTCACTGGAGGAGATGAGCACACATCCTTCTACTTTGTCATCTTAAACCAGAAGCCAAAATCCAGTTTATCACTTGTTATTTATGATTAGTACTGTGTGTTCATTTAAAAAATGTTTATATAGAAAATACTGCCATCAAGATGTCAAAGTTCCAGCTCTCCCAGCGTCTGGGGCATTTCCTGGGAGCTGCATACAGGTCTTGCCTCAGGGGGATCACTGGGGGAAACTGAAGGGCTTGATCGCTGCCGATTAGAGAGAGACAGAGGAAAGAGGGACAGAGCTGGCAGCAATCTTTGCTCAGACCTTGGCAGTTTGCAGTACTGCTAACAGCAACACCTGAGCAGAGATCTCAGCCAGGCTCTGCCCATCTACTGAGCTGAGTCAGTGGCCTCTCCTGGCCAGAGAGCTCAGTTGGCAGTTCTACCTGATATGAGTCCCAAACCAACAGGCTTTGTCATTAAAGAACCTAGGCTAGGAAGCAAATTTGTAGGCCCACCCAATTTATGAGCACAGTCTTCAGTCTTGCCCAAACAGGAATTCTAGCCAGTCATGGAGCCCAAAACAGATCCAAGCCTTTGGCCCTGTCTAATTACTGAGCACAAATTACAACACAAATTACAGTGACTCCACCCAATTGCAGAGCATAGCTTGGGGTCCCACCCAGCTAGGGACCCTGGGCAGTGACCCCACCAATCAAGGAACACAGTCTCTAGACCTCCCACAACCGCAGGATATAGACCTCCCACAACCCAGCCAGAGAGCCTAGCCAGTGACCACCCCCAACAGGGGAGCAAACCCAGCAGTTTACCCAATCACAAAGCCCAGCCTACAGCCTTGCCCAACTTGAGGCAAAGCTTGTGACTCTACCTGATCACAGAACACAACCTGTGGCTGCCTCCAACCACAAAGCCTGGCCTGTAGTCTTGCCTGAACATGAAGTCTGGCCAGCAGCACCATCTGGTACAGGAGCCTATCCTGAGGCCTCAGCCTCTGAGTGATTGCAGAGCCCAGCCTACAGCCCTGCTCAGCTGTAAAGTCTAACCAATGGCACCTCCCTGCCAGGGAACACAGCCTATGACCTCGCCCAACTGAGGTGAATGCAGAGCACAGCTAGTAGCCCCAACTGAAAGCAAGTAATTCATCATTCCCACCGAAATGCATAACCCGCCAGCAGCACCCTCCCCATCTCAGAACACGGGCAGTGGCCTCACCCAGACAGACACCCCCATAGCAAGCCCCCACCTGGCCAAGGATGCTACCATATGACCCATCCAGGACCCCAAGGTGAACTAACTGACAAAGATCTTTCTCTGCTGGAGGGAACATCTAGAGCCTGGAAGAAAAGACTATTACCTAAATGCACAGATACCAAAGTAAACATGAGAATAAACTAATAAAGCTCCAACAATTGGCTCTAAATATATAGGTCTATGAACTCTCTAACAAAGAATTCAAAATAATCCTCTAAATGAAGTTCATTGAACTAAAAGAACATGTAGACAAATAACGAAATAAAACTGGAAAAGCAGTGCATGAAGCTCAACAAAGAAATAAAAGCTATCCTCCTAAAAACCAAAAAGAAGTCCTAAATCTGAATAATAAAAAAAACTGAGCTAAAGAATTCCAACAACAGACTTGATCAAAAAGATAATTGCTGGTGAGGATGAGGTGGTAAAAAGGGAATCTTATACACTGTTGGTGGGAATGTAAACTTTTACCACCACTGTGGAAAGCAACATGGGGATTCCTCAAAAAATAAAACTACCGTAAGGTCCAGCAATTTCACTTGTGGTTATTATCCAGAGTGAAGTAAGCCAGAAGGAAAAACAACAATACAGTATACTAACGCATATATATGGAATTTAGAAAGATGGCAGCGAGAACCCTGCATGCGAGACAGCAAAAGGAACGCAGATGTATAGAACAGACACGTGGACTCTGTGGAAGAGGGCAAGGGTGGGATGATATGGGAGAATGGCATTGAAACATGTTAATTACCATATGTGAAATCAATCGCCAGCCCAGGGTTGATGCTCCGGGCTGGTGCACCGGGATGTCCCATGGGGAGGGAGTCAGGAGGGGGGAGGGAGGGGGGTTCTGGAGGGGGAGCATGTGTAGACCCATGGCAGTTTCATGTCATTGTATGGCAAAACCAACACAATAAAGTAAAGAAAATTAAAAAAATAAATAAGTCCAAAAAAAAAAAAAAGGAAGTGAAATCAATACCTCAAAGAGACAGCTGCATCCCCATGTTCATTGAAGCATATCCACACTAGCCATGACATGGAAATAATGTAAATATCTGTTAACAGATGTGATAATGTTTTATATATAACATATTATGTGAAAATATTATATATAGTATTTAATAGTAAATTTGAGCAAACTCCAGTAGATAGTGAAAGACAGAGGAGCTTGGCTTGCTGCAGTCCAGGGCACTGCAAATAATCAGACATGACTTAACTGAGCAACAACAAAACATTATTTATAACAGAATGTTATTCAACCATAAGAAGGAAGAAAATCCATTTGTAACAACATAAATGGATCTGGAAGACACTATGATAAGTGAAATAAGTCAGATAAAGATGAATTATATGTAATGTATGATCTCATTTATATGTGGAACCAAAAAAGGCCTGGACTCATAGAAATAGTGGGTAAATTGTTGCTGGAAGCAGGGTTGAGGGTGTAGTGGGAGTGATGAATGAAGGTCATCAAAGGGTACAACCTTCCAGTTATAAGACTAATATGTTTGTTGCTGTTCAGGTGCTCAGTTGTGTTTGACTCTTTGCAATCCCCTGGACTGCAGCGTTCCAGGCTTCCCTGTCCTTCCTATCTTCTAGAGTTTTCTTAAACTTACATCCATTGAGTCATTGATGCTATCCAACCATCTCATCCTATTTCTCCCTTCTCCTCCTACTTTCATTCTTTCCAAGCATCAGGGTCTTTTCCAATGAGTCAGTTATTTGCATTAGGTGGCCAAAATACTGGAACTTCAGCTTCAGCATCAGTCCTTCCAATGAATATTCAGGACTGATTTCCTTATTTTGAATGTTGAGTTTTAAGCCAGCTTTTTCACTCTCTTCTTTCACCTTTGTCAAGAGGCTGTTTAGTTCTTCTTCCCTTTCTGCCATAAGGGTGATGTCATCTGCATATCTGAGGTTATTGATATTTCTCCAGGCAGTCTTGATTCCAGCTTGTGATTCATCCTTCCCAGCACTTCACATGCTGTACTCTGCATAGAAGTTAAATAAGCAGGATGACAATCTACAGCCTTGACGGACTCCTTTCCAATTTGGAACCAGTTCATTGTTCCATGTCAGGTTCTAACTGTTGCTTCTTTACTTGCATACAGATTTCTCAGGTATTCCCATCTCTTTAAGAATTTTCCACAGTTTGTTGTGATCCACATAGTCAAAGGCTTTAGCATAGTCAGTGAAGCAGAAGTAGACGTTTTTCTAGAATTCACTTGCTTTTTCGATGCTCCAGCGGATGTTGGCAATTTGATCTCTTGTTCCTCTGACATTTTCTAAATCCAGCTTGAAAATCTGGAAGTTCTCGATTCACATAATGTTGAAGCCTACCTTGGAGAATTTTCAGCATTACTTTGTTAGCGTGTGAGATGAGTGCAATTGTGCCATAGTTTGAATATTCTTTGGCATTGCCTTAGAATTGTCTTTTTTCCCTATAAATCAAAGATAGATGTTTTCAGTCTTTTGTTGAAAATACCATCTTTCCACAATAAATTGCAGTGGTGCCTTTATTAAACTCATGAAATGATATATGTGAACTGTTTCTATCATTTCTACTCTATTGGATTGATCTATTATCTATATTTGGGTTAACACCACATTGTCTTTTAACTGCAGTTTTATGAGTTACCATATGGTAATACAGTCTTCCAATTTTGTTCTTCTCCAGGATTATTTTCACTATTTTTGGTACTTTTGCATTTCCATATAAACATTGGAATAAACTTATTTTAATTTCTAAATTTCTATTTTGATTTCTGTCAGTTTTTGTTGACATTTTAACTGAGATTGCATTAAATCAGTAGATCAACTTGAAGAAAACTGACATCTTACTATGGGCTTCTCTAATGGCTCAGATTGTAAAGAATCTGCCTGCAGTGCAGAAGATCTGGGTTGACACCCTGGGTTGAAAAGATCCCCTGGAGAAGGGAATGGCTTCTCACTCCTTTATTCTTGCCTGTAGAATTCCATGGACCGAGGAGCCTATTTTCGTAAACACTATATATCTTTTCATTCCTTTATATCTTCTTTAGTTTCTCTCCATGTTTTTATAGATTATAGTGCAGAAGTCTTATATATAATTCTTTTGATTTCTAGGTTATTTGACATTTTATGCTAAAATAAGTGATATTATTTATTAAATTTTATTTTCTAATTGTTAATTTCTCATTTATATGAATATAATTTACTTTTATATACTAACTCAATATCTAATTATTTCTAATTTCTTTTTAACAGATTCTTTCAGGGTTGTTTCTTAGGTTTTATTGAAGTATAATTGATTTACCATGTTATATTAATTTCTTCTGTATGACAAAGTGACTCAATTATACATATATGTAGAGCAGTTTGCCTCTGCTGATCCCAGACTCACATTGTGTTCCTTCCCTATCCCTCCTCCCCCTTGGCAACCACAAGTCTGTTCTCTGTATCTGTGAGTCTGTTTTTGTTTTATAGATACATTGATTTATATCAAATTTTAGATTCCACATGTCATATCAAGTGATAACGTATAGTATTTGTCTTTCCCTTTCTGACTTACTTTTCTTAGTTTGATAGACTCTCGGTTCATCCATGTTGCTACAAATGGCATAATTTCATTGTTTTTGGTGGTTGTGTGTCTTTCAGATTTCTACTTACTCATATCATCTTTGCATGATGACTTTTATATTTCCTTTGCAAACTTTACACTTTTTAGTTCTTGTTTTTGGTTTATTGCACTGACCACACCCTCCAGCACAACACTCAATAGAATTATGGACATTCTTGTCTTTTCCCTGAACATAGAGAGAAGTCGTATAATATTCCACTGTAAGCTAAGAAGTTATCTGTAATTTTTGGTAGAAACTCATTATCTGTTTAAGGAAGTTAACCTAATTTCTTGCTTGCTAAGATTTTTATTCTTGTTTTTATGAAAATTCTGGATATTGAATTTGATCAAATGTTTTTGCTGCTCCTACATGGTCATATGATCTCTTTCATTCTTTCTATGTGGTAACTTGCATTGACTGATATTCAGATGTTAAACTAATCTTATATTCCTGGAATAAACTCCACTTCATCCTGATTATTACCTTTTTGGTATATCCTGGGTTTGGTTTGGTAAACACTCATTTAGAATTTTTCCATATTTATTTATGAATATATTTTTTCATTTTTTGTAATGTTCTTGCCAGGTTTTGTATTAGTATTATGCTGGCCTCCTAAAGGAACTGGGAAATATTTTTTCTTTTTCATTGTCTGAAAGAGTTTGTATCACTGATATTTTATTTTTCTATAAATGTTTGGAATAATACATTAGCAAAGATATGTGTGCTAGTTTTCCTTTTAATTATGAGTTCCATTTCTCTAATTAATACATGTGTATTCAGCTCTGTGTTTCTTTTTAAAGGATTTGTTCATTTTGTTTGTTTTTATTTAGGTATTACTGACATCTAATATATATTTTTGCAAGTGTGCAACACAATCATAATCATAACCACAGTATGTCTAGAAAACATCTGCTACCATACATAGTTAGAAAAATATTTTTTCTTGTGATGAAGATTTTTAAGATGTATTCTCTTCATAATTTTTAAATATATAATATAGTATTATTAACTCTAGTTCACCATGCTTTACATTACACCCCATTACCTAATTATGCTATGACTAGAAGTTCATACATTTTGACCCCCTCACCCATTTCTTCCACCCAACATGTCCCCCCTCCAAATTCTGGCAATGATCAAATCTATTCTTTATATCCATAAGCTTAGGTTTTATTGTTGTTGTTGTTGTTTAAATTCCACATATAGTAAGGTCATATGGTATTTATCTTTCTCTGACTTATTTCACTCATTATAACATCCTCAAATTTTATCCATGTAGCTGCAAATGGAAATATTTTGTTATTTTTATGGATGAATAGTATTTCATTATATATATGTATATTTAGTTAGTTATTTGTTGTTGTTCAGATGCTCAGTCATGTCCAGCTCTTTGCAACCCCATGGACTGCAGTACCCCAGGCTTCCCTGTCCTTCCTCATCTCCTGGAGCTTACTCAAACTCATGTCCATTGAGTCAGTGATGCCATCCAACCATCTCGTCCTCTGTTGTCCCCTTCTCCTGCTGCCTTCAATCTTTCCCAGAATCAGGGTCTTTCCTAATGAGTCGGCTCTTCAAATTAGGTGCTCAAAGAATTGGAACTTCAGCTTCAGCATCAGTCCTTCTAATGAATACTCAGGATTGATTCAATGGATGTTGGCAATTTCTATTTATCCATCAATGAATGCTTAGACTGTTTCAATATTTGACTACTGAAAATAATGCTGCAGATAACATGGGGAGCTTATATCTCTTTGAATTAGTGTTTTTGTTTTCTTCAAATATATACCCAGAAGTGGAATTGTTAGATCATATGGTAGTTCAAGTTTTAAGTTTTTGATGAATCTCCATACCATTTTTCATAGTGGCTGAACCAACTTACATTTATAAGAACAGTGCAAAAGGGTTCCTTTTTCTCCAAATTTTTGCCATCACTTGTAATTTATTATGTTTTTTTTAAAATTTTCTTTACTTTATTGTGTTGGTTTTGCCATACATTGACATGAATCTGCCATGGGTATACATATGTTCCCCTTCCAGAACCCCCTTCCCTCCTCCCTCCCGATTCCCTCCCCCTGGGTCTTCCCAGTGCACCAGCCCCAAGCATCAAACCTGGGCTGGTGATTGATTTCTCATATGATAATTAACATGTTTCAATGCCATTCTCCCATATCATCCTCTCCTTGCCCTCTTCCACAGAGTCCACGAGACTGTTCTATACATCTGCGTTTCTTTTGCTGTCTCGCATGCAGGGTTCTCGTTACCATCTTTCTAAATTCCATATATATGCGTTAGTATACTGTATTTTTGTTTTTCCTTCTGGCTTACTTCACTCTGGATAATAGGCTCCAGTTCCGTCCACCTAAGTAGAACTGATTCAAATGAATTTTTTTTAATGCTGAGTAATATTCCATTGTGTATATGTACCACAGCTTTCTTATCCATTTAGTAATAACCATTCTAACAGGTATGAAGCAATATCTCATTGTGGCTTTGATTTGAATTAAGGAATTTGTCCATTTTGTTAAATTGGAAAATCTAAAATAGGTTGGCCAAAATTTGTTTACAATCTCTTCTCGCAATGCTTTTAATGTCTGCAAGATCTGTAGTAGTATTATTAATATGTGATTTCTTTTTATTACTCTATATCTTCATGTCTAGGAGTTTATCAACTTTATTAATCTTTTAAAAGACTGATCTTTGGCTTTGTTGGTTTTCTTTGTTTTTTTCTCTGTTTTTCTATCTTCTGTTTCATTAATTTCCAATCTTATTTTTGCAGTTTTTCTTTCATTTGGAGGCTTTGATTTACTGCTTTTTTTAAAAAATCCTGGGATGGAAAATTAGATCTTAGCCTTTCGGTTTTTATTCTTTTTATATGTATTTCAATCTATTAACTTATCCCTTCAATATTTCTTTAGATGTATCCACACAGGTTTTGAAATGTCACATACTTATTCAGTTAAGTTCAGTCACTCAGTCGTGTCCAACTCTTTGCAACCCCAAGAACCAAGGCACGCCAGGCTTCCCTGTCCATCACCAACTCCCGGAGTCCACCCAAACCCATGTCCATCAAGTCGGTGATGCCATCCAGCCATCTCATCCTCTGTCGTCCCCTTCTCCTCCTGCCCTCAATCCATCCCAGCATCAGGGTCTTCTCCAATGAGTCAGCTCTTCGCATGAGGTGGCCAAAGTATTGGGTTTCAGCTTCAACATCAGTCCTTCCAATGAACACCCAGGACTGATCTCCTTTAGGATGGACTTGTTGGATCTCCTTGCAGTCCAAGGGACTCTTAAGAGTCTTCTCCAACACCACAGTTCAAAAGCATCAATTCTTTGGTACTCAGCTTTCTTAATAGTCCAACTCCCACATCCACTGGAAAAACCATAGCCTTGACTATACATGGACCTTTGCTGGCAAAGTAATATCTCTGCTTTTTAATATGCTCTCTACATTGGTCGTAACTTTCCTTCCAAGGAGTAAGCGTTTTTTAATTTCATGGCTGTAGTCAGCATCTTCAGTGATTTTGGAGCCCAGAAAAATAAAGTGAGCCACTGTTTCCCCATCTATTTGCCATGAAGTGATGGGACCAGATGCCATGATCTTAGTTTTCTGAATGTTGAGCTTTAAGCCAACTTTTACACTCTCCTCTTTCACTTTCATCAAGAGGCTCTTTAGTTCTTCACTTTCTGCCATAAGGGTGGTGTCATCTGCATATCTGAGGTTGTTGATATTTCTCCTGGCAATCTTGATTCTAGCTTGTGCTTCCTCCAGCCTAGCGTTTCTCATGAAGTACTCTGCATATAAGTTAAATAAGCAGCGTGACAATATACAGCCTTGACATACTCCTTTTCGTATTTGGAACCAGTCCGTTGTTCCACGTCCAGTTCTGACTGTTGCTTCCTGACCTGCATACAGGTTTCTCAAGAGGCAGGTCAGATGGTCTGGTATTCCCATCTCTTTCAGAATTTTCCACAGTTTATTGTGATCCACACAGTCAAAGGCTTTGGCATAGTTAATAAAGCAGAGTAGATGTTTTTCTGGTACTCTCTTGCTTTTTCGATGATCCATTGGATGTTGGCAATTTGATCTCTGGTTCCTCTGCCTTTTCTAAAACCAGCTTGACATCTGGAAGTTCATAGTTCCCATATTGCTGAAGCCTGGCTTGGAGAATTTTGAGCATTACTTTACTAGCGTGTGAGATGAGTGCAATTGTGAGGTAGTTTGAGCATTCTTTGGCATTGCCTTTTTTGGGATAGGAATGAAAACTGACCTTTTCCAGTCCTGTGGCCACTGCTTAGTTTTCCATATTTGCTGGCATATTGAGTGTAGCACTTTCACTGCATCATCTTTCAGGATTTGAAATAGCTCAACTGGAATTCCATCACCTCCACTAGCTTTGTTCATTGAGATGCTTCCTAAGGCCCACTGACTTCACATTCCAGGATGTCTGGCTCTAGGTGAGTGATCACACCATCGTGGTTATCTGGGTCATGAAGATCTTTTTTGTATAGTTCTTCTGTGTATTGTTGCCATCTCTTCTTAATATCTTCTGCTTCTGTTAGGTCCGTAACATGTCTGTCCTTATTGTGCCCATCTTTGCATGAAATGTTTCCTTGGTATCTCTAGTTTTCATGAAAAGATGTCTAGTCTTTTCCATTCTATTATTTTCCTCTATTTCTTTGTACTGATAATTTAGGAAGGCTTTCTTATCTCTTCTATCTGTTCTTTGAAACTCTGCATTCAGATGGGTATATCTTCCTTTTCTCCTTTGTCTTTTACTTCTCTTCTTTCCTATTTGTAAGGCCTTCTCATACAATCATATTGCCTTTTTGCCTTTCTTTTTCTTGGTGATGGTTTTGAATACCACCTCCTGTACAGTGTCACAAACCTCTGCCCATAGTTCCTCAAGCATTCTGTCTATCAGATCTAATCCCTTGATTCTGTTTGTCACCTCCACTGTGTAATCATAAGGGATTTGATTTAGGTCATACCTGAATAGTCTAGCAGCTTTCCCTGCTTTCTTCAGTTTAAATCTGAATTTTGCAATCAGGAGTTCATGATCTGAGCCCCAGTCAGCTCCTGCTCTTCTTTTTGCTGACTATAGAGAGCTATCCAGGAGTATAAAGTATCAATTCCAGTGAGAACCAAGTGTTGCCCCTTCTGTAATGGAAGTGTTCAAACTAACTGATATCCCACAAGAAACCTGGTTAATTTCCTCAAGGAACAAGAGTATATCAAGGGATCTGTGTTACTCCCTACTTTGACAAAGTAGACACTCAGCAGTAGTAGTAATCAGACATAGTGAATAAAAATTCATGTTGCTGATCCCATGAATAACCTCCATTCCTGTTGCTATGGCCATTTTGTTCATGAGCCCATTGGACAAGGAGAACAGCAGTTAGAGGAAAAAAAGACTGACTGAGTAGGTAAACTTACCCACTTGATTATTAATATTCTCTGCTGAGATTGCTTTTTGGTGAGAATTGATATGGAATACAAATATCTTCACAGTTAGTGCTCAAGTGTGAGAGGTCTGCAGGGGTTTGAACCCTTCCCCAACAATTTTCTAACAAAAGAACAATTTTATTTCCAAATTCCTGACCATCCAGCCAAACCATCAGTTATTCTCCATCTCTAGATCTGTATCACTGGCCATCTTTCCTTCCAGGCATAGTATACAATGGGTATGATGCTTGAAGTCCTGTCCCTTATAAATATTTCTCTTCTGAGCCACTCTTGGATGAGGTTGTATACTATATATGGAACTTCCTATGGGTCACACTTTGCACTAGACCCCCTGAGCCCTGCTAGGTCCTGAATTTACCGATAGAATTCTAACTAAGTGATGCTGTGTGACTTCCACAACAAGGCCTTTCAATTTCTCTCTCTGTGTCTATATCTCTCATACTTTGAAACTTACACACTGCAAAGAAATTCTAAACTGAAAGTGTATATGGAGAGAGAAGCCAGGCCATCACAGATGTTCCAACAGTCCAAGCTGAAGACCCAGATATATGTGTGAGACCATATTGAATCACCCAACTCCATCTGATCTGGCAAATGACTAGTCTCAAGTACATGATTCCATGCAAAAATATAAGTTCTCTTTCAACCCACAGAAAATGGTTTTTGCTTTAAGTCACTAAATTTGAGGGTGGTTTGATACAGTAATATACAAATTTAGAAAATACTGTTCAGATTTCAAACCATCATAAATTTTTCTTCATACTCAATTTGGGATTTTACTTAATATTACATCTTCCTTTCAGAAAGAATATTATTTGTGTTGCTATGGGCTGCACCATCTCCCACAGGCAATTGTGGTGGGACTTCAAATTGTGATATTGGTGTTAAGGATTACTTCAACTTGGATTTATTTGATTTGATTTAATATAAGCAAAGGAGTGGATGGGGAACATTCTAAGAGTTATTAAGGGTTTGGGGAGGAATAAGATATGAGGAGAAAGTTACCAAAGTTAGCTTAACGAGATACAAGAATTGCTTGGAGTAGTTTGACTAAATTTGCACTAACATGAGAAGTAGATAAAATTTATAAATCTGTGGAATTACTACAGAAATGAGGAGGCTTTTGTAATGATAATAATAGATGATATTTGGTGAATGCTCTTCTGTGCCAGAAGTTGTTCTAAATGCTTTACAAATGTTAACTCATTTATTCCTAAATGTAGCTGTATGAAATAGTACTGTCATTCCCATACTTTAGATGAGAAACTGAGCACAGAGGTTAAGCCACTTGTTCAGGGTCAAGTACTTACACAGCTAGTAAGTACTAACACTTGAGCCCAGACAATATTATGCCATGCTTAGTGTACTTAACCACTAGGCTCTGTTTTCTTTCTCCTACATTACTCTGGAGTATACAAAAGTGATACAACCAAAGTTTTGGTCATTTTATTTACACTTCCTAGTAATAGAATTACCAATTTAAGGGTAAGCCCCTGTGAGAATAATACCAGTATTACCTGGCTTGTGAAAGCAAACCGTGATTGGATAATATTTCTAAACTCTGTTTCACAACAGTAAAATCTATCTCATGATTTTCACTCATTTTGCCCTAATTAAGCAAAAAGCTAGAGGTAGAAAACCCAGTTTCAACAGTAAAATCCTATGTGTTTGAACCTTTAGAATGTCACTGTATTCCAACACTTTAAACGTCTGATTAACATAAGAAGACAAGGGGAGCCACGTCAGATAGTGAGATATATTAATCCTAAAGAGGTAAGGACATTATATGTTTTTCGTGATGTATAAATACCTTTATTTTTTATTCTTTACAAGTGAAGTATAATTGCTTTACAATGTTGTATTAGTTTCTGTTGTACAATGAAGTGAATAAGCTATATGTATATATATATATATCCACTTCATCTTAGACCTTCCTCCCACCCCACTCCCCAACCCCAACCATCTAAGTCATCACAGAGCACTGAGCTGAGCTCCTTGTGGTGTACTGCAGGTTCCCACTGTCAGTTTTACACAAGATAGTGTATATACATCAAACCTAATCTCTTAATTCATCCCACCTTCCCATTCCCCCTGTGTCCACATATCTGTTCTCTACATCTGCATCTCTACCCTTGCCATGGAACTGGGTTAATCTGTACAACATTTCTAGATTCCACATATATGCGTTAATATATTTGTTTTACTCTTTCTGACTTACTTCACTCTCTACTACAGACTCTAGTTCATTCACATCTCTACAAATGACTCACTTCCATTTCTTTTTATGGCCAAGTAATATTCCACTTGGCCATATTCCAAGTTTGTATGTAGCGTATCTTTTTTATCTATTCACCTGTCATTGGACATTTAGGTTTCCATGTCCTGGGTATTGTAAATAGTGCCTCAGTGAACACTGGAGTACATGTGTCATTTTGAATTATAGTTTTCTCAGGGTATATGCCCTGTAGTGGGATTGTTGGGTCATATGATTATTCTGTTTTAGGTCTTTAAGGTGCAGCTTTTTAAGTTTTCATACTGTTCTCTACAGTGGCTATATCAATTTACATTCCCATCAACAATGCAAGAAGGCTCCCTTTTCTCCATATCCTCTCCAGCATTTATTGTTTGTAGATTTTTTTGATGATGGCCATTCTGACCAGTATAAAATGATACTTCATTGTACTTTTGATTTGCATTTCTCTAATAATCAGCAATGTTGAGCATCTTTTTATGTTCCTCTTGTCATCAGTTTCTCATCTTTGGAGAGATGTCCGTTTAGATTTTCCACCCACTTTTTTGATTGGGTTGTTTGCTTTTTTTTATATTCGGTTCCATGAGCTGTTTGTATATTTTGGAGATTAATCCTTCATTCATTGCTTTGTTTGCAAATATTTTCTCACATTCTGAGGATTGTCTTTTCATCTCATTTATGGTTTTATTTGTGTGCAAAAGCTTTTAAGTCTCATTTTTTAAAAAATTTTCCTAACTCAAGGAGGTGTGTCAAAAAAAATCCTGCTCTTGCACTATTGGGGGGAATGTAATACTTTGGCCACCTGATGTGAAGAACTGACTCACTGGAAAAGACCCTGTTGCTGGGAAAGATTGAAGGCAGAAGGAGAAGGGGAGAACAGAGTATGAAATGGTTGTATGGCATCACCGACTAGATAGATATGAGTTTGAGCAGGCTCTGGGAGTTAGTGATAGACCGGAAAGCCTGGTTTGCTGCAGTCCATGGGGTTGCAAAGAGTTGGACACGACTGAGTGAACTGAACTGAGATTGATGCAGCCACTATGGAAAACAGTATCAGTTCAGTTCAGGCGCTCAGTTGTGTCCAACTTTGCAACCCCATGAACCACAGCACACCAGTCCTCCCTGTTCATCCCCAACTCCTGGAGTTTACCCAAACTCATGTCCATTGAGTCAGTGATGCCATCCAACCATCTCATCCTCTGTCATCGCCTTCTCCTCCTGCCCTCAATCTTTCCCAGCATCAAGATCTTTTCAGATGAGTCAGCTCTTCACAGCAGGTGGCCAAAGTATTGCAGTTTCAGGAAAACAGTATGGAGATTCCTTAAAAAACTAGGAATAAGACTACCATGGGTGTTTGAGGGCTCAGTCTCTTCAGTCTTGTCCAACTCTTTGTGACCCATACTGTATCCCTCTGGCCTCCTATGTTCATGGGGCTTCTCCAGGCTAGAATACTGGAGTGGTTTGCCATTTCCCCTTCCAGGGGATCTTTCTGACCCAGGGATCGAACCCACATCTCTTATGTTACCTGCATTGGCAGGCAGACTGTTTGCCACTTGCGCCACCTGGAAAGCCCTTAAAAGTATCATATGACCCAACAATCCCACTACTGGGCATATACCCTAAGAAAACCATAATTGAAAATGATGCGTGTACCCCAATGTTCATTGCAGCACTATTACAATAGATAGACAGGGAAGCACCCTGGATGTCCATGGACAGATAAATACATAAAGAAGCTGTGGTACATATATACAATGGAATATTACTCAGCCATAAAAAGGAATGCCTTTGAGTCAGTTCTGTTGAGGTGGATGAATCTAGAGCCTATTATACAGAGTGAAGTGCATCAGAAAGAGAAAGATAAATACAGTATACTGATACATATAAATGGAATTTAGAAAGATGGTACTGATGAACCTATTTGTAGGGCAGCATTGGAGATGCAGACATTGAGAACAGACTTGTAGACACAGAATAGGCAAGGAAGGGGTGGGACAAATGGAGAGAGTAACATGGAAACATATTCACTACCATATGTAAAACAGATAGCCAGTGGGAATTTACTGTATAACACAGGGACTCAAACCAGGCCTCTGAAAACCTAGAGGGGTGGGTGGGATGGGGTGG